>BPMX01000002.1:1783387-1805815 GCA_019972555.1 Ustilago shanxiensis | reverse complement strand
TTTCCCCGTTGCTTCCGCAACATATCGAAGTCTACTCTGTATAAATAATCTCACTTTTCATCATCCGCAATTCGAAATATTAGTTGCAAATTATCTTTAATAATGAGGGACCGATATCACATCCCTTTTTGGAATGTTGGAATAGCGTTATGCGCAATTCTCCCTCTAAGTTAAGTTAATTTAGTTAGTTAACTTACCACAACTCTAGCTTTGCCGGGAAAAAAGACTTCCTGGTCAAGTAAGCAGGACTTCCATAAGAAGAACGTATTTGGAGTAACTTACTCTGCTAGAAAGGTGGAGAAGACTCTGCTGGAATCTTAGCGATGAGGGATTTATTAACGGGACTGGACCATAACGGAGTCAGGCCCATCAAAGGGTCAGCAATACAATTCTCGCGAGATTTGAAGTGGTGCACGTGACGCTCACTACAATATCGTGCACATTTTGTATTTGTGACCACTTAATGGGCCTGACTCCGTTATGGTCCAGTCACGTTAGTCATAATGATGTTGAACAGAGTGGATCCATGATTCTACGAGCAGAATTAGTTGACTTATGTTCACGCATGCAGTGCAATGAACAGTGCAAGCCATGAGCATCAAGTGAAATTCGTGAAACATAAGTTCATGATTCATTTTTCTCATTGCTTGTGTCACGCGTGTGTTGAGCGGAAATCATGATGCATGAATCATAAATTGCCACAAACGCTGCAAAGGCCACAAGGGCAACCTGGCGTCCCCGGACACGCACAAGGGCCACGAGGGCACTATTCTGGGCTGTTGCCGTGGAGTCATATCGGAACAGAACGGTTTTTGCATCCGGGAAGCCACCCCTGGAGCCACCGGGGGTGGCTTTCCAGGGAGCCATCCAGGAGCCACGGGGGGGTGGAAGAGGGTGGCTCCTTGGACGCGAAAACCGTTTTGTTACGATATGAGTCATGAGATGCTTGTGAGGCATGTTTGCTCCTCACACCCACAATAGACGGAGGTTGCAGCATGCGCCTCCTGGCACAAAGCACCCAGAGCGCCCTTCCGTAAAGGATCATGCATAAGGAGGGCGCAAGTGCTACTTGTGCCTCTCCTGGCTGATTGTATTCTAACTTATATCTCACAGAACAGCGGACCTCATCGTTGATCACCATGAACACCACTCAACACCGTTGCGTGATAGACCACTCTGTTGCCTCCCTGCCACGGCCACGTACACCCACAAGCTTCAAGCCTCTCCCACCTGAGCTTTCCCAGACCCTTGGCGCTAACAGGTCGTTGAAGTCATGAGTCATATCGTAACAAAATGGTTTTGACCTCTGAGGAGCCACCCCCGGAGCCACCCCGGGTGGCTCCGTTAGAGAAGCCACCCGGGAGCCACCCCCAAAAAGGTGGCTCCTCAGGTGGCTTCGTAAAAGAGCCACCCCGAGTGGCTCCTAGGGTGGCTCCCTCCAAGAAGCCACCCCCCTCTCTACCTGCTGAGACGGGTCCTAGCCTTGCTAGCCCGCCTAGCTTTCATGGATGGCTCTCATGTGTCGCTCACACAAGCGATGCATGAGAGCCATCGTATCAAAGGCACAAGGCCAACAAAGAGGCAAGGCAAAGAGACAAATATGAATCATGAATGGTGTCAGTCAGAGTGGTTGCTCGTTGTACAGATAGCGTAGCAAAAAGACAATGTACTTACCTAGTCAACAAATCACATCAAACTCTGCGTGTCGAGCAAACCCTTGACCGTCTCCAGCGTGGTGAGGAAGCGTAGACATGTTGTCGAGCATGTCAAGGTTGGCCACCACGGTCAGAGAGAGGTATTGGCATGGAGAAGATCGCGTAACAGGATGATTGTGATAGTCATCATCGAGTGGAGCAGGACAACAACGATGACAGCAACAACAGAGTAGTGGGAAGAGATCAAAGCATGAAGTGTTAGTCATACATTCGTATGGAAGCCTGCGAGAGACAATGTGAACGTGGATGTGCTGTACATACCTATCGTGATACGTGTTGGTGATTCACAAAGGCATAGCATGAGTAGTGAAGCAATTGTGACGAGGGCGGTAAGATGCTGCAATGACATAGCAACGGAAGACTTGGCGCTTGCTGTCGATCAGCGTCACTATGTTGTTGACATTGCCCAGCCACGTATGACACTGTGACCGGGCTCGCAAGAGTGTTTGGTCTATCATGCAACAGCACAGTGCCGATACTTCCAGTTGCCGACAGTCATGAATGCTAAAGGTGCCCATACCGCAGAGTCTGAGTGATGACCAACGAGTCATGAGAAGCCAAGAAGGAGATGTCAAAGCCGTAGAGTAATGGTGAACGTTGACGGCGTTGAGTGTGATGCGCGCAACGGAATGTGGTTGGTGTCGAAAGATCCTGGCATGAGTACAAAGAAGGTTCGTTGTGAGTTGAATGCAAGCTCAACACATGTTGAGAGTACCAACACTTGTTGAGCAATGCAAGAGAGCAACACACAACAAAAGTCGATACTGTCAAGGATGGAGCGCGCAATCATGAATCGTGAACAAGGAAAGAGACAAAAGACGAGAAGAGAACACAAGTTGGACGCAAGCTCGACATATGTCAGAGCACCAACACTTGTTGAGCAGAGCGATAGCGCACCACACAACAAGCATTGGTGCTAGTGAGTATGGAGCGCGCAACATGTAAGCATAACAAAGACAAGTCATTGGTCGAGAGTAGCAAGCACAACAAAGACACCCGACCCTCTCAGACTTGCTTGAGCATAGTATCGACATGTGCCGTGAGGCCTTTATGTTGGTGGAGTAATGACAGGTGTCATCACTGAGAGTCAGGGGCTAGCCAACACCATCAGCACTGAGCCAAGTTGCGCTTGACTCCTCCACCACGGTGTTGCCTGCATGCGAGCTGGATCACCGAGTCAAGCACAACTCATCTCAATGCTGACAGCGTCGACCTTGCCAGCTGTCTGTATGTGTTGCACAAGTTGTTGGTCACCATGCAATGTAACAATGTTGAGCACTCAAGATCCGAGGAAAGGCTGTGCTAAATGAAGAGGTTGAGCCCGTGTTCTCAGAGTTGGCTAGAAGCCATCAGTGATCACCACAGGAGGTCGTCAAGTCGACCATGCTGTATAAAGAGCTCATCATTGATGGGCTCAACCTCTTCTCCAACAACAGTCGACCAGCATGAATCCCAAAGCACAACAACATCAGAAACAAAACATGAGTCTAGGTCGTGCTGCCCGTGATCATGAACACAGCTGAAGAGCGACCAACTCTCCTAGCCACAGGGACCCTGTTGGAATAGGGTTGTTGGAGGTTTCGGGGCTTTAACCCTAGGTCGTGCTGCCCGCAACTCAGAAACAAACCAGGAAGCGACCAACTCTCCTGGTGCAGGGACCCTGTCGCAAAGGGCTGTTGGTCTTGGCAAGGACATGCACCTTGACTGAGAAGTCTTTAACGTCCCTGGCTCAGTGAGGACGGCGTCGAACTGGGGTGGCCTCAAGGCATGATTACCCAGAACGACTGCAAATAGGGACAACCGAACATATGGACAAGGGTTTGGTATGGGATAGGTACAAAGAAAAGGTATCGGCATCGATGCCGTCATTTGCGGAGAGTCGGAGTTGACAGACGCTTCTTGATGGCCCAGCGTCGTGGAAGTAGAACAAAGTCGTGGTCAATGTCTTTGCTAGCAGACGCCGTCCAAGTACCCTGCCAGGGTACGCCTGCCCTTTTGTTGCATGACCACGGCTGCTCTCCAACCTCGCAAGGAGGTCGGTGGTATGCTCGCCAGGCGAACCAGTATCGCCTTGGCCAGGAGCACCATACAAGCACCAGGCCAGAGATTCTTGCTAGGCGTTCCTAGCGGGGGCAGGGAGTGGGCGGGCAACAGCAAAGACAAAGTATTGAGCAAGTACGACAACTCGGTAGTGAGCAAAGGCAAGAGAAGTGAGCAGAGACAACAACAAAGAAGCAAGGTGAGACACCGCAATGCTGGCGGTGGTGTTGGAAAAGGGTCACAAGTGGACATCGAGCAAGGAAGCAAAGGGTTAGTTGGCATTGGAGAAGAAACAGAGCTGCAGATTTGCAGCAAGACAAGACAATGATCGCAAAAAAAGAAAAGTCGAGAGACACCAAGTTGAGTGGTGGTGGTGGTGGTGGTGGTCGTAGCAGTGGTGGCGGCAGTGACAGTGGTGGCGGCGGTGGCAGAAGTAACGGCAGTGACGGTGGTGGTGGTAGTTTTGGTGGTGGTGGTGGAAGAAGAAGAAGAAGAGAAGAAAGAAGTGGAGGTCAGTAAAAAAGTCGCTAAGTAAAACTTCTTCTTGCTGCGCGCGCTACGTAGCGCTTGGACCCCTTTCCATCCACAGTAGAGCAACACTGCTCAAGTGCCTGTGGAGCCTGCGAGCCAACAAGACACTCACCTTGCAACTTGTCTTTGCTGACTTTGAAGCTCAGTCCTGATGTCTTCTGCTTCCTTACCTGTATGCTACATGCATAACGCAAATGAAGAAGGAATAGAGGCAAATTGTCAGTGAGAACATTCATGATTGAGTTGGCTGAGTCTGTATGCAATCAAAGTTGAGGGGACTTACCTTTGTCTTACCTCCATCATCATCAAATCAACAAATGATAACCATGTCTAAACGATACAAAACAAGATCTGCAAGCGGCACTGCTTCTACGAGCAAGCGTTGCAGACTGGCCTCGCCACAGCCTCTCACGGGAGAAGGATATATGGGAGACAAACAGGGACAGGGAAAGGAACAAGACTGGTATGATGGTTCGGAGTCTTCTTTGAGCGACATTGACACTCCTGAGAGTGAGAGCGACAGCTCAGAGGATGAAAGTGAAGAGGGACATGAGGAGATTGTTTTGCTTGGCCATCCTTGTGACCAAGCAACTAGGCAGAAACAGTTGCAACTCAACAGGACGCAACAGCAACAAGATGAGCACCAGTCTCAATCACAGTTGCAGCAGCACCAGGAGCAACAAGCAGAGCCTCAACAGCAACAAGACCAGCAGCAACATCGACAGACTGTTGATGTCACCACTGCTGTTGCCAATGCTCCACAACCCACCCACCCTCCCACCTCCTCTGCCCCTCCTCAACCTCCCAATCACCACCAAGAGCTTGAACGACGGCTGCAAGAGCTGCAAAGCCAGCTTGCCAAAGTCCAACAAACTGTCGATGACTACCGCTCAGACCGGAACAACATTGTCACAGCAGTTCACTGGCTCGATGGAGCAGTGAGACGCATCAATCCAAGTGTTACCAACACCAAGAACACAGCAGGCCAACCTCCTCTACCCATAGTTGATACAGAGRGGTCAGGTGGTGGTGGTATCAAGACCCACACCAAACTGCAGCAACCCTTTATGGACCTTGTCCATAGTCGTATGGGTCAGACAAAATATGATCCTCTCCCCGCCTATGACCCTAACCCGCCCACCCTTCATGGCGTCCCAGTCCTCAGAATCAACTGGGAGCAGCCACCACAAGACTACGATGAGCTTGTGGAGTCCATGGTCCGCCAGATCCAACGTGAGGACGAAGGAGCTCGCAGACACATCGACTCCATCGGTGGCTTGGGACCAGCATTTGAGGTCTGCAAAGCAAGCTTTGCAAGACTCTACAAACGCCGGAGAGAGGACCAGCATCTAATCACAAACCCGGAACGCAAGATCACCAAGGCGTCGAGATGCCAACAGAACACACAGAAGACCAAGAAGAGCACCAAGCGTACCAACTTCTTGGCCCATCACATGGATCTGTGGCATCAGTACAACCTCAAACCATTTGCCATCAAAGAGGCAAACAGCGACGAGGTTACTGACGCCAAAGAAGACAGCAACAATGAAACAGGAACCGAGACTGCAAGGGACGAGGCCACTCTGGAAGAAAGGACGGATGCTGCAAGAGCCGAGCCTGGACTCACCGAGGTTGCTGGAGACAATGGTAGGGCTAGAAGTAATGCTGGAGGTCAAAACAGACTCCCTCTGCGGACGGTAGTGCCAAGCTGGCGCTCGCTTGAACTCCACGAAGCACTGCAAGAAGTCGACAACAGAAGGAGGGCAGAGGATTCAAGTCAGCAAAATGAACAAGGTCAGCAATCAAGTCAAACGGTACCAACAACAACAGAGAGAAGAAGACTTCCGCCACTTCCAGTGGCCTACCCTCCTCTAAACTCCAGACCCAAGTGTCTCAACAGTTTAATCCAACGTTGGATGGTGAGCGCTGAGTATGCAAGGCTCTTTCCAGCAGCCGTTTGCAACGTCAGCCTCAACACCATCCTTCCCAACCAAGTCTCCAGCATCACCGACCCCAACCAGTGGGGCCAACATCCTCCGTACCCAGTGTTCCAACCCAGTACTCACCAGCAAGACTTGAGCGCAGGGCTCTTCCGTGGCAGAGGCAATGATGATAGTGACACCGACATTGAGGAGCTTGGACATGGTAATGGTAGTGGTGGTGGCCTGGCGGCCTCGGCGAGTGCTTGTCCAAGTCGTGGACATTGTTTCCGTGGATGATTGGCTAGTTGTGATTGTACAGCAGCGTATCGAGCTGCTCAGATTGTGAATCCTGGAATCAAATTGAAGTTGCTTCTTGCTGATCGTGAATCATGCACTGTGCATGATATCAAATGTGTTGGCTGTGCAGAATGGATAAAAGATACGATGAACATGCTGTTGAGCATGACTGCGGAGGAGAGGTATGGTGGTGGAGAGGAGGAAGGTTGAGTACGCAAATGACACAAAGTAGAATGTAACGCGCTGACGTGGCTGAGTTCTTTGAAATTCACGGCCAAAACACGCGTTTTTTGCAACACGCAACACAGAGTCTTTGTCTTTGTCTTTTTTGCGTTGCAATGGAGCTCTGTTGCTGTCTGATACGCAGTTGAGCTCTGTCGCTCTCTCGCTCTCACTCCACCATCTCACTTGCTGTCAACATTGAGCTCTCCAACGTTTGACTTTCTTTTTGATCTTTTCGATCTTTGTATTCTTTTGGGTCTTTTGACCCTTTCTCTACCTTACTTTTCCCACAACTTTGCCGTCGGTGCTCAGGTGGTCCCTTGCCCAAGCAGCCAAGCCCAACACACGGCTTTGATCCCCGTGTAGTGCAACGACAGGCCCTCCAGCATTGAGGGTAACGTGGTCTGGGAGCTTGGTGCGCTCCCTGAAATACCACCGACCCACCCTCTCCGGCTTGGTGCCCCGGAGCGTCTCGATAGCTGCGGCTGAGCAGGTTGGTCGCCCTCAGCTTAGCCTTATCTCCTTGCAGCTCAGCACGACTAATACGGTAACGAAACTGTATTTGGCAGGCCTCTCAGCAGCACCAGAGGTATCACGCCCCCAGATTGACAACCTGGGAACACCCTCGTGTGGTGGCAATTGCCGGCGTGCGATTGGCTTGTGCGTTCTTCCTTCTCTTGTGGCTTCAGCGCCACCACTTGTCTTCTGGGGTTTGGTCTCCCCTTCAGCAGCGCCCGGCGTGGCAAACACCGTGCCTGTCTCGTCCAGCAGGCTCAAGAATCGGTCTCGACGGACGCTCAAGTTCAAACACTCTCGGGATCTGCTGTGGCTGCGGCTACGGCTTTGGTTTGGCATCGGCAGGCTCAACTTTGGCGATTCGTAGCGACAAGTGGCTCTGTCGGTCTTGCTCTCGCTGTCTCATTCCCACGAGCAGTGATCAAGCCTTCATCCATACTCAAGAGCTTCAAGAAACTTGTCATTCATTTGCACACAGCGTCAAGTCTTTGCTGTTGTGCTTCTCTCCAAGAACTCGCTCTCTCGCTCGTTGCTGATCTGGCACGAGCTCCTCAAGATGTTTGGTTCCCCTCTTGGTCCCTCGCCCTTGCCCCTGCCCTTGCCTTACCATCGCCTACGCCTACGCTATCTGCAGTCGACAAGAACACTTGAGTTGTGATCGTTTGTTGCAAAGCGCCGTCGACAGTATCAAGTCTCTCAATACTTGATACTGTTGACGTTGAGTACATCATTTGTGCTCTGCTTGTGTTGCTTTCCTTGGCGCACAGTAAGCACTTTGCTCACGCTGCTCAGCAACAACATCACGCTCAACGTTTGTGCTATACCGCCTTCGACGTTGTTCTCTGTCTTGTTGTGTCGATTGTCTTTCTGTGTCCTTGTCTCTTTTGCTGCCGCCAACATCAACGCCCCTCTGCTCCTGCCGCCAACCTCGCCTGCCGCTGTCTCTACATCATGAGCAGCCTTCAAACTCGATCACGATGGGGTCACAGGCCTCGATTGTGTCAATGCAAAGAGTGCGGTGAGGAAGGTAGGCCCTTCTCATACGAGCAATGGCGGTGGCACAAGACTCAGAGGCACAATCAGATAGCAGCACAGACAGCAGCAACAACAGCAGCAACAACAGCAGCAACAACAGCAGCAACAACAGCAGCAACAGCATCGGCATCAGCAGCAGGTATGTTGTGGTTGTCCGTGTCAACAGCAGCAGCAGTAGCAACACCACCCGTTCCCTCGCCTGTCCAAATGCTGCTCTCTCAGGCAGAGTCTTTCTCTCAGAGACCTCTCGCTGATGAGCAAGCTTGGAGTCAGCCCAGAGACACTTCTGTCTCTGTGTCTGATATCTTCGGCGATGGTGGTGCTCATCAATACTTGCTCAATTCACTCAATGCTGCTGACGACGAGGAAGACTGCGACTCGGAGGACAGCGATGCTCTTCCTCCTTTCCCTGACTTGCCTGTCGATGCTGTTAGCGATGACAGCAACAACGAGGATGATGCAGCGAGCAATGCTGCCAACGACGACGAAGCTACCTCTTCTCAAGCTAGTTGTCTTGCGCTTGCTCGAGCTCTCCTCAGTTGCACCACCCCCAGCAACAGCAACGACCACCAGCCCGACCTCACAGACCCTCTGTTGCAGCAGCACAGTCGTTTTGTGATGGTGAATTACCTCTTTGTTATGTACCTTATGGCATTTCATGGGCTGTCGAATACAATCGCTTCTTTGTATCTGTTGTTTGTGCTCAATGTTTTGAGTCACTTCTGTGCTTTTGTGGTGAATCGATCTGCTGTTCCAATGATCCCTCGAGTGTTTGGTCCGTCTCCACCATCAGCACCCTCTTTGGTCACCAACTCTGAGGTTCAGTCCCAGTACCAGCAGCCGCCACCGCCACCAGCTTTTCAACATGGTGATCCTGAGTCCCTGTTGCAGACACAGACGCAATCTCAATGCTCTGTTCCGACACACTTCTCAGCAAGCGTGGCAGGTACAAGTCAGTCGATGCCTTGCTCGCAGCCCCCTCCTCTCCAGATGCTGACCACTCCAGCTCTGGTTCGAAAGAGTCTGGGCATGCGTAGCGACATTGATGAGTACCTGGTCTGTTTGCGGTGTGGCGAGCTTGCTCTCTGGCCTGGATTTGGTGACTCTAGAGCTCGACAGTTGCGGTGCATGTGTGGTTCCGAGCTTCTCAACAATGGTCGACCACTCAGTCTGTACTGCCATCGATCGCTGGAGTCCATCCTCTCTAGCGTTCTGATGGATCCCAAGTACTATAATGCCTTGCATGAGTGGGTCGATGTTGTTGAGCAAGCTACTGGTTCCACCACCATAACCTCCGCCAACACTGCTTCCACGTCTGCCGCCGCCGATCCTACCTCCTCCGTCCCCTTCGCCACCACAACTCCTCTTGCTCAGACTCGGCGTCCTCGTCGTCGTCGTCTGTATAGCGAGGTTGTCACTGGTACTGCTTGGATGGAGGATTGCGCTGATGGCTTGGAAGACTGTCGATGTTGGTGCCACCACCAAGAGCACGCTCCTTTTGTTGCTGGTGGTCTCAATATCAAGTTCACACTCTCAGTGGACTGGTTTGGGCCCCACAAAGGAAAGTTTCATGGTTGGCATTCGACAGGTGCGATACTCATACGATTGGACAACTTGCCGGCCCGACTCACGACTCATGACCGGCGCAGCCTTGGCATACAGCTTGTAGGTTTGCTGCCAGGTCCTAGAGAGTCAACGGGTCCTAAGCTTCAAAAGTTCTTGAAGCTGATTGTCAACGAGCTCAAGGGCTTTGAAGGTGGCAAGTCTTTGCCAACGTATGGGCACCCAAATGGTGAGCTGGTGAAAGCTCGTCTCAATATGGTCGTGGCCGACACTCCTGCACGGGCTAAAGTGGCTGGATTTGCTCTTAACTACAAACAAGGAGCAATCTGTGCCTACTGTCCGAAGCAAGGAGAGAAGCTCGGCCTTAGTGATGATGAGGAGACGGACAATAGCTTTGTTGGAAGTCAGCGGCAACCAGGACCTAGAACGGCGGCAGGAGCAAAGAGGGCAGTAATCAACGAGCTATCTTACTTCAATGCCGTTGAGAGCTGTTCTCCCAACATGATGCATGCCATTCACCTCGGCCTCTGCAAACATTTCTGGCATCGTTTTCTGATCGAATCATGCAATGAGATTGGGAAACGTTTGCCAGAAGCTCAACTTGTCATGAATAACGCTCTGCTGCCGACTAGTATCCAACAGCCCAACAGGAACCTTGGCATTGCGAGCGGAGGTAACCCAACTGCTGAGCAGTGGGAGACGCTATTCAGAGCTCTCCTACCCTTCATGTTGATGCAGTTGTGGTCCTCTTCACTTAGCAGCAACAACGATGAGGAGCTGGTCTTTGGTCCAGCCAAGAGACGAGGACAACCCTCCTCCTCCGTCCAAAGAGCTGTTCTTCCCTGACGCTCTGCTGCTGCTGCCGATGTCTCCTCTGCAGCCTCTTCTGCCGCTGTCTCTGCCACTGCCACCACCACCGCTGTCGACGATGACCATGCCTCCTCCCCCTCTCCACCACAGTCTCCAACAATGTCTCAGCGTCTTCACTCTCACTCACAAGCACAATCAGTGGCTGGCGCTGGGACAGACTTGGATGATGCCGACTACCAGATCGAGGCTGGAGCTGACGTTGATGTCATGCTCAACCTTGACGCTGATGTTGGAGGAGACATTGTCGCCGGTGGTCGTTGCTTTCACTACGGCAGCAAACGAGTACGAGATGTGTTTTGGTTGGCAATGCTTCTATGTAGCATTGTCGACCTAGTAAGCGGTGATCTCACAGAAGATCAAGTGGATCGGCTTGATGTTCTCATTAGAGACTTCAACCATAGCCTTTCCACCATGTTGGGACCGGCCTGGCTGACATTCAACAATCACAATGTTAGTCACCTGGCCGGCTTCATCAGACGCTTCGGATCACCACGGCACTTCTTGTTGCTGCCTTTCGAGCGTACCAATGGTATACTTGGTGGCATTCCAACAAGCGGACACAAAGGAGGTGTGCTGGAGGCCACCATTGTGAGGAACTCGGCACTTTGGCTGGAGGTGCGACGACTGCTTGCCAACAATGAGGAGCCCTTCTTCAAGACGACGTTGTTGCAGTCCATTGAAGGTCAGCATCATACAGACCTTTCAGTGCTCAACACTCGTCTCAGCAAACGCAGCATGGACGACAATACTTATGGTCTTCTCTTAGACCATCTCAACCGTCGAGCTGCTGCTGCTACTACCTCCTCCTCATCCTCCTTGCCCTCCTCCATCACCAACGCCTCCTCCTTTGCCAACAGCACCAACAGCAACAGCAACAACGGCATCTCAACCGTCTTGTCTCGTCCGCCGCGCTATACACCGTACTGGGATGCTTCATGTCCCAGCACGGTTGCTCGCCTTGACAGACAGGCGTCCTTTGTCCGCACTGCGGTATTGGACAAGACACCTGTCACTGTCAAGATTGGCGGTGTTGGACAAGGCGGTCGTGAAAACCGCAGCAACTGTTGGTGTCTGGTGTTAGTCGATGGTCTTGTACGTGCTGCAAAGATCCTTTGGATCTTCGAGAAGGACATTTGACTGTCAGAGACAGCACTCGATGCTGTCTCTCAGACGTTCATGCATGTTCGTTTCCTTCACAAGGTCTCTCTGGACATACTTGGTCCTCACCATCCCTCCCTCCGCCTTCTCCGTGACATGGGCATTCAACTGGCCCTCAACAACCTTGACAGCGACCACAACGGCAGCGAAGAGCTTGTCATCGACTTTGACAGCTTTGTTCAACAGCTTGCCGTTGTTCCTTTCAACACAGAGACACACGACCTCCTCGGCCTCAAGCCGCTCTGATGTTTGCTTTCAATTGATGCCATGTGTCCCTTTGTGCTTCATGCTCATGTGGTGTGAACGGATGTGTATTGTGTGTGCATGTATATACAAGAGATGCATGATGTGTATGTGCAAATGACGACGTAGCAAGGCAGTGGAGTCATGGGTACAAGGGTGGAGTCGAGGAGCCACCCTTGGAGCCACCCCCTCCCGGTGGCTGCAGCACGGAGCCACCCTTGGAGCCACCCTCCCCGGGTGGCTGAGGAGGTAGGAGCCACCCCTAGGAGCCACCCCCCTCTAGGTGGAGCCGGGGAGCCACCCACGAAGCCACCCAGGGGGGGTGGCTGTAGTGAGGAGCCACCTGGGAGCCACCCGGGGTGGCTCCGGGGGTGGCTCCCCGGACGTCAAAACGCGTTTGTTACGATATGAGTGAGCTGCTACCTGAATGGGCAGCTCTTTGCTTCCTTCTGTTGTGTCTGGAGGCAGTATGTTTCTGGTTGGTTGGCCGATGGAACTTCTTTCTCATTGGTCCAATCTGCCAGGTGAGCCTTCCTCAATCTTCTGGCAGAGTCATGAGTACTCTCCACATACATTTTTCTCCTGGGAGCTCCAGTCAGTTGATCAGGGAGTCTCTGTCCCGGGTAGTTAGACTTGGGGCATCAGGAGATATGGTCCCTCATTAACCAATATTCTAACACCGATTAGGTTGAGCACTCATGACTTACATGATCAGCATCATGCATGAAGCAAGAAGGTATCACATCGCTTTCAAATCAGTTTGGGAGTCTGAGTCCTGTGTCGTTAGTCACAAGTCACAGGTCGAGAGAGGCATGAGGTAACGACGAGATTCACCTCATGACCTTGGGAAGTCATGAGTGCGCCGATCCAGGAACAGCTGCGATTCATGATCCACGTTTCGATGGTAGATTTCTGATCAGCTGGTCAACAGCTGCCAACTCAAAAACGGCTCACATGGTCGAGCTTGTGGAGATGCGGCTGTTCCGCATGTCTGCGGAAGACGACGTGTCATGCGACATGGATTGGGAACAGACAAACATGAAAGAGGAATGCGCAGATGCGCGGTATTTGAGGTCCGACTTGTCGTAGGAAAATTGTGAAAGAACCCGAACACGTCCATCTGCATGCGAGATGGTCAGTGCGGCCACGATCTTTCTCTGTCAAACCAACGCGGATTCGACCTCAGACAGTGTCTTGTACAGTACAATACTGTACAATACAGTACTGTCAACTTGACAAATGGCTTGGCGTGGCTCAGGAGAAAAGGAAGCGTGAAGGGCTGGCTTGCTTTCAGGAAGCATTCGAGGCGGCGAGGCAAATTGCACTGATCTATGAACTCTCCTCCACTTTTGAATGTGTTGGTTGCAAGACGAAAAAGGGACGCGGATTTGATGCAGTCGCGAGGGTATGCACGTCACATGCTGATTTTTCTTTCTTCCGCCACGGTAAATTTAACGGAAAAGCACAGTCAGCTGGAGATTCATGAGTCCGTTACTGGCGTGGAGATCGACACCCAACTCAGTGTATGACTTACAGTACAGTACAATACTAGTTATTCTATGATTGAGTCCGCCTTACTCCTAATTGCAACTCAGCCTTGCTCTTGTTCACAACCACCAACTCTTTGAAGCCGAAGCCAAAGCCGTTCTCATAGCGAGTCATACCGTTCACTCATCTCGCCATCTGTCAAGCTCAATACTCTTCTCGAATCGAACAGCGCGACTTGGGGTATCCACCTTGGAAGCGCTCACATCTTAGTGATCAGACACAGGGAGCCATGGCCGCTCGCGAAAAGTAAGTGGCGTTTCATATCATACCTGATCCCAAGACGACTTCACTCAACTTGATAACATCATCTCTGCTTTGCACCAAAAAGGAAATCGGGAGACGCAGAATCAGCGCCGGTCACTGTAGCCGAAGGCATTCACACACACGGAGTGAGTTTACGATGCAATCTGATGCGTGCAGATCCTCGCCAGCAACATACTGATCTTCATCTGCTTCCGACATTCGATTCATGCCTAGGTCTTGAACCAACATCCTAACGTCTCTCAATTGAAAGAGGATGGTGTAGATGTACAGGTTTCCGGCCCAGAGGCGGCTCCGGGCATGTCTTTCCGCGTTGGCATATCAGAGGACTCGAACAAGCGATGGCGAAGGGCGATGGAGGATGCACATGCCTTTGTGTACGACTTTGCTAATGTACGTGGTCAAGGCTTCTTCGGCATCTTCGACGGGCATGCTGGCAAGGACGCCGCCGAGTGGTGCGGTCAGAACTTTCATCAGGTAAGAATTCCTCTCGCATTCGTCCGCTGGCTTCGACATACCACTCATGACTGACGCAGAGTCGAAATCTCGGATTGCAACAGTTCCTTCTCAAGACACTTGAGCACAACCCCAACAAGCCCGTCCCCGACCTGCTGAATGCCACTTTCCACAATGTCGACAAAGAACTTGCCAGCCTTGCAAACCAGAAGGGCTCTTCAAGCGGCTGCACAGCTGCCGTCGCATTCTTGCGACTCGAGGAGGAGACCGGACGCCCATCGAAAGCGGACGAGGATGCACAAATCAACATGGGAAACGGCGAATCAGCGTCTGAAACTAATGAGGATGCGGGCACAGGCGAGGGCCTGTGGGGCAAGATTTCAAAGCGTTTCGATTCATCCGATGGCAAGAGCAAGCCCACATCATCCGCAACACCCAGGAGGGTTCTGTACACCGCCAACGTCGGCGACGCGCGAGCGGTGCTCTGGTAAGTCTCGAGGCGTAAGCACGTCAACAGAGTGGAACGAGAGACAGCTGACGCTACTCCAATGCTTCCCTCGCCGGAAAAACAGCCGTGGCGGAAAAGCAGTCCGTCTCACTTACGATCACAAAGGCTCTGATGCTCAAGAAGCCAAGCGCATTACCGATGCTGGAGGATTCGTCATGAATGCTCGAGTCAACGGCGTTCTGGCCGTCACGCGCTCACTAGGAGATTCTGCGATGAAAGAGTTTGTCGTTGGTTCTCCATATACGACAGAAACTGTGCTCGGCAGCGAAGACAGCTTCCTGATCATTGCATGCGACGGTGTGAGTATCAGATCCGCAATCCAGACTTTGCGGCAGTGTACGAATCAGGCTAACCCTCAACTTTCTATTACAGCTATGGGATGTGATCGAGGATCAAGAAGCTGTTGATCTCATCAAAGACGTTCAGGATCCACAGGCTGCCTCTCAGCAATTGCTCGAGCATGCGTTATCAGAATTTAGCACAGACAACACCTCTATCATGGTCATCCGCTTCGCGCATGCTTCTTGACGCTACTGCCGAACGTTGTCAACGTCCACGTCAACTTCAACTTAGCTACAATCATCATGGTTTCTCGCTAATGTCATCTCCATCATCCATCTTCCAAGTACGACAACCAAGAAAGATCGGACAGTGTGCTTTCAGGCAAGGACTTGAAGTCATGAATCATTAAGCCATGAGTGGTTGCGATCCACCCGGGCGCTCACAAACACACAAAAGACGCCTGAGTCCGATTCATTGATTTGGGCAACGAGACTTGGAAAGGGGTGCAAAAATACATGGACAGGCCATCTGACAGCAGTGCAAAACGAAAGTGCAACGGAGTGAGATGACTTGACAGAAAAAGGCGGGAGGAGAGTTCGGAACAAGGGAGCGACATCAGTTGACGAAACCCCCTGCTTGAGAACGGAGGCACGAAAGAGAGACTACAACATTATGAGAACAGACACGTGGTATAGATAGCAACGAGGAACAACTTGGGTGCAATGCTTCGTGAGGAAGTACGGCGTACGATATCCCAGATCAGGATTCAAGACCATTGTTGGCTTCGTATTCGCGACGCAGTCGCTCGTAGCGGGCCTTGTCGGCCTCGGCGCGATCCAAGTAGGGCTGTTTCTCTGTCTCGCTCAAGCTTCGCCACTTGGCTGCAGCAAGAACACTCTGCTTGGTGGTCTCCTGTTCACCTTCGAAGACGGCTTGTGTCATGTTGGGGTCAGCCCGGATGGCTCGGAGGAAGAGGAAGTATGCAGAAAGAGGCTTCTTAGGAGCGTTGGGGTCCTTAAGGTTACCCTTTCTCGACTTGCCGGCTTTCCTCTGAGCGGAACGGTATAGGTTCTCTTGACGGATGTCCTCGGGTGTGAGCTTAGACTTCCACTCCGCCATCTCGCGCTCCCACTGCTCCTTGGCCTCGAGGCTGCGGCGATGGAACTCTTGCTTCTTGGACTCGGGAAGGGCTGCATATCGCTGACCGGCGTCCTTGGCGACGTGAGCAACATTGAGACGCTCATCGGGACTCTGGGCCTTAATCTTTTGGAGCTCTTCAGTGAAGAAGATCTGCCAAGCCGAGGGAGCTTGTTTCGGGGGCTTCAATCGCGACTTGAGCGCGGAAGGCTTAGGGGCATCCTCGCTCTTCTTGGACTTCTTAGCAGGCTTGGCCTCGGCGGCGGGCTCGGGCTGGGCGTACGGATGCGCCTTGTTCTTGGCCTTGGGAGCATCCGCGCTGGCACCCTTCTTAGAGCCCTTGCCCTTAGGCTCGGGAGCAGCCTTGACAGGAGCAGCGGCGGCGGCAGCGGCGGCAGCAGCAGCAGCTTTCTTGTCCACCTTGGGTGCTTTGGGAGCTTTGGGTGCCTTGGCGGTCTTGCCCGAACCCTTGGCAGTAGCTGTGGTGCCGGCGTTGGCGGCGGCGGGAGCGGCAGCTGCGTTGGCGGACGGGGGCGCGCCAGCCTGGCTAGGGGAGATGCTCTGAAGATTCTGGGGCTGGAAGTACTGCTGGTAGTGCGACTGGTGACCAAAGCCGTGGTTGAAATCATTGCCTGAAGAGCCTCCACCTGGAGCACCCATCATCGGGTTAGAGCCGGCACCACCAACCATGCCGCCCATTCCACCGTGAGCAGCCTGTCCGGGGACATGAGAGTAGTGCTGCTGAGGCGAGGAGTGGTGGACGCCGTAGCCGTACATGGACATGGGGCCGGTGTTTTGACCACCCGAGATATGAGCATGCGAGGGGTTAGGCGAGTGCTGGGGATATGACAGCTGCGAGGGCATGGCGTGCGACTGGCCACCAAAGTGGGAGCCGTAGGCATGATGACCCATGCTACCGTGGCTACCATTGCTCTGGCCGGCGCCGAGAGGAGGAAGCTGCATGCCTCCGTAGTGAGACGGCGCGTTGCCGTCGTTCATTCCCATGTTTCGTGAATGCTATTGATGGCGGAAGGCAAAGAAGTAAGGCTCAAACGGGTTAGTTGTCGTGAGACAAGAGACGCGACACGCGAGAATGGCCAAAGAGCAAGATAAGTAAGCGAGTACATACCATGGCTGCTGGGTTGAAGTATTGACCTGAGGAAACGTCGTCGGAGCTTCCGTGAGCGTGATGATGATGACTGTGGTGGCCGAGTGCGTCAGATGGTTGCATCCTTCGGGCCTGGGCTTGAGCGGCCGCTTCTTGCGGCGATACGAGGTGCTGCGAGTCCATGGAAGAACAGCACGTCAGTAAAATGGACTCGGTCGCGAGGCGTCGCGTATCACTTCAATCCGCCGCTAACAATTACGTCCCGAAGCACGCATACGTGAGATGGTGGCAGCAAGATGGACACGTGCCAAGATGCGAGATGAAGGGAAGCGGGGGCGGGGCGGGGGGGGGGCGTTGGCGGTTGTCAGCAGATGAGCGTAGACGCGTCAAATGTGCGCAACGGACGCGTCAAAAGGGGATGATTACTTACCACGCGTCAGAAGTGAATGCAGCGACGACGACAGCGCGAGCGGGTGGACGAGTCGAAGAGACTAGTGAAAGACCGCTGAGAGTATGCGACGAGGCGAGAAGAAGAGCAAGCCAAGTCAAAAAAACCGAAAGTGTCAAGAAGATATGAAGAAAGCCAAAATGAAGAGACGGAGGCCGAAGGGATCGGTAGCGAAGACCGGGGAAAGTGAGTGGAGGAGAGGTGGATGGATGGATGGCGGCGGCAGCGCGTTGTGTGGGTTGCAGAGGCGAGAGGAGGGACAGGAGGGGCAGAAGGGGCAGGAGGGGGTCGAATGGACAGAGAGAAAGGATGAAAATACAGGGACGCGTCGAGCAAAGGCGGCTGAGCAGTGACTGATCCAAAGCTGGCGCGACGAACGGAATTTCAGGGCTCTACAAATCGGGATCGACCGAATGACGATCGAAAAGCACCTGATCAGCAAACAAAGCCAGAAGCTGTTAGATCACTTGCGAGTGACGGCAGCTGAGCCAGTGCGATAGAGCCGAAACCATCCACTTCGTCGCTCTCTTTGCAAAGATCAGATGGGAGCTGAAGCGTAGCGGCGACGGTGAATGGACGTCAATCTGGGACAGCCGACGTCCGGCTGTTGATCTGTGGGTGTTTCGGACATAGGCGGGACGATCCAGGTCGCCTCGAAGCACTGGACAAGTGCAGGGGTGAAAAGGTCAAGAAGAGGAGAGGCAGGGAATAGCAGCAGCAAGCATCGGATACGGTCAAAGTCACACTGACTGTTATGGAACAAACACCGCCCATTGTCCGTGATGAAGAAGGCATGTGAAGATCACCTGTCGAACCACCATGCATCGAGCCACTAAGAAGCTACACAGTACACGAGCCGTGCAGCCGAAGTGAAGTCAACGACCAGCGAGAGGTGTGCAGCAATGCCACATGGCGGTCCAATCGCTGAGGGCACGAGCGAGAGGGATAACAAGGTGACAGGGAACCAGAGCGCTCACGGACAATCAAAACTACATCAGACATGGAAGGCGACGACGGCTACTGTGGTAGGACGGCCAAGGCCAGCACTAGACGACGAGGAGGCACGTTCGGGAAGAGGATCGGTAGAGCAAGGCGGAGAAAGGGAGCGAGCAAGCAAGCAAGGCAAGGGAGGATGGGGAAGGAGGCACTTACCGACGAACGAGGCCAAACGATGAAGTGGAAAGAGGGCTTTGGTGGGTCAAGATGCTGGCTTCTGCTCTCGGTATGTGACTGTAGAGAGGAGCTAGTGATAGTACTGAGGCAGAATGCAAGTGGTGAGCACAACTGCTGTTCAAGGGGAGATGAAGGCGAAGGAGAAAGAAACGACGGACAAAGTGCGATGAGAATGCACTTGATCACAGCGAGCCAAAAATTTGGAAATCACTGTGTCAAATGAAGTTTCGAGAGCTGCGAGACCAGCAGCCACCACTGTGCAGGGAGGGAGGAGGGGCCAAGCAACGACGACGCGCAGGCGTAGCCAGTGTTAATGCTGCTCGGAGCAAGGTCAAACCCAAGGCAATTGGGAACGAAGAGCGAGCACGGCAGGACGCAACACATTGAACAGGAAGCGTCAGGGCAAGACAAATGATAGCGAGCAAAAGGGGTTCACAGCAGCAGCAGCAGCAGCAGCAACGGCGGCAGCGGATGGAATGAATGGGAAACAGTGCAGGAAACGCGAGGTGGGCACCACAATCAGGGTGGCAGCAATGCAGGAAGCGGGCGGGCTAGCAGGGGCAGGCAGAGAAGGATAAAGAGGAAAAGAGACGGGGGAGACGAGGGATGATGCCACTTACGACTGCAAGAGAAAAGGTGAGGGACGCCGTGCAGTGGAACGGTGATGGTGGGAGCGAAGGGAGGGAAACGCTGACGCCGCCCTTGAGTTTGATCGTGAGATTGAGCAGGACGGCAAAACGTCGCAGCTCCCGAGATGAGACGACCAAAAATAAAGGATTGGGTGGCAGCACTTTAGACACGACAAAGCGGAACAGCCAAACTCAGACGCGCAAGGGCAGAAAACTAGAGACTAGAGGGTTTGCAGTGCGAGGTGTGAGGCTGAGCAAAGCCACCTCAAAGCAACTCGACTCAAAGGGCTGCATCCCAGCTCGGCGCGTGTCCAAGGATTCAGCCGAGCGAGAGAGCTTTTACTGTAGCCTCAACTCGAGCTCGCGCTTTGTCACTCGACAACAATAGAAAAATGGGGAGCTCACCGTTCATCGAGGTCCGAATCGAATCTGCTGAAAATTGAATTTCTACCTTTGGAGGCCGCACAGCACAGACACCTGATTTTCATTCTCGGATGATTGGAGCTCTTTCAGTTCAATCATATATTAGATTAACTACGTTCACACGACGGTGCACGAGCCAGAACAAGCCTGGAAGAGAATGGGAGCTGGTGGATGAATCGGGCTAAGCCCATCCCGATCCATCAGCTTCCCTGCATTTCGATTCGCCGCCCTGGTTACATTCAGTCGACTTCGAACGTTGCCAACCAATCTGAAACCAGCGATATGTCCTCGCCAGTCCTCCTTCAGGCTGACTCTGCAAGGTGTCCTCACCTCTTACGACAGAGTTCCATGCGCCAAAATTCTCATATCCCTTGAAATCTTGCTCGGACAAGATGACAAGTTGAAGACGATCTGTATCTTGCTCCGGCTCAAAGGCTTCGTAGACAGCTTTCATCTCTTGCTGATGCGTCGGACGAAGTGGAACCATAAGATGAAGTAATGGCCTCGGACCTTGATCGTGGTCTGGAGCCCTCAAGAGCTTTTGTGCAACTGAGCGGATCCAGAAGGGGTGTACAGGATCGTAAACGCAATCCGCTGCAACAAGAAGGTCGAAATCGCCACAATGTGTCTCGACGTCTAGACGCAATGCCCAGTCGCTGCTGTCCTTGAAGTTTCCGAGATGCTTAGGAAGGGTTTGTGAGGTCAGCTCTTGCACTCGGCTCGAGCTATCCGCATTCTGTGCCCGGTGGACGCTTTGCCAGTCAAGACAGCGTGCAATCACACTGACACCGTTCTTGGGACGGACAAGCTCGGCTGTAGACGCCCAGCCATTGAGTGCTATGTTGTGCGCAAGATTCTCGAGGACTGTCGGGTGGTAGTCCGTACAAATGACTTGGGTTTCGGCTTCGATGCGACTTTGACGGCACCAACATGCAATCGCCAAGCCGACCAGACCAGTTCCAGCGCCGAGCTCTAGTATCTTGAGATCTTGTCCTGTCATTGCTTGAAGAGGTAAGAGGAGCTGGCACAATATGGGAGCAGCTCCCCATGTGTGCGTGCCGAGCGAGTCGTGCACGAGCGCACCGTCTCTCAACTTGACAGTAAGATGTCCACCGTCAAGCTGGAAGATGTGATCCTGCACAGATGCGCCAGCCGCCATCCTACCGGCAGAGAGGGCAAGCAGCTCGGCACAGCGCTCTGAAAGACGCTCTACCTCAGCTGCCGTATCACCATCTTCGAAAGAGATCAGCGTAAGCTGAGAAACAACTTTCGTGAGCCATCTTGTAACGTAGCTCTTTTCGAAGGAATCGACCTGTCTTGGCGGATGCTCTACCGGCGGTTCATGTAGAGTCTTGTCCTGTTCGTGGGCTTGCTGAATCTTCGGTGGTGCATGTATGATTTGGCCACCGCTTGCACCCAGCACGGTTGCTAGACTGTCCAGATTGCTTCGTACGCCATCGAGACAATTGGGCGAGGTTAGGTCGAGCGCCCGCAAGTCTTGAAGATCTCGGCTTGGCAGAAAAGGTGGGAGCTGCGACATGCGGAACCAGCACTGGCAGGCAAGCAGGCAAGCAAGCAATCGTGCGAGCTCCAGCACAATGGACTGCGCTCCGGAAGGCAGTTCTTGCTCGTAGTTGTTCCTGGTCTCGAAGAAAGTTATGAGTATGAGCGTGCCTGTCGAATCGAGGTCCGGAGGATTCTCCGATTGAACCCTGACGTGGAGCCGGGAAAGAAGAGAGAAAAAAGAAATAAAAAGAAGAAATAAAAAAGAGAAGAGTAAGAAGTGCGCTTTGACAGCCTTAACTTTGATTCCTCTCTCTCCGCGGACAGCGCCATGCCAAACAGTACAGCCGTTCTCACCTTCAACTGTCGCATTGTTCCATCACGGTCTCGCTTGAAGACTCAAGTTACCTTCTAGGATAGCTGTACAAGTTGGACCACCAGACCTATCCAGACGATGCCTCTGGCGGTCTGTCTGTCATCTGCTAGGCTTTGGTGCCCGTCACCTTTCCAGCGACAAGGTAGCATGGTTGGATAAGTCCGTCTCACCGCACAACCTCGACAATTTTTTGGAGTCGAGTGGGTTAGCTGGCCACTTTGTCAGCAGTTGACACTTCAAGAGGATTGACAAGAGTATGTATGAATGGCGGACAACCACAGTATCTTCCAACATCTCGTGGTAACCTGTTCAGAGCATCAGTGTGTATGAGATCAAGCCCGTACAAGTTAAGAGCGGGCCTAGTAGAACGCCGTTGGTCCTGTGCGAGAAGCGAATGGACTGGCCAGATGAGTTGTATCGGATAGCAAGCTTTGTGTACTGTACGTCTGCATCAGAGGGTGGTG
>BPMX01000002.1:1343588-1783067 GCA_019972555.1 Ustilago shanxiensis | reverse complement strand
GATGGCCCGAGAGCTTAGATGCTGAACCCTGCACATCATTCCATCCGTTTGTCCCAAGAGAAGCAGAGACTCAGATACGGCAAAGTAGTGCCTTGCAGAAACGGCTGTCGACAGAGCTGTGAGATTGCAAGAAGAGGATCACATGGAAATTCGCTTAGGATCGTGCAGCGAGGCTTTGCCTGGATCGAACAAAATAAAGACAGAAAAAAAAGAAGAGAAAAAGGAAGAAGAAAAAAAAGAAAACAAAAAAAGGGAAAAAAAGGGAACCCCAAGCCAGCAATTTTGGAGGAAGCGAGCTGTATGATAGAAGGTGGAATTTCGAGAGGCGTGTTTTTGTTCGTTTGGTTTCTGACTACACTCTGCAGCAGCATCAACACTAGATTTCAAAAGCGAGGCCAACATGATGTCAGTCAGACATGCGCTTCTGCTTTGTGACGATCTCCCGCTCTGTTGAATTCCGCACAAGATTCACCATCATCAAAATGAATTTGATGTGCAGTATTTTATTTCCTTTCCGGCTTGTCAGTCCCGTTTGTGTCCTTACGATTCGTGTACTGTACAGTATTGTATCTGCCACCCTCTCTCGCTTCTGATTTCTTACACACACGCCTGTCGGGCCTGCTCATCCGTCATGCTCACACTTTGCCGGCTTACAGTAGATCAAACTCAAGCATGCGGTTCTCTTTCGCCAAAACCGGCCAACCGTTCCCTAGGACATGCCTGATCTATCGATGACAGCTCGACATCGACATGGGCCAGTTCAGAAACCTACACGAAATGCATGTGATCAACCGGATGGATTCCGACGCGCCCCGCCATAGTCTGGCTCGCTCATTAGCCAAGGAGAATGTTGCATCTTGGCGATCCCTGGAAACAGGGCGTGTGCAAGTATTTCCGTATTAGTTACAGTGTGATGGCTTGTCTGCGTGCATGACTCTGTGAGTGCGTGCGTTATGCGTGATAGTGGGCTTCTGCTCCTGTTCCTCCTGTCCCTCTGCTTAGGGTCCCGGGAACGGCTTCCAAACCAAGAGAATCGGAAAGAGGGCGAGCGAGACAGAGCGGATCATTCACCATCTTGTCTGCGCTCAGGTGCTTCGCTTGTCTGATGACAGGAGAAGCGCTCAACACCGTGTCCCCGTCGATCCTTGGAAACAGTCCCTGCTCGCTACCCTTGGCTAAACGTTGTTCTCTCAAATCTTTCTTACTTTGAGTTTGCAACTCCGACGACCAGTTCTACACTCCTCCACGGCCATCATTCTGGACATCGCCATAAACCCTACCCTACCCTACCCTACTGTACCGTACAGTGTACTGTGCCGCTTGCTCAACGGCACGGCACGCTCTCACTTGCTTTGAACTCGAAGCGGTGTCACTTGCGGAGCTTGCTCTTACAGTACTCTTTTGCTTTTTGACACCCAGCTTGCAGATTCTCCCTTCTCACGCACTTTGGACTATTTTGTAGAATACCTGCACTGCGTCTAAGTTGTTCACTGTCAGTACATCCGCAGTTCCTATTATCATCCTTCCGATTACGCCGGTCCCCGCCTTGCTCGTCATCAATCGAAACCTTCCTGAATCCTTGCAGGAGCACCATTCACTCTTCGTTGATATCCACCACCTCCATCTTTCTTCTCTTGACTCTCTCCTCACCGCCATCGTCATTAGGCTCTATCGCCCTACACTCTTGAAGCGTTCAGGAGACGCAGGTCTCGGCTTTCTTGCAGTCTCTCACACCCCCGCGCATCATCAGACCGTACAGTATAGGTCTCCTCGCCGCACTTCTCTGGCAGACGATCGCAGGTAGTGACTTCGACCTGGCCTGGCCTGTAGCATCGATCCCAGCATGATCTCGACCCAAAGACTCGGATAGGTCTCTCGATCAATCAGTAGTGCGCGTCAACGCACCGAGAAGCAACTCCCATATCGATAATACCTCGCAATATTCTTGCCGGACATGTCGCAACCGAACACAGCTGCAATTGTGGTAGCCTCCATCTTCGGAGGCATTGCCCTTGTTTTTGTCGCTTACAAAACATATCGTAAAATCTGGAATTGCATGCACCGTCCAGAACAACTTCCGCCTATCAGTCAGCCTCCTACGGCTTATCACGGAGGAGTCGTCATGTCCAATGTGTCGGATCTTCCCACAATAGCTTCAATAAACAGAAGCGGAGGATCGTCACATTACCTCGCCGCATCCGCATCATCTTCGGCCAACTGGCAACAGCCGAATGATGGCCTGACATCCACTTCTACCAGTGAGATGCCTTCACCATCCGTTGGAGGTCTTGACTCGGTAGTCCTGTCCACGCCTTCGGAGATCTATGAGCCTCACTATCGAGGTGCTTCTACCATCTCGAGCTCATCGTCTACCATGACTCTCAAACGTTCGTATCTCAAGTCATCGTCGGCTTCACAGCTGTCGTACATATCCAGCTCCAGTCGGCGCGATTCATACCTACCACATTCGCCTCTGAACAGAGAATCGATTCAGATCATTCCACCCCAGCCGCTTGGCTTTGGCGGCAACATGGCTATGGCGACTGACCAGCGGACGCTCGCCTTCAGCAGCAACAGCGGCATCGGCGCATCCGAAGACTTCACGAGTGGCTTGGTTTGGACCCAGCCTTCAGATCACGGCAGCCGCTCTCGAACCTCTCATCGCCCACAGCTAGCCAATCAGGACAGGCGAAGATATCTCATGGAAGGTCCCGTATCCACGCGTACCAGTGAGGCGCCAAGTCTGGCGCCATCGGCGTCTAGCAGTCCAGTGACGCATACGGCTCAACTAAACCGTCACACTGAGGGCGACGCTCAACTGCACACAGCAACTCAGCCAGGATCGCGTCAATCGAGCCCCGAGGGAATTGCACGTCTCGAAGCCCAGGGATCCGTCATCAATCCGCAGTTGCTCAGTGCCAAGGATAGCCCGCTACAAAGGTTACAAAGCAATGCTGGCCAAGCACAACCTCCACCGCACAAACGATTGCATTCAGATAGCAACAGCAATCCATCCGACTCGGACGTTTCTCCTATCCTCAGTCCATTTGTACATCATTCCAGCCCGCCAAGCACAGGTGAGGAGGTCACGCCCGCCTCTGACTCTTCCAATGCTGACCAAGGCGATCTCGCTAGATAGAGCTAGCAAGCACAAGCACAAGCACAAGCACAAGCATATTTGCACAATCAAAACAAATTCCTTTTAGTCTCTATCCACACAGATTTGCATCTGTCGAGTCTGCCCGTGTGTGCATCTCACTGTGTCCGTTCTGAAGAAGGTAGCAAATATATTTGAACTGCTGGAGACGTCGACCCCCGACCTTGGTTCGCATCGGAGATGCCTAAACGGCGGCAGTAGGGCGACTTTCGACAAAGTTGGAACAGTTCCGAGGATGCTACTAGGGCCTCTTTGACGCAACAAAAAAGAAAGGCACGTGGGGAAAACGAGGATATCTCTCAGGCCAAAAAAATAAAAAAAATAAAGAATTTAACGACCCCTGGCGGGCTCGAACCGCCGACCTCAGCATTAACAGTGCTACGCTCTAACCAACTGAGCTAAGGAGCCCTTGATGTCCCGAAGTCCACATATAGCATTTATTAATCATTACATAGTACATCTCGTTTGGATTTGGCATAAAGCTAACAATGATTGGCTCAATGCCCAGGGGCAAGACTTTGAGCGGGCCTGACACCCTTGAGGAGAGCTCACCGGCTGTTCAAGTTTTCGAATCAGAGGTACTATCATGTATATGTTGGCAGTTTGAGCAAACTTGTGTCTGGGAAGCAGGTGGATCATGAATCTATTCAATGTGCGGTCGGTGACGAAAGCGCTAGAAAAAGAATTAAGTACAAGAAGTGAAGACCGACAGCCAAGTTGGAAGAGACGATGATGTTCGCAACCTCTATAGAGAAGGTCCGCATGGGCTAGAAAAGTGCGACTGCTACGAGGTCAAAGCTCGAATATTCTCTAAGCAGGTGCCGAACCGTTTTGTGCAGCAGGGACGGCAGCGGCAGCGGGTGCTGAAGCATCAGTAGTAGTGGCAGCAGCAGCAGGAACGACGGTGGATCCGTCGCGCTCGTGCTGTGCCCTCTTCTGCTTCTCCTCTTCGCGGACCTTCTCGATGATCTGGCGACCTTCTTCAGTGTTCCAAGGGCCTGCGTCGGAGAGAGAGCAGCCACCTGGGCAGTCGCACGTGCCACCAAGGCTGGCGGGCAAGTTCTCGGCAGGGATCTGCTGTAGGAGCTCGTCTTGGTATTTGTGACCAAGAATCTTGATCTTGTCGACAGTGACTGGGTCGAGCCAGCCCTTAATGACGGACCAGACAGTGGTGAAAATGTAGGGCGAGTTGATGATGTAGAACTTGCCCATGGTCTCAGGATAGTAATGCTGACCGATATTGGAAGCCTGCTGGACGTAGGTAGAGACCTTCCAGAATTGAGAGATACCGACGTTCTTGAGGTCCATGATGGTGCAAGAAGTCTCGACGAGCTCTCCCCTGTGAGCGGAGCAGACGGGAAGTCGTTCACGCTGGAATTTCTCGTATTCGACGACGAGCTTTTGGATTTGACGTTCTGGAGTGGTCACTTGGTAGAGAGCCTTGAGGTCGAGCTTGCCGAGCTGCTCAATGTAGATTGGACGACCATCCTTGTCAGTCTTGTGGTAGTACTGAGGATAGTACTGGTCGACCTTCTCCTTTTCGGGATACTCGAAAGAGTGGTAGAGCTCCTCGACCTTGAACTCGGTCCTCCACTTTTCGGCCTCGGTGAACATGGTCTCTGTGGCAGGCAAGTCCCACTTTCGAGCACGGAGGAAACGACACAAGCAAGCATCATCGTGACGCTCGGGGTTGAAGATGCCCTTTTGCTGGATAATGGTGCGGAACTGGTCGAGCGCTTCCTGTTGGGAGGCGTCGAGGTGGCCTGGACGACCACTCTTTGCTGCGTCAGACATTGGCTGCTGAGTTTTCTTAGAGTCCTTCTTGCTTCCCTTGGAGACGTCCTTATCGTGTCTGCGGAACATTCGTTTCTCGTGTAAAGAGCCGCCGTGCTTGAGTCAGATTAAGGGACAGGCTGAAGATCGAGAAGTCTAGTCACGATCAAAGAACTTTGCAATGGACGGGTGAATGGTGTATTTACGTGTGTCGCACAGCGAAAAGCAATATTGCTGACGGTTGTTGCTGCAATGTGAGAAGTCGAGAAGGGATAGTAGAGCAAGGACGGGACGAGGGCCGTACAATGTACCAAACTTATATGGCAAGGGGTGTGAGTGGTGGTAGTCAGAGGAAGAGAGGGTTAGACAAAGGGTCCGTCGGTGAACAAAGAAGAAGCGTGACGCAAGAATATCTTGTTGAGGTGGGGTTGTGTGCTTGTGTGGATTGCGCCCTTGAGTGGGAATTTGATCAAGCGTGTGTTGCGTGGAGGGATGGGGGATGTCGTGGGTGAACAGCGCCTCCCGGTCACGGTCGCGGTACAACAGGCCACGGTGACAGTCGAACATGCACAGATCAAACAAGTCAGGACAGAGAGTCACCTTCGCAGCAGACACGTCAGGGGGCGATAAAAGGTCAATCTGTGTGTGTTGTGTGTGTCTGTGTCTCTTTTGTGCCCGCCAAATGAATCGAAGAAAAGGGGCAAAAAAGGTGGGCCTTCAAAGGAAGTGCGAGATCTCAAGGCCTGAGCGGAAGACGAAAATATTGTTTAAATTTACACACACAGAGGGGAAAGCGAAGGGAGAATGAACGCAATTCTGCCCATGACCCATTCTTTCGTTGCTGTGTTGGGGTCTCACATCACTTCTTGAGTTTGCTTTCCTCCCCTGATTGAGGTAGTACGCCATGCATCTACTACTACATCAGACCCACACTCGAGTCCTTGTAAACATATAGCAGCGACGAAGATGTACCACCTAATTGACAAAAAGGTCGGACTGTGCCCGTTTCAAATAATCGAACCAAGCAGCTTGTATGCGAGAGGTACTGTACAGTACTGTACTGTACTGTATGTGTTTGCATGATCTGTTGTGGTCAAAACGTCGGGAATGTATGCAAGAAGAAGCGAACGTGCATCGGTGACATCGGCTTCTTGATCGTAATCGGGAAAGCGCCTGATTTCCACGTGACTGTGAAGGGTCCAGCTTTTGAGAAGAAAGGTATCAGCGTCATTCCGAACAATCTTGCAGCTATCTGCTGTGCTACCATCCATTCCCGAATAGCATATTCCGGGTGAGACCTCTGCTGTTCGACATGAACATCCGAGAAGCGACGGTGCGTACTGTGGATCGGTTGCCAACAATGATGGAGCACCAGACACACTGACAAGTGATTCTGCCGGCAATTGATCTTACTTGGCTGCCTACAGATCGACGACCTGCTGGGTATGCAGAACTGCAATCTGCACAATCTTCCCGAGAATTACACACTACGATACTATCTCTACCATGCCTTGACCTGGCCCCAGCTTTCATATGTCGCTGAAGATGAAAAGGGAAGGATCGTCGGATACATCCTCGGAAAAATGGAGGAGGAGCCTGCGGACGGCATTCCTCACGGACATGTCACAAGTATCAGTGTGCTTCGCTCGTACCGCCGTCTTGGGCTGGCAAATAAGCTGATGAAGCAGAGTCGTAAGTATCTCCCCGCCACAAGTCACGGGTACGCTTTTGTTCCGGTGGCCACCTTCTGTGCCGCTACACATTCTGGAAAATTTTGCTGACGTTTTCAATTAAAACGGCTTTGCACGTCTCCAATCTATGTAGAGGAAGCCATGAGGGACGTTTTCGGCGCCAAGTTTGTCTCCTTGCACGTTCGACAGACCAATCGTGCTGCTATCGGGCTGTATCGCGACACTCTTGGCTTCGAAGTGCACGGGGTGGAGAAGGGTTACTACGCCGATGGAGAAGATGCCTTACACATGCGACTCAACTTTTGATTCGCATCCCCATTTCGATCGCACTTGGTCGATATACCTTTCAAGCAGCTCTATCTGCTTTGTACTTGTACTTCTCAGCAATCATACAGCATCACATCACAGAAGAGCGCATGAAGCGCGCCCAGCGATGATTCCGGATCTCAGCGACAGAACAAGAACAAGAACAAKAAGACGTTCCGACTGTCTCGTTCTTCTCAATTGAGCTAGAGACTTGCAGTTGAATAGCTAGATGCTTCACTCTTTCGATGTAAGGAATACGTACAGACAAGTGGTTGTTAGAAGATCACAAGAGCAGTCACAGGGCTCTGAGTGTGATTCCGATAGCACAAGCACTAGAAGCGTAGCGTGATTGCAGAAGGAGTGGAGGCAACAAAGATCTCAAAAATTTAGGCAGCAGCGCCCACGCTCAGCAGTGCACGGTGCATTTGATTCAGTTGGCCGAACTTGTCATATTCCCACTCCCAGCTTCCTGCATCCTTCACAACATCATCTACCAGAATTGTTCGTCACCGTATCCGTGTCCGTTCGCTCGCTACGCAAAACGATACTTCGGCCCCTCCGATAAACTGAGTCACCTTTTTGATCTGGTGAATTAGGAAACAACATCGCTTCCCAGGCGTGGGCACTTTGTTGGACTGGAATCGCAGTGAGCTTCCATCGGCAAGGGCAGGCTGAGACCTGCCATCGTTCGGCCTCTTGACATCAGAGACAATGGCCGCTGTCTCGGAAAGCAACAGCATTGGTCCATAGCCAATCATGGACAACTTCGGGCGAGATCCACCACCGAGCCAACACTCAGATCAGCAAGTCACTGAGCTCTTCCGAGGCCAGCATCCTCAACGTCGATCAGGCGATGCAGAAGTCACAATCGCATCGCCGCCGCAGCATCATAATGATCCGGCAGCTGTTACTATCGTCTTGTCATCAAACGCTACATCTCAATCCTCGTTGCCAGAAGAGTCGGCATCTCCACCTTCAATGAATGATCTGCCTCCTCGATATGACTCGCATCAATTTCCGCCAACACCTCCCGCGCTGCACACTTCCGAATTACGATCAGGCTCATACTTTGACCGAGCCCATAACGCTGCACCGAATCAAACTGCGTTACCCGGTGTTCCTCGATTTCCTTCCGAGCAGCCACCACCTCGTGCCTTTGGTTCGCGCTTTCCACGTTGGGGAACTTGGCTCGAGAAGCGTGCCCTGGAGCGCCACTATGCTCGACTTGATGCTCAGACGTTACCGCACGATCCACCAGCATCTTTCACATCAGAGGTGCCGAATAGGAAGAAGAGTTGGGGCGCATGGGTAAACGATCCTGATGCCATCAACGATACTTTTGCATCCACTTCTGGTAGCGAAGCTCAGACTTCCAAGGGTGCCACCCATTTACCTCCACTACATGTCCATCATTTTGGCTCCCGCTTCATCCCTCATCTTTCTGCCCAACCGCTTTGCACTGTACTTGTTGAGGTGCCAGCGTCAGTGCATCATCAAAGCAAATCTAGTCTCGCCCCAAGACAGGTCCTCTTAATAGGCACGGCCCAAGGTCTTTTTGCAGTCCAGATTCGACATCCACAAGATGCGTCAAATTCTCGTCAGACACAAAGCATCGCTTTAAGTCCTTCAAGGCAGCCCAGACAGTGGAACGACAACATTCGCTGCATCCAGATTCTTTCCGGTATCGCCGTGTATCAAATGTGTGTACTAGCATCAAGGCCGGATCCTACCGCGCCCAGCAGTCGAACGCCAAAGACGCAGAGTACGGCTGTCTCCGGCGTCTTCCTTGCCCTCACTTGTCCGTCGACAGCAAGACACGGATTCGTCGCCTCGTCCTTGATGCAGCTCAGTGCTCATGCTGGTTCCGTGCTCGAGAACGTTGCCGCTTCCGGCAACTTCACATCCAGCTCATCCAGCTCCGGTCCCAACGGCCACGGCGCGTTTGAACGTAACAGCAATGAGGGTGTCGCTGGTGCCAACTTTGGCCCCACAGCTGGTGGAGGTCCAGGTCGCGCTGTTCCTCCTGGCGGATCCGGTATAGTTCGGATGTGGCACTTGCAGTCCATTCGGGATCTCCTCATCTATGCCCTCGACAGAGAAGATGCCCAGCTTCCGATCGATCTTGGACCCACAGCAGATAGTCCCGATGACAAGCGAGGAGGCTTAGGCGCTATCTTCAAGAAGACCTTCGCCAGGCAGAAAAGCAAAGCGCAACCCAGGAATCCTGTACATGAACGCAGTGATTCCAGTCCCACACTCTCCGCAACGATCGATCCGATGCCAAGACCCGATGCCGCCGCGATGCTTTCAGCGCCAGCTTCGCAGATCACATCGTCTGGATCTACGACACGCCCGCAGGTCCCTCAGAGCAGCCCGTTCTACCATGACCTTCGTCGGTCTGGCTCCCCTCGTACGTCTCCGCCAGCATTAAAGCGTCAGGTTGATCCTGCACATGCAGCTGCGGTCTCTTTAGCCTCGAGTTCAGTGCCCATACAGCCACCCTCACACACAAGCACGACATCTAATAACAACAATGGCTCCTTCGCATCGCTCTTCGGTGACGATCTCATTCAGTCCTTTTCGGGAAGCAGCAATGCCAGCACCAAGGGCAAGGAGCGCGAAGCCAGCTCTCAGGCTGCTTCCAAAGGCGTCCTGTACTTCGCTGTCCATGAGGCTGGATCGGACACGAAAGCATCTGGCACATGGTATCTCGCTATCACCTACGCCCGTGCGGTCATGGTCTACGAAGCCGCCGTACCAAAGCACGGTACCACTCGCGCTTGGTCTTTTGTGAAGGAGCTGTACGCGCCGTTCCCAATCAAGGCTGTCACTTTCGCACCCGCATCTGYAGACGATGAGATGCATCCTTTCGCCAGTCTGGCCTCTGCGCCGCTCAACGCCGGCCCGACAAAATTGAGGGTTGCATCAGCAAACGCTCCGCTGTCGACGTCCAAGAAGGCCCCTCTCAACCGTGAACAAGGTTCCGTCAGCGGCTCTGTCCGACCGAGTGGAGCTTCGAGCCCTACTAGGACGTCTCGCGTCAGCGCTGCCCCGACTTCCTGGCACAAAGCAGATCTTTGTCTGGTTCTCAGTTTTGGGCGCCGCGCCGTGCTCGTGCGCTTGAGAGACTCTGACGTACGGGAGCTGGAGTTGAAGCCACTTTCTCAACTGATCTCCTCCCCAGAGCTGACTGACAGCGGCTCGACAACCCAATTGTCGCTTCAAACTCAGTACCGGAAAGCCTCTATCGATCCTCAAATCCTAGTCGATCGTAGCAGACCGGCGAGCATGCTCAGCGAAAACGATCCACTCATGGAAGGTCATAAAGCAGGTTCTTCTGGCCATGCTCGCACCGGCTCAGTGGAGCAAAAGGTGAGGGACGCCATCCTTGACAGAAGGTCGAACAAACACAACTGGGTCGGCTTCTCCAGCATCGAAGCGCAGATCCTTGTACGACAGTGGCCGAATCTACAAGCAGACCCTAACGAGGATATCAGGCAGGGGCAGCGTCAGAGGATGGAAAGCCTAGGCCCGTCGCCGACGGGTATGTCGATGGCCAAGGCAAAAATAAGCATTCCTGCTTTATCGCCTCAGGCCTTGGACAAGGGCCTACCGAGGGTACCGGCTCCACAGAATGTGTCCTTTGACCGGCGAATGTCACGATTGCATCTGTCTGAGCAAAGCTCTCTGTACCACGACGAGGTGCAGGCCGACAGCAGCAGCGATAGCGATGATGGCCTCAACGGAGTCGACGCCCGAGATAGAGCCGGAAAGTATCAACTCAGAGATCCAGGACCTTTGCCTCAAGCACATATCCGCGACAAGCAAATGAAGACGGGCGACAGCAGCATAAATGACAGTCGGAGCCAACTGCGTTCTTCGTCACTGCCGCCAACGGAAATGCTCTCGGTGAAGTTTGCTCTCGCGTCACGAGGTAGCTTGACACACGTTCTACAGTTGCCTCTGGCAACAGACTTGATTCAGACGCCTCCTCTGGCGGTGATGCAGTGGAGTGACACCCCCAGCGCCGTGTCTGGCTGGGCACGGGTGCTGGGCGTCGAACGCGCCACCTCCGCGGGAAGCACCCCTCTGAATCACCTGAAGCAGTCAAGCACCGCGGCATCGCTCTCTGCCACGCCGTCAAGCTCGTTTGGAGATGTTCGAGCCGCACAGTCAGGATACGGATCGCTGGGCTCGAACGCTCATCGCAGGCATCATCGATTAATGCTTCACGTCGGTGTGACAGGCGTTGCTTTTTTGGCCAGTCGTGTAGAGGTCAGGAAGGTCTCTTTTAGAATTCCGGTCGATGTCGACTTTGATCTATCACCCGACAGTGAGCTTGAGCTGATACCTTTGTCCGACGGATTTTATCAGCGTGCGAATGGTGGGTTTTTCGACGCCGCGCATCCGCCGAAGCCGGTCACCGACTCGCATCGCGGAGACTGGGACAATCATTCGACGAACGTCGACGATGGATGGCGAGAGGATCATGCGCCAAGTCTCACTTTTGCTTATCCTATCGTCACAGCTTTCGCAACCGATCGCATCGCTGCTCCCAGCCGCAACGAAACAAGCGCTATCAGCCAGGAATTTGAGTACCTCTGTGCGCCGCTGCTTACGCTACAGCCTGTAGACTTGACCCCAAGCAGTTGCGGTGCGCAAACATTGGTCCTGCCGCTCTCACAAGGCGATGATCAAACCGCGAAGCTAGTCGATAGGGACTCAGGCTCGGCAGTACACTCATTGTTCCCAGAACTTGGTGGAGACGCCGGAGTCATCGCTTTTGACTGGCGGGGCGCTGACGACTTCCGCATTTTTACGGTCGGCATTGCCGGCTGATACATTTCTAACTCATTTCGGACATTTCTCATTCATTTCAGGGGGTAAAGGTCCGCACACGCGCACCCACACGCACGCATATCGCATCTGACGTTGTTCTCAATGATACCATTCCATGCAGCTTGACAAGAATACAAATCGTTCCATTGCAGTCTAGGAAGAGAGAGAAGAGTGAAAGAATGTCACACAGCTCTTGCAGGATCACTTCTTACGACCAAACATGCGGCTCAAGAAACCAACCTTCTTGGTTGCCACGTCCTCCGACTCCCATTCGCTCCTTTGAGCTCTCGGGTCATGATAGTCATGAGGAGTAGTAGAATGCCACTGTCTCTGCTGACGACCTTTGTTTTGCTTACTTGTGCTTTTCCGTGGTGATTTACTCCATTCGTAATCGGGATCTTCTGGTGCTGGTGAGCGGTGCAACGAAGGAGTAGATCGGTTGGAGAACAATCCGAATCCACCACCAGCTTTGCGTTCGGAAGCAGGGGATGGAGGAGGTTCGGCTTTGCGCGATTTGGTACCGAAGAGACCTTTGCGGATTGACCCTGATCCGCGCACAGAGCCGGGTGAAGCGGGGGAAATAGGACCACGACGAGAATCAATGCTGTTTCGAGAGTACACGGATCCACCATCCCAAACACGGGCAGGAGGGACAAGATCGTCCATCTCCGGATAGCCGTCTTGTGGGTCTGAAAGCATTCGACTGCGTGGATGTCTCGGTCCGCCGGGACTTGCACTGTGGATTTGCATCGAGCGACGAGGATGGTAGTCTTCGCGTTCGGCCTCATCGAATTCAGCTGCGGAAGCAAGGGCGCTGCGGACGGTGGATCGACCGTTGGGCGCGGATCGCATGTCAGGTTGTGACCGCATGCTGCTGATTCGGTTGTTTCGTCGCGCGTCCATGGATCCTCGCACAGAGGCAGTATCGGGCGTGAGGAGGTCCGTCGACATTCGTGGACCATTGCGAGAGTCAATGGATCGTCTGGAACCGCCTCGTTCCGAAGCGTGAGGTGGAGCAAGGTGACTTGCACGCGAAGCGGAACGCTTAGCGGTAGAAGCCATGGTGGAGCGTCGTGCGAGAGCCTCGGCCTCGGCATCGATGCGCTCCTGACGTGCCAGGTACTCGTCACGTTCCCTTTCGGCTCGTGTCGACTTTCGAGATCGCTCAGAACGGTGGGTTCGAACAGAACGAATCGAGCGCGCATCTTCAGCAAGGTCATCTTCGTCCTCCTCAGCGAAGGTGTCGAGCTGACGCCGAGGACCGCCACGGAGATGGCCAGAAGGAAGCGAAGCACTCTGCCTCAATCTGCCGGTGGCGTTGGAGATGATGCTTCCACGGTTGCTATTCCTGCTGCTGATCCTGGTCCTGTCGCCGTTGCGACCCTTGGAGCTCTTCGAGACGGTCGAGAAGCGGCTACGTGTCTCCAGCCACTCGTCGTCCTCTTCCGGATCGATCCTATCATCTTCATCCGAGAAGCGAGCATCGTCGACATGCAAACCGATCTGAGACCGCGTGTCGAAATCGTCCGCTTGCTGGTTGAGGAGGCTTCCCTCAGACTTGGCAACGGCACGAGCCATTCGATCCGCGGGGTTGTTCGAGCGATCGATGAGGTAGAGGTGGGCAGATCCTTGACGGTCACGTTCGACACGAGCGAACTCGTAACGAATGTCAGCAAGCTCGCGAAGCAGATCCTCATCCACGAGACGACGGCCAGGAGCACGACGCATTGGACGACGGCGAGGGGGAGAGCGATCAGGCGAGTAGCGGTAGTCACGCTCATCATCACGGTATCGCCTTCCTCCGCCTCGACGATGGAAATCATCCTCATCAGATGAATAGTCGTAGTCGCCACGACGACCACCACGTCGACGAGGCGAAGGCTGTCCACCACCACCACGACGTCTACTTCCATCGGCGTAGGGGTCGCTGGCAAGCCAGTCGTCGCGGTCGTCGTACCTCCTTGGAGAAGGTGGGATGCGCGAGCCACGGCTTCTGTAACGCCCACCGTCACTGGCATAGCCATCTCGGCTGCGCTCGCGATCGCGTCGATCAGGCAAGTCCATGTACCGAGTTCCACTTCTGTCGTAGGCCCTACGTTGATTCCTACGACGCTCGTAGTATTCGTTCTCCCATCGCTCACGATCACCTTCAGCCTCGTCATCCTCACCAGGCCATCCTTTGAGCTCCCAAGTGGGAATCCACGATCCCCAAGCCTTGGCGACGTAGGCAGAGTCGATGCAGACGTGAGCACATGCACGTCCACGGTAGAGCTCGTAGATGGTGTGGAGTGCTGTGATGGCGGATCGCAACTCAGCCCGACGGGAGAGCGAGGCAGGTGTCGGTGCTTTGGGGTTGGGAATGTGATGGGGTGTCCTGTCCTCTTCGGGAAGGAGCGATGCCATATTTTTAGGATGACCGGGGGCGAAATAAAGCGAAACAGCGCCAGAGACATGAGGTTGAATGATGCTTCCCGTGTCGAGGGCAGTGGCGCCGACAAAGACAGCGATGGGGTATCCGTTGCAGCGGTGGTCATGCATGTTGTGGCCAGTGAATTGCTTAATCACACGTCGCATAGCCTCGTTGAGCTGCGGCTCGATATACTTGCGAATGCGTGTGCCGGGGTAGACCTGAGTATCCGCGTCGAGCATCTTAGACATGACCGAGGCGGGTTTCCTAGCGGTGCCGCGCGAGGTGATGCTAAGACGGTCAGAGTCGCGGTGGTGGATGCCACCCGCGGGCGAGCCAAGAGTGTCCCTTTTGGAAGGCGACCTCAGAGAGGAGGGCTCAATGTAGCTTGAAGCGTATCGCGAACCAGGCCCGCGCTGAGATCCGCCGAAGTCAAGTACGGAAGCAGGAGCCATGAGACGGCTAGATCTGCTTGCGCCGCCTCGTTCCGAGACAGAACGGTAACGAGCATCGCGCATCTCCATATCCGGGATATCATTATCCATGAAGCTAGCAGCTCGAGAAGGTGCTCTGCTGCGTGGTTTGTAGCTGGACATGGTCATCTTGCTCAAACGCCTGGAGGCGTCCATGTAGTCACCTGCTTCAGAATGCTGGTAGGGGAGCGTGAGGTGGCTGGCGTGTGAGGCACGGACACCTTTGCGATCGGCACGACCTTTAGGAGTGAGAGCAGTGTCGGGCGTGAGGAGCTCGTGACGAGAAGTTTTAGATTTAGAGTTGTATTTATGGAGGGGGCTTCGCTCCTTTTCAACGAGATCGTCGTGAGAGGGGGCGTCGTCGTGAGATGTTGGGGGGGATTTGTGTATAGTACTGGAATCAGAAGCAGGTTTCTTGTTGAAGATTGCAGGAGCTTCTTCGGACTCGTTGCTGGAAGCACCATCTTCGTGGTCAGCGTTGGCCGCAACAAGACCTTTGGGAGAGGCATCGTGACGGGAGATTGTCTCGGTTTCATCTGCGTCGTCCGAGAGAATGTCTTGGTTGCTGGTAGAACGGATCATGGTTGCTTCGTTTTCAGACTCAACTTGGTCCTGTTCGTCTTCATCTTCGTCATACTCGATCTCTGACGCTGACATGGCAGGAGTGTAATCGGAAGCACCAGCAGCGGTCTTGAATGAGCCGACGGAGGATCTGCGCGAATAGCCGGATTCAGAGCGAGCAGCTGCAGATGGTCTGCGCTTCGAGAGCGGGGCTGCCGACTCCTTTCTTCGAGTGGCAGTAGGCATGATGTCAGGTAGCGATATGGGTATCAAAGGGATTCGTCTGAATGGGCACGAGCTATATTAGACTGAGCAGTGGTGTCGTGCGTTTGAGAATGTGTGTTGTTCCGCGAGTATCACCGGTATCGTTAAAGGGTAGGGTATATGTGAGAGCTGGATAAGCGGGCTTCTTTCTTGAGATTGTGATTCCAAGAATGACAGAACCGACGGAAATGATGATGGTCACAAAGCAAGATTGGGGACGAAAATGGAAGGGAAGGAAGCTTGACGAGGATGTGGATGGAGAGAAAGGTAGCAAGGAAGGAAGGGAAGAAAGCGTTGTCCTGTAGAGCACAGACAAGACTGCAGCCAATCAATGGTGTAGGGCGGGGTACAGCCCAAACACAAGCACGACGACCAAAGCCCAGCGCAAAGGGGAGGCGGAGAAGGAGGAGGAAGAGGAGCGGGCAAAACAAAGAGTGGCAGACGCCAGCGTTTCTGCAAGCTAGAAGCGAGATGGACAGCATACAGCAGATCCGCTTTGAAGTTTTAGGCGAGGCAGTCGATCCTGAGTTTGAAAGTGCAATGCATAAACAACAACCAGTCGAATATCGTTCTCACAGACACAATCACGCGGACAAGCGCTCTTGCTCCGCTCTTTGTTTGTGTGTGAATAGTCGAAGACTGATGATGAGCCTGCCATCACTGTCTCGAAAGCCGTGTACAGCAGGTTGTCGTGCTACAGTAGACCAACGCCAATTGGACCCCGCCAACGTGTTAGGACAGTGCGTAGCCGAGTTTGAATATCACTTTTGCGCTTGACACTCTACGCAGCGGTTTGATACAGTACAGTAACACACAATCTAGGTAAGCTACTGACCGAGACAGGCGAAGCGCTTAGCATTGTCTCGGCTCGGCTGTTGCGAAGGAGTTGTGAATAGGGGTGGAAGAGCTTCTCTACTTTTCTTGATGTCGGAGTCTCATCCTCTCAGCCACACGATCACGATCGGGACTTACCGACGGATGGATGCTCTATGTCCTTCTCCCGTGGTTTCCCCTTGTGTCTCTCGTTGGCTCGGTCGGCTTCGATGCTTTGAGGTCAAGGCTCATAGTGAATACAGTAGTTGCTGAATGATGATCGTCGGATGGACCGTTACAGTAATTCCATCGGATCAACGCGAAAGATCTCTGTGCCAGCAAACAATAATAGAGCAGCAGCAGCAGTGAAAGTGAGAGAGGACCCTTGCTTGTTTCTCATTTTAGCGTATTTTGAGTTCGGCACATGCTGCAAAGAGAGGTCGCTGATCAAGTGACTGATCCAATTACAGTAACTTACTCTAAATTTGCCGCTCCTTTCTCGCCAAAGTGACAGCAAAACAAACGAGCAGCGGCAACACACAGATACACACACACACACACTACAGATCCATACTCACGAACCCTCGTTGAAATCATCAATTAAAGTACTGTACATAAGCTGTCGTCGATCCTGTCTCTTTTCTTGCCCCGCGTCGCGCGTTTAAACTCGCTCGCAAAACTATGTTTGAGGAAGGGTGTTTTGTCTAGGCGAAGCTGCAACGTTGATCCTTAAAACCCTTCCTCCGTTCCTCAAAATGATCAACATGCAAATGAAACCGCGGGGTTGTACTGCAGACACATGTTTTTTTTTGGTTCTTTTTTCTGTTTCTTCTCTGCTGGAACGATTCGCAATCCTCCCTCTACTGCTGCAAAGATTCATGATTCCTTCCCAAAACACGGCGACGGATCCATTTTGAGTCTCACACCATTGACGCTGCCCCGCCACGGTCAACCATCATGCACGCTTTGGCATAATTAAACCCGCGACCAAACGCACACACAAGCTTTTGAACCTCCGGCTCAAATCTCACCCTTCATACAGTACTGTAAGGTTGTCAGAGCAGCACTTGACGGCAAACAAATGTTCTATCTGAAAACACCCTTCAGCTCCGAGCTGCTTGTCCGAATGTTCCTTCGGGAACTCGCCATCATCAGCCCCTGACGTGGCGGTTTTCCGCGTTGACGGCGGCCCGGCTTATCTTCTCTGAGCTCTCCCTTCCAGTGTATCTGCTTATTATCCTGTCCGCTCTTCGTCAGAGTTTGGGCAAGTTGGCTCACGTGCCACATCGATCTGTGTATTGAATGGTACGCAAATGCTATCGCCTGTGAGAGCCGGAAAAGCTCGATCTGGCTTTCCTGTCCATCCAGCGATGAAGAGCTCGACACGAGGCTTCAGAGCTGTTGAGAATGCCTTTCGTTTACAAGACTTAGCTATAGGGTTGTGAGGATATGTACCCCACGCAGGCTGTCCGAGCTCACCGCTAAAGAGAATGTGGCGCAACTGAATCTAGACCCAAGCTGTGCAAGTGTCTTGCAGTCAAGATGCAGCGCTTGCAGCAGCTCGCGCTCAAAAGTCTGGTTGATGCGCATCTCATCGGCCCAAGTTGTGTATGGTATCGGCGATACGTTCAGAGCATCACCGCGCCACCTAAAGACAGTCTCCGATCAGTTCTTTTTGTCACACGGCGAAACATGCTCGCAACAGAGCTCAACTGCGCTGCGGTTCGCTGTGGTCAAATGATCAGATGGGGCAAGTGGTACTATTATATGTATGTTTGTATGAACTTGCACCGACTCAACGTCTAGGACTCTGACTCGACCCAGCTCCGCCCCGGAGCGACGGACTCATCGATCTTGACCCTGACATAGCGGCCGACGCCGCTGGCATACTGTTCACCCTCGCCTTGCCCGAACTTGACGCACTCATTCCCATCGTCGTTGATCTCCTACTATCGCCCCTACCTCCAGCCACCGAGTTGCTGCCGCCGCTTCCTCCACCACCGCTGAATCGACTCGCTGCCCCGGTCACCAGCTCTTTAATCATCGAGTTGTACATCTCCGAGTCCGCCTGATAGCTTTCTCTCAAAGTCAAGTGATGCGTCAACAAGCTCGACGTTGAGGTCGTCAAGGTGTTGAGCTCTCTCAGCAACGATTTCAATGCCGGTAGTGAGAGCAACGTCAATTGATCTTCGGTTTTGTTGACCAGCTCTTCTGCACGACGAAGGTCCACTTGCGGTGCTGGACCCAGTCCAAGTTCTTCTCTGCGTCGTTCCGCGATACGTTCACGATTTGTGCTAGAGCCGAGCGCTGGACTCGAGTTACCGTTGCGTGGGCTGTTGGACGTCGAGGCGGATCGTTGTGCGGCGCTTGCTACACCTGATGTTGAGCCGCCTACTTTCAGGCTCGAGCTACGTTGCAGGCCACTTGCATTTGAGTCGTAAGAGCCACTGCCCCGGTTTGCAGTCGAGTCGTACTTGAGCTGCAAAGGTGGCAGTTGCTTGGATCCCCCGGATCCTGATGCGAAAGATGAGTGGATCTCGTCCAGATTGACCGGCACGCCCATCGAGATGAGGTAATCGCGCCTTGTTTTGCTTCGTACCCAGTCGATTGGTTTCACTGAAGGAAACGATGACAGATCTGTCCACAATTGACGCGAGCCTTCGCTCACCAACACCTGCGATGGTCCTTCCACCTGTCGAAGGCCAACATTTGTCAGATCCTTTTCTGCTGCGCTTGATAGCGGAAGTAATGCTTGCACTGAGCCTGCGAGCTCGAGTCGATTCGAATTGGTGCTGACTTGAAGGGGCTCCCATGTGCGTTTCGGCAAAGGGGCAGATATTGGCTGTGCTTGTATCGCCGCTGTTGCTGGCTCCGCAGTTTCATCGAGAGTATCATCGCCGAAACCATCATCACCAAAGTCGGCATTGTTCTGCGCATCGCCTGTCTCGAAATCGTCGAAGTCTCCAAAATCGTCGTTCCCTGCACCCACTGCTCCGTTCTCTGCCGGCTCTCCGAAGTCGTCGAATCCGTCATCTTCGAAGGTCGACACCTGCTGAGGCGGAGCAGAGATGGTGTCTTTCTTCTCGAAATCCTCTACTGCGATACCATTTTCAATCTCTTGGGTCTGTTGCTCCTGGTGTGAGTCCTCGAAGGTATCCTCGTCATCTTGCTCCTCTCTGTCCTCCTCCGGCTTGGTCACAGTATCAACAGGTGTCGCAGTCTCGTCTCGTGACACCTTCTCATCCATTACTGCTGCGCCAATCTCTTCCATACTTGCGACAGGAGCAGCTTCTTCTGGGACTGCCGATTTCAATCCATGCTGCTTCTCTATCTCTTGATCTGTGGTCAATGCGGGCGCTTCGAAGTGGGTCTCTGGCTCCGTTTCCGAGATAGGCGTTGCGGCTACACTTGGAGCCTTTTTCCTTGACTTTTCGGGGCTATTTGCTCTCGATGTCGATGCAGATGGCGCTCCCCACCCAGGATCTTCTTCTTGAAACTCAACAGATAGACGTGCGATGTCCTTGGAATCCTCCTGTTCGATTGAGTTCTGTCCTTGGGTTGTTGCAGTTGCTTCCGATGTTGCGGGTGCGGGGTCATCCCACACAGCGAAAGGGTCCGAGTCCATGATTTCGGGTACGGCGAGCTATGCTTCACCTCTGTCAATCTATGGCTCGGTATTCTATGTGCCGTCAGCGTCTCGTTTGTTGGACAGTTGTTTACAGTGTATAGGGTTGAACGAAGCTGCACAATGTGGAATGACAAAGTGTTGTAAGTGAAGTGTTGGCTCAACCGCGTTCCGAGAAGACGGCAATCCCAGCCCGATAATCGGGAAAAGTGCGGAATTCGGCTGCAGAATAAGCTCAAAGAAGAAGAACAGCAACACTTTCTTGGCTCGCATTCAGACCCTGACTCTTTCTTACTCACCACAACACCTCGACCCGCAGCCCACCGCAGACACTCTACACCATGCCGGTCGCTGACCAACCTCCTATAGAGGACTCCGCGCCCCCGAACGGTGCTGCCCCCATCCACCACAACGCCTCCTCCAAAGTGGCCATTACAGATCCGGAACCTATTGTTACTTCATCATCAAAGGAAAGCAAACTCGCCTCCGCCATGCCGAGCAAAACCCAAATCCTCAAACAAGCAGCTCTGTCTCCTCTTTCATTATTCTCCTTCCTTCCGATCCCTTCACCTCAAAAGCTGCTTCTCCATACCCTTTCTCTAGGGCCGATTCCGCGCCACATAGCTTTCGTGATGGACGGCAACCGCCGCTGGGCTCGCACTTCTCACCACACCATCCAACAAGGCCATCTCACAGGCTTCGCAACCCTCAAATCCGTCCTAGAAGTCTGTCTCAACCTGCGCGGACTTGATACAGTGACCGTCTATGCATTCGCCATTGACAATTTTGGTCGTAGTGAAACCGAGGTCAACGCTCTGATGGAGATTGCGAAAACTCGCCTGATAGAGCTAGCAGGACATGGAGAGTTGATCGCCCGCTACTCGGTACGTGTTCGGATAGCGGGAAGGAAAGAGCTTCTGCCAGAGGACGTAAGAGAGGCAGTGGAAAGAGTAGAGAATATGACAAAGGACAATACAAAGGCTACACTCAACATTTGCATGCCATATGCTAGCCGAGACGAGATCACCGGCGCCGTACGCCATTGTCTGGATCGCAAGCTTAGAGACGTAGAGCGATTGGCGGTTGCTGAGAAAGCCACACAACTTGCTTCGCCCCACAACAGCTCCGAACACACAAATCCCAGAGCAGTGCTGGATAGGATAGATTTCGAAGTCACACCTCAAGACCTTAGCGAGCATATGCAGCTAGCCCACTCTCCACCACTAGACATCCTCGTCAGGACATCTGGTGTCTCAAGATTAAGCGACTTCATGCTCTGGCAATGCACGGAAGATACGCATATGCATTTCGTCGATAAGTTTTGGCCTCAATTCGGATTGCAAGATATGATCCCCATTATTCTGGATTGGCAAAGACAGAAGTGGGCAGAGGCTTTGAGAAGGTCTTGTGGCTGGCAGTGATGCTAATGCAACTTTTCGCTTCTCGAAGTCTTCTTCCCACCGCCTCTGTACACTGTCTATTGATCATCTCGTCTCATAGCATACCCTCACATATACCCACGGCACTCGCAACACTGATCTTCTTTGTACCACTACTCTTGCACATCTTCAATCTAGCACTTCGCATCTCTGTGATTCACTCCACACTCTACCTATCTGAATCGCAGTCAAAGCTTCCTCCGCAAAGACTTCCAATTCAGCAGAAATTTCTACGGCTGCACTTGTCAAATTGACCATGATCCTACTCCACGCTCAGTCAACATAAGTAAGGGTGTTCGGCAACCAAGCGGGATTAGGATAAACTCTTGCCAGAACCTTTCCCCTAACCATTCCCAAAGGCACTGGACCGTAATGTCTGCTGTCCGTTGAATTAGCCAGGTTCTCTCCTGCCAACCAGACGTGTCCTAAGGGGACAGTGACGTACTGTACGTCACCTTTTGATCGCACGTAGGTGTTTTCTTGCAACTCTCGCGCTGCTGAGCTGTTATGCCTTTCTGTGTCGTCTCCCGGGGAGGAGGTAGGAGAAGAACCGTCGGTGTCCATGCTCTTGAGTAGATCTACATCTCCTTCAACTGCTGTTGGGGTTCTTCTTTGCCCAGTGGAGGGGACAGAATGACCTACAGAAGAGAGAAAATCTTCAATCTTGACAAATTTGCTATTCAAAGCATCACTTTCCGTGTCACTTTCGTTCCTCTCTAGAGCACCCACACGAGGAGTCTTGCCTCTACCTCTCCAAGCATGCATCGGGAGCGGCCGCATCCTTGGATCCAAACAAACTGTATCCCCTGGTAACCCGATCACTCTCTTGCAAACCGCTCTACTCGGATCGAAGGGCGATAGAGCCACCACCAAATCTCCTACCTTCAACCCTGTCCCTTGAGCCTGATCTGCTTTTGAGAACGTAGAGCCACCTATTCTCTTTCCTCTTCCGTGATATGGATGTCCTGACCCCTCCGCTGACTCCTCTGAAACTGTGAAAGTGTTCCGTATCGAAGAAAGGAACTTTGCAAATGGTAGCCGCAATTGTAGCAAAAAGTCGCCTTCAGTTGCAAGTGTGGGAAGCATCGAAGCACCGGTTGAGTTCTGCACTTCGAAGACATGTTCGTTCAGAAGATGTATTAGGCAGGCGAATTGCAGCGTGGCGGCAGAGGTGTAGGCTGCTTGTGAGATCCAGCGTCGGGAGCGGAGGAAGAATGGAGACATCGTGACTACTACTTCAAGCCAGGTCCAATCGGCACCGTCGAGTCTGGTGTGATGGGTGGTGGGACAAGAGCGGCACTGTATATGCTTGGATCGAGCTAAGTTGTCGCTGCCGTTGCCGTTGACACTAATTGGATGGTCGCCGTCGTTTTCGATGTTGCAGGAAGGAGATCTGGTTCGAGCGAAAGCTGCATGCTCATGTGGAGAACCAAGCAAAGCCGGATTCCGCGTCTCGCAATCAGACTGCTGACATAATCCCACTTTTCAAGACATCACAGAGTCCATTAAAGTCACACACATCTGACGATACTTACGCTTACGACACACTTTATGTCACACGCTGTCTGACACAGAGAGAGGAACGAATCAATGCAATTAAGCCAATGTGCTTGGCTGAGGATCATGATTGAGCAGAAATACAAATGTGGTGGGAAACGATACAATGCTAAGTAAAGTGTGTTGTGTGTGGTTGACCTAGACTCCCTCCGAAGGAAGCGGAGAAAGTCGGTTGTTCTGTAAGAACTTGAGAGGGTTGAAGCCCTTCGAAGAACGCCTCATGCCTGCTGCATTGGATGCGCTGTCGCGCTGCTGCTCAGTGATGGTAGTCAGATGCGTGTCCGAAGCCCTCCTGAAGCCTTCCGAAAGCTTGGGCGTCTGGCGGGTAACAGGGGTGCTGCTAGTGCGCAACGGCTTGTGCGCTTCCTTTTTCGCTTCGAACTCTGTACCGGGAGACGTGCTCGCGACGCTGACGAAGGAGGACTGTCTCTGGATCTGAAAGCTAGGCGCGGGAGCAACCGCCTCAGCGTTGACCCGCTCAACCCCGTTGGACGCTATCGAGGCTCGCAACCAGTTTCGTGGATAGTTGAGCATGGTCTTCGATCTACGCAGGGTGCCGAAACCGGTCTTGCGGGGCGACTCGGCGCCATCAACAGTGGCGCCAGCACCCGTCAGCGCAGAGGGCGCAGACTCAGTCAAAGGAGTAACGAGGCCAGCACTCATCGCCAACTGCCTCTCCGCCTGCACCGAGCCACCAAGCGCTTTCGCTGCATCACTCTGCGCTCGCTTGTGGCTGAGCGAAACCAACGAGTTGCTCGTGAATACTCGACGAAGCGAGCCAGTGACCGAAGAGATTGAGTTGGTTCTGGATCGATTGCTGGAGCTCTTCTGCTGCTGCGAGCACAGATCCGTCATCAAAGGTCGACTGTCGTTACTGTCCAGAACTCCTCCGTGTGGCAAGCTCACGCAGCTGGCCTGAGGCGAAGGCGCTGCAGAAGACATGGCCGACCCGGTGCCAAACTCAGACACGGGGTCACTCTCACCGATCCCTGCCTGAGCCGACCTGGTTCGAGTCCTGCGACCGAATGTCATCGTCAATGAGTCCTTCATGCCGTAAAGGCTGGTGCGCGATCGTGTTGGCATCTGAACTCGCAAGTTGGATGTCGAGTTTGCAGCCGAATTGTAACCGGAAACCGGAGAAGATGTGAGCGAGTGAGAAGCCGCCTCAGGTCCCACCGAAGTTGGTCGCGAAGTCGGGCTGAGAGGAGCAACAGCAAAGCTTCCGAACTCGTGCACAGGAAGCTCGCGGGTGGCCGTGACAGGCGAAGTAGGCGTCGAAGCGGAGCCAGGACCCCATATAGGGCTGCCGAGCTCTGTGTTGACACTGAGTCCCTGTGGAGCAAAGATACTAGTTGGTCGAACGCGGTTAGCCTTCTTCAGAAGGGACGACTTCCATCCCTCCCTGTCATCGAACTGCGCCCTCGTAGACGAACGCGAACGCGAGCTAGGCTGCACGAATGTAGCCGTGAAGACCAGATTGTTCGGGTCCTCGTTTGCATCAGCGTTTTCAAGCAAGCCTGCGCAGCTCTTGCGACGCTGAATCTTGACCGTGGAAGTCTCTTTGGCCGACAAGCGGCTCAATCCAAGCGACGAGCCGACAGCAGACCCAATACCGGATCCGGAGGCCGCATACAACGTCGAGAGAGCGCCTCCGTCACGTGCCATACGAGCAGAGATGACCGAATCAGAAAGGATCATACCTCGATCCACAACGGCCCGTGAGTTGGACGATGCATGCCGCAACAAGATCTCGGTGGGCATCCAAGGGCCTGAAGACGAACGCTGGCCCTTCTGGTTCGAGCTAGTTGCCTGGGCCGCGCCAGCAGCATGCATGGCCAGGAACTCCATAAGCGGGTCAACAGTGCTGGACTTACCAGCATCAAAGTAGCCCTGGAACTCCGTAGGTCGGCTTGCATTAGGCGTAGGCGCCTCAGAGGCTTCAAGGGATTCGCCATCCGGAGCGTCACCAAAGAACAGACTGCAAGGGAAGGCAGCCTCCGAGCCAGGAGGCGAGAAAGTGGCTCGCGAGATGGCAAGCGAGAGCATATCAATCCAGAGTTGCCTCTCCTTTGCATTGCTAGCTGCAAGCTCGAAGTGGTGGTCCTTGACGGAGAGACGGAAAGAGTGGGGAATCAGGTTCCTCTCTTCCTCCACATTGGACAAGCGAGCAGCCCAAAGTGGGAACCATTGTCGGCACTCGTAGGTCGAGTTCTTGCGCACCTTCACCATCAGCAAGAAGCTGTGGTAAATGAAGACACCAAAGTACTTGAAGCGCAAAGGCGCCACGAGAGGGTTGAGCACACGGTGGTGATGCAAGACATCGAGCGTGCCGGAAAGCTGGCAGTCTCCGAGCGACTTGAGGAAGCCCATGGTCATGCCTTGCTGCGGTTCGATTCGGGAGGAAATGAGATCGGCGCGAAGCTCGGACTCACGACGCTTGCCTGCTTCGTCGACCTGATCAGCAACCTCACGCATCAGCGAGATGGCCAACGAGAGCTCTTCAACCGAGTCCCCAGTGGCGGAGCTGTGCTTCTGCAATGTTTGCAGGACGAGGGGGTATAGGCAGAGTCGCTGAATCGGCTTAATGAGGAAGTCACGGAAGAGGAGGCGAGACGAGTTCTGGCGCATCGCTCCAGGTCCAAGATAGGGGGTGGTCGAGGCGCTGGCAGGGTTCGAGTTGGTGCCTGCAGTCAACGTTGAGGTGGAAGTCGATGCGGTAGGGTTGGGACTCGACGGCATCACGGGCGTAAAGTAGGAAGCAGGGCTGTTGCCCCATACACTAGGGGTATTGGCGCCCGAAGCCGGTCTTGAGCTGCCCTTCTGCGCCAGCCTGGTAAGCTTGAGAACATCGGCACAGTGCCTCTCGAAAGCATCCCAGTCGGCATGTCGCTTCTCGGCCTCGCGAATCAAAGCCAAAGCCTCGCCATGTCGAGAGCAGAAAGCCTTGTAGCTCTGCAGAGACGGCATCATCTGGTTGAAAAGCTTTGCGACACGCACAACCGCCTCGTCAGCCTGTGGACTTAACGCTTTTTCGAGCTCGGTCTGCTTGTCATCAACATGTCCACGCTGTCCTGCCTTTCGAAGTCCAAGGTCGATAAGAATGGCCTCTAGCTTGGCCGAGAGCTTCTGATGCGTTCGTAAGAGATCTTCCGAGTTCCTCATAACTAAAGCTTGACGCGCGGGCTGGTCGTTGAAGAAGGGCATCATGCAGAGATTGTCGAAGAAGACCAGAACAAGTGTGGCAAGGTCATCGGCATAGTTGCGTTCGGTGTCGATGAGCTCGAGAAGTGCCGCATAGCGACGAACCTTGGCTGTCGCATACTTTGCTTCGGCCACACTCGCGTCCGCTGCATCTGGGAATTCAAGCAGACCGTTGTCGACCTCGGAGTGTAAGGAGATAGGAGACGCTTGACTGGGTGGGACGCTCGAGTCGTAGCCGGTCACTTCTACTCGGAGTGTGTCTGCTGATTGCTCCTCGACATGCGATTTGTAGTTGTTCTCGAACTCGGTGCCGGACGGTACAGAGCTGATGGCAGTATCGAGACTGCCTGCGTGGCTGGATCCCGTTGTGGATGTGGATGGAGTGCGGCTGATGTCGGTCTGAGCCGCTGCTGTTTCAGCACCATCACCACCATCACTGCTGCTACTGCTGTCTTGCTCTTGCAATGCAGGAGCTGTTAGTGACTGTGATCCCACCTCAGGAATGGTGCCGATGGAGTTGGCAGTGAGGGCTGCCTCGATGGCTTCCTCGCTGGTGCTACTGCTGAGCACAGCAGGAATCGGAGAGCGCGTGCGCAGGTCTTTCGGCGCCATGTCAGGAGAGCTGAGAGCAGTCTGGTAGTCGGAGCTTCCGGAGCCTAACCGCTTCATCGCTGCTGTTTTCGAATGCGCGTCAGGTGCTTCTGAGCTTTCTGCATGATGAAGCGCTGATGCCTCTTCCGCATCAGTTAGTACCTGCACCAGAGGACCGGTGACGTTGCGTGAAACAGCGGATTGCACTTGCAACGCTAGACCGGTCATGTGAGCAGGGATAGTAGATTCCGAAGTAGATGCAACGGGGGTGTCCAGGCTGTCCCGGCATGCACGCTCGAAAGCTGCCCTGCTGCGGATATGTGGAGACGAGTTCTGATCTGGCGAAGATGCTCTAGGCGTCGAGACTGCGGGTGATGCTATCGAGGAAGATCCACTCGATCTAGTGGCGCCCTCGTCAGCTGAGCTGCGGGAAGAAGACGATGGAAAAGCCACTGAAGTTGAGATCTTTTCCACTTTCGGGAGTCGCGAAGAGGACGCGATTGGTTCCGAAGAGGTAGAAGCCTGACTAGCACTGTGGTGCGGGTCCGGCGTGATTGATGTGTGTCCAGGCATGATATTCTTTTGGGTGATCGGAGGTGGTGATCGTAGTGGACGAAGAAGACGGCTCCTGACAAGTGTTGTCGCTCAGGCAGCAGAATAAGCTAGAGGCTGCGCAAACACTTTGAGCGCCAAGAAACTGAGCCGGATGTGGTTTCCTTCTCTCAACCAAAAGATTAGAGTTTGGTGGGAAGGTTCAGGTCAATGCGTTGAGCGTATTGAGCCCGCAGCGAAAAGTGACCGGATGTTCCGCAATGGCGCGGAGAGACGCAACGTGGAAATAAAGGAGCGTTGGATTAAGTCGAGAGAGCCATGTCGCCGCTGACTGGCTCTGAAAGTATGTTGGTAGCCGTCGACGCTGTTGGCTGGAAGTTGAGCTGGCTCGAGGTAAGAATCAAGTGCAGAGAAGCACGCGGGTATATGTGCTGCCCAAGAAGAAGAATAACAAGCTAAGCTGCGGGTATGAGAGCCAGGTAGTTAGGAGCCTAGCCTGTACTGCTGGTGACTGACTGTCGAGAGAGCCGACCAAGTTATGTAAAAGAGAGAGTATACCGATCGGATCGGAGCAGAAGGCTGAACGTGTTGAGCGCACTGATTTCCGGAAGGATGCGTCCAAGTGCGTGGGTGTGTCTGCGAGACTTTTTGGCGATGCGCTGGTATTCGAGACGAGACGAAGCAGGGTATTAGTAAAGAAGGTAAAACGAGACCAAAGCAAGATGGTGATGATGATGGTGTCAGGATGAGAGTTGGAAAAGGATGGCCAATAGCCAAGGTCAGCTCAGGTCAAAGGTAAGGAAGGTCAAGGGTCAAGGTAAGGGTAAGGGTAAAGGGCCAAGCTTACAGAAAGGCGGCAGCAACCGCAGAAGAAGGATCCGGAACTCCCGAGTCGAGCTGTGCAGCAGCAGCAGCAGCAGCAGCAGCAATGCAAGAGCAAGAACGTTGACCTATCTAATACGGCGATCCGAGAACGAACCTTTTTTTCTGGGAGGAGAGGAAGAGGGACAAGGGCGCAAGTGCGCAAGTGCGGACCGAGCGATGGCAAGCGAACATGAGGAGGATGAAACACCCAGAGTTTCGTGTTGAGATTGAGCCATACGGTAGCATCGCAGATAGCATACACTGTATCGAAGCATAGCTAGTTGGTTACAGTGGCATGCCTGCTCGTTGATTCATGGTGGGGACATGGCTGACCTGCCTGCATTCGCTGCAGGAGTCGAGCATCAGCACAGCATGTCGAGATCCAGAAACAGCTGAACAAATAATCTAGAAAACTCATCATCATTTTTTTTATTCTTAAAAAAGGAAAAAGCAGCTCCACCGCTGACCTGCGCAGATCCTGCTTTTGCTCGCTATGCAGGGAAAAACAGCTGATCTCTTGTTTGAAGCCTGGCACTCGCTTCCCACGGGCTTGAAATTTACTGTAAACAGAACGGAATTCCGATCTCTAGTCTTCGTCTTGGCCTTGGCCATCCAATCCTGATCCTAATTCAATCTTGAAGCGCAACTCGATGCCACCACATTGGACTGAACTGGATCAGGCTGGATAGGCACCTTTTTCTTTCCCTGCAGCTCTCGACGTTTCCATAGACAGGAAGAGCTAAGTCCTATAGTAAATTCGACGGTCAAGTAGTTCAGGTGATGACGAGGCATTGTTCTTCGGCTTTCCCGTAACCATCGTTGCGGCTTTTCTCACGCTTCGTATGAGTCGACTGTAGTCATCTATCAAGAGCAAAATCTGACAACAGAGCGGAGATTCCGACATTTCTTGCAACGAAAATGAAAAAGAAAGGACAGCGATTCTGTTTCGGCATGGCCGACATCGTTTGCAATCATCGTCGCTCGATCCGTTTTCAGCTTTCATTGACAGACATCATGTGCCAAGCGTGGCGGCAGACCTTCTGACCTGAATTAGCAGGCAAGCAAGCTGACCTCGAGGTCCAGGTCGAGGTTCAGGTTAAAGTCCAGATCCGCCTGCCAGACGTGAATAATATCAGACGAGGAAGAGTGTTGGACAAAGGACACGGCGGGAAGCGGAGTCGTAGTTGCAGATGGACGAGAGTCATGTTGGTCTTTTGCTCTACAGTCCTGTACAGTCCTGTGTGTACGCCGAAGCGAACACGGCGAATGCAAGTGTTCAGTGGTATGGCTGTTCTTGGCCAAGGGCCTTGGCTTGTTCATGGCCGGGATAGGCGAGATCTGATCTCGACGAGAGGGAAGAGAGGGAGGAGAGCGGGGAGGACGCAAAATGTCGCAATCTGGCCATCTTTCCCGCTCCATGAGAGAGAACCCTGAGCTGGCTGGAAATCGCACCCAGAGTTGGAACCTCGCTGAACCCGCCTTCTTGCTCGCCTCGCGTCAACAGTTCAACAGTCAACAGCAGCGGCATCGCGAGTTTTTCCCTTCCTTCTGCTGTACCCTGTCTCAGCGAAGCGTGAGAGAGGTCGAAAAAAAAAAATAGAAACCATCGATTCGGGCATCACGATCTCGAAACCATCTTTGTGATCCTCCAGCGAACCACAACGCGACGATGGAAACCCAGACCGGCATCGCGAAAAGGCAAGATTCTCAGATCCTCGCGCGCCTGACTCTTGCCGTAAACCGCATGGTGTTACCGCTCTTCCGTGCTCGCTAAGAGTCATTTGATGTCAGCGTGAGCAGCGTCTTGGCCAAACGTCTCATTGTACTGTACTGTACTGTACTGTACTGTACAGTACTCGATGATGCTAGTGTCTAACAGTTCGCTAGGAGATGAAATGTGGCGTCTCATTCCAAAGTGTCGCATCAGCGACATCATAAAAAGGGCAAACACATGCGGCGACCAGAATCGTGAATATGACAAGACCCGATGGAAGCCGGGAGCGTGATGGCTACGGAGACACACGCATCTGAGTGAGAGAGAGAGGATGGGAGGGTGATGACGGGCCTTGTCGAAGAACGGCATGGAATGGCAGCAGCCTCAGCCTCGATGCGGTCCGGAACGAGTTTTCCACCCGATCTTCTGGGTGAGGAGAGTTGTCAACGATTGCGATTGGCAGGCGCTTTCTGCCCTTTGATAACGGTAACGCTTTTCTTGATCAAATGTGAGTGTGCTGTTCTGCCCTGATCTAGAATTTCCAAGTAAAATCGTTGGATGATCTGCAAGATTCTGCGATTTGACAAGCAAGGGCGGAGCGGACTTGTTTTTACTGTAGAATATACTGCCGAAATAAAGCCACCTGAGCAGCCACAATGCAAAGAGTCTCTCCATCTCTGCACCACTGCACTGCATAGCAGCAAGGGTCAGATGAGAGACAGAGACAGAGAGGAAGGAGATCAGAAGAAGACAAAAGAAATGTCTTTGAATACGGAGTTGCACGATCTCGCTTGATGATCAGCAGGGTCGACGGGAAGAGCTCTTTTCCGTCTCTCAATCAAGGCATCAGCAGCAGCAGCAGCAGCAGCAGCAGCAGCAGCAGCAGCAGCAGCAACAATAGCGCACAATCGGTGAGGATCTCCAGGGTTGAAGCCAGGGTCGATCAGAATCGCAAGCGCATGTCCTTCCATCCTGCCGAAAATCCAAACGTCTCATTCCAGCCCCTTTCAGTCACACTCACGACAACGTTTTCTTTGTCTCTTCGTGTCTGAGTTGCAACCCACTGCTTGTACAGTGCCATGTTCAATCACCTCAGTCATGGTGAGATTGCATGCAGCCCATGCGGAGTGTGATGCACGATGTCGACACTGTCAATAAGGATGCATATCGTTTCCTCTCCTTCTCCTCTTCGTATGTGGTTGCTACAGCTATGTACAGTACAGTACTACAGTATGCTGGAAAGTACAGTATCGCTCCAAACCCCTCGGCATCTCAATCGCTGGCTGTCGAAACGATGCGGAAGAAGGGGGACCCTGGACAGGAAAAGCTACAGTACAGTACAGTRCAGTACTGTACATATCCGTGTCTCGTGTGTTACGACCGTGGACAGCTACGCTCCTCCAATTCATTTTACCCCGCGGATACCATTCCATCGGCTGCTCCTTTGCTTACCCGATGCGGTTCATCGACCACCTTGGCGCCGCATGGATGGTATGGAGCTTCGCTATCGCCATCGTTGAACACGACACGCTTTCACACCATTAACCTCTAACCCTGCTGATTCTGACACCTCGCGATCTCGAATTCTTGTAGGTTTGACAGCAGCAAGATCGATGTCGATCGTAATCAAGCACGCGCACTGGTATCAACCCATGATCGCAAGACTGCGGAAGCGTGGAACCGAAGTTCTCCTAGTGTGCGACCATGACTTCGGCCCGGGATCAGATCCACAAGGCAAGGCAAGGCATGTGATGATACGCGAGATTCGCGCTACCTCACGCCTTCCATTGCGCCATAGTCAAGTCAAGGAAGCTCAGAAGCGTAAGGAAGTGCGATTGTTCCGAATGGGATGGAAATGAGAAATACCATCATGTAGCAATTGTCTTTCGGCATCCTTCCTCGCTCGTCCTCCGATAGAAGGGCTTTCTTGGTGATCCGCGAGGGATCATCCCCTTTGGCGAGACATGCTTCTGGAAGATACTACGTGCCAAAGTAGAAAAAAAAGCTCGATCTCGGCGAGGCCGGCGTAACACGAGGATACGAAGAGGTCACCTATACCGTAAGGACGATTGAGAGCAGAGGATTTTCTGTCAATCGGACAATGCATCGTGTGAAACCATCGGCGAGAATGTCTGCTCTGCTGCCCTCTGTCAAACGGACGAGTTTCGGCGCCAAACACAGCTTCCTGGGTGCAGCTTTTTCTCCCTTTTTGTTTTTTGGTTCTTATTAATAGTGTTTGCCATTTCCGAGAATTTGACGCCTGCAGCTTCTCGAAGAAAAAGAACCAAAAATGCTCCGAAGCATTTCGAGATCTCACACTTGGCACAAAAGCTTCGTCTCTATTGCAGTAAGAGGACGTATTGGTGTCACCAGTATTGACCAGCACCATGGAATGCCAAAGAAAGCTAGCTAGAGCACCACCAGCAATACACCCAACCGTACACGCAGACAACCTTGGCTCAGAATATTTTGGGGGTTATCTGGCAAACTGGCGGCTAAGGTTTGACCGACCCGCACGTACAGACTTAAGTCGCACGGACAACGTACAGTGATCATGCTCGGTACCACGTAGCAACTTGACCGCCATGATTCGTAGCTGTCTATAACGAACTTTGGCGTTGCTTACCCGGTCGAACTCCGAGTCTCTCCCATGACAGGTTGACCGGACCATGTACCATGAATGAGCCAAGTACTCTACCCAATTGCCGGATTGTATCGGAAACCTTCAACCTTCCTTTTTGCACTGAATTTTCTTCGACTCGAGTTACAAATTGATGCTCTCCGCAGAGTTTCAGCTAAGGGTTGGGGACCTAAGAATAGCTTTTCCAGGCACAGCGAACCCCATCGCTTCTGTCGAAAGTTCGTGAAGCTGTTTGTTCAGGAACATCGGCTCTTTGCTCGTCCGTTCTACACCTCAACTTCTTGAAAGCCGAGGAAGAAGGACCGAGATGCCACCACTCTGGCTCGTTCGAGTTTAGCACGACAGAAGAGTTTCCAAACCGAGTACGGTGTGAGAGAGAGATTTTCGGTTCCACACTGTCTCGAACTCTATCCAAATTTCCCCCTCTGCTTCTCTCAGCCGAAGCCTTTCACATGATGATTGAGCTATGATTTGATACAGCATGGATCCCACATTATGGTCCACCCTTCTCTTGGCAGTCAAGCAAAGTAGAACTACTCAGCTTGGCAAAGACGGCGGGGAGTGAATGCAAAGGTACTGTACGAAGCGATCTGGTCTCATCATAACGGTTGACCCTTTGCTACTATATTGCAAGTCGTGAGCAAGGTTCGTTACAAGTTGGAAATCTCCGCTGCAGGTTTTTCCAATCCTTTTTTAGGTGCTGCAGCACACTTGGCGCGTCGATCAAGTGACATCACGATGCAGCGCTCCACTCACTTCTGTGCAGCTTCGTTCCAATCGTGGGGACGAGATTTTTTCGATTTTCTTTGTGTGTTCAGGACGAGCCTAACAGCCATGATTTCTTTGAAAAATGGGATTTGTCGGCCTTCGCAAGCCAGGGTCCACGTCCGGATAAACGCAGCTGTCACTTGCCGCTCACAAGAAGATACCACACCATGGCATTGCTTCTCCTCACCTAGCTTGTAACACACGAGAGGATATTCGCTGGTCACCATCCTACGCTTCTACACCTAAGACCACAACAAAACTGCACCTAGCTCGAAGGAGCTTCTCGGGCGCTCTCGGGCGGACAAGTCTCAACACCCAGACTCTCTTCTCAACTCGATACAGTACCATTGCCATAAGCGAAGTGAGAAGGTCGGGAAATGTCCGACGACCGCGTGCTCACCTTGCGCGCGCACAAGTAAAAAAGCAAAGTCTTCCCCACTCTATCTTTCTCTTTCTTCTCCTCTCTAACTCTCTCTCTCTCTACTCGCCGTCCTGCATTGCTTGTTTGTGGGTCTATCGGAGCGAAATGCCTAGACCACACTTTCGCCAGCCGAGCTCGTTTCCTGTCGTTCTAGCAGAGATTGCCGCTCACCAGAAACTCCTTCGCTGTTGTATTTTTTTTTGCCACTGTAGAAGTCTTGGCGTTCTAACGCATTGCCGCATCTTCCGTTCTCTCTGTGAGAAGCGCTGCATGATCAGCTGTTTTCTTGCGACTACACCGTCGTATCTCAAGTGGCGTTGCAAAAGAGTCTCAAGCGAAAAGAAACGAAACCCAGATTCTTGCAGCTCTGACCCGTCGGGAAGAAATGCCAAGGCTCGCGCGTCATATGAAGAGAGAGAGAGAGATCTCATTTTGCTCCCCGCTCAATCCTCTTCGTCAAAACCGCTCTTGAGCCGGTTGAAAGAGCGCATCGCAGATAGGAGGGAACGTCGTCTTCGCGAGGGGTCGGATAGGCAAAGAGATGAACAAGCGGAGGTGGGGATCTGTGTGACCCTTTGTTCCTGTCTTTCATCTGAAAACCTCGGTTTTGAACCCTGCTGCAGCAGCGAGCGTGCGAAGGCGGCGATTTGGCCGCCTGCTTGTCTTTTGTTCAGTCTCTCCTCGCAGAAGAGTTGGAGCCTCGACTTGACCTGCAAGACGATGAAGATGGTATTCACCTCAGTCAGAACGCGCAGACTCAGACCGCAAGAAGGCAGGGGTGTGACTAGACTACGAGATTGCGCCTTGCACTACCGAAAGCTTAAACAGTGGGCTTCGATGGAGCTAAAACTGAAAGCTCAAGCACGATGAATCTGATCGAGCAATAAGGGTCCTTCAGCCAGCTGTGAGGTGTAAGAGGGTCTTTTTCAGTTACCGTAGGCTCGCTTCGAACTGAGTCCAAGTGGTTCGGATTGCGCCAAAGTTCAGTGAGCTCTTTGATCAACTTGAGCTGTCCAGCAGTGCCGATCTTGAGAGTGAGGTGTCTAAAGCTCTTCCCCTTTCCTTCCAAGATTGATGAGCGAGATCGAATGAGCGTGTTCAAGCACGCTGACCTTCTGCCAGGTAAACACTGTAGCTGCTGACACAGTAATCAGGCGAGAGAAGACCGAAAAAACTTCAGATTGCAAATTGAGGGCGAGAGGATGAGCGATAAGGCTCACAAAGTTACTTGAGAAGAATGGATAAGTGACAAATGACAGACCTGGTGGTGTTGCAAAGATTTTGGCATCAACCCTGGTAACCCTCTGGCTCCGAGTCCGAGCCACCAACTCTATCAAAGTTGGCTTCAAAGAACAAGTCCTTGCCCATCACAGTTCCCACCTCACTAGTGATCGTCTGTCCCTGCCAGTCCGTAACCCTGAACACCACCGCCGTATCATTCTTGATCGTTGAAGTTGCATCACCATCCCACTTCCACCAAGAGTTATCGACGTGCTTGGCGACGCTCCAACCTTTACCAGAAACCTTCATTTCGACCCTCACAACAGCTTCGTGACTACCACGAACCTGAACTTGGAAGAAGCCAGCGCTGCCTCCTGGTCTCCAGTGAATCTGAAGACTCTTTCCTCCGCTACCCGAGGATTCGAAAGCTTCTTTGCAGTTGACGAATTTCCAGTTGATTGGGAGCTTGGAGCCGTTGGCATTGTCAGTAACAGAATTCCATGCATCAGGATGCATGTCGAGTCCGGACCAGCATTGGTCAATTCCAGGGCATAGATCACTGACGATAGCTACCGTCTTCTTTCCAGGTGGAAGTTTACCGACTTTGGGGGTTTCCACAGTCCACTTTGCATCGTTGCTGAACAAAGAGGCTGAGGTGGAAGCGATCTCGACACATGTACCGCAGGCAAGACCGTCTTGGAAGAAGGACTGATCCATAGCGACAGAAGGAAGATTGGCGTGAGGGAGATCGTCAAACATGCAAGCACCACCTTGCCAGAAGTTGTCACCTCCGCCGAAGGTGGTGCCAGGTCCATGGTGGATGAGGTCAGGCGAGAATTGGTGCGGCTTGAAGGTGCCGGTGGAGGGAAGGAAGGTAGAGCCGCGGAGACCTTTGCAGTGGACTTCATTCTTAGTGACTTTGCCCTTGGTGGGGTTTTTGCCGGAACGGTCAGGGGCAGGGTTAGGGTTGGTAGCAGACGAGTCGGAGGGTGGGAGACCGTCATCTTTGGGCGCTTGGCTGGGGTTCTGACGCTGAGAGCCGTCCTTACCAGACTGACCGGAAGATCCGTTGTTGCTGGTAGCGGAGCCAGCGTTGCCAGGGTTGGCTCCGGTTTCGGCACCTGGGCTGCCACCCTTGTCACCGCCAGTGTTGTCGCCGGGCTGACCACTCTGCGAATTGTCTCCAGTGCTAGGAGTTTGACTAGGCTGACCAAAAGATGCAGATCCATCATCGACACCAGGCTGAGAACCATCGGCCTCTCCGCCGAGAGTAGGACCGCCGCTGATAGGAGGGACATCACCACCCTGTGATCCCTGATCACCGCCGTCGTTCTTCTTGTGCTTGTGCTTCAAGGCACACTTGCCCTTGTGCTTCTTGTGCTTCTTTTCGCCAGAGGCATCTGCAGAACCGGCTGAAGCGGCCCAGTCCTGAGCAACAGTCGCAGGAGCAGGAGCAGGAGCAGGAGCAGGAGCAGGAGCAGGAGCAGGGGCAGGGGCAGGGGCAGGAGCAGAGACAGCACCTCCGTCGTCAGCTCGCTTCTGATGAAGCTTGCAGGACCTGCGTTGGATATGAGCAGGCGCGTGGCCATGTCCATGGCCCCCGTGGTGGTGAGTCGCCAGAACTCCGACAGCCGAGGAGGCAAGGAAAGTAGCGATGAGAGCGAGAGCTGGAGTTGTACGCATACTGCCTAAAATGAGAAAGGTGATTTACCGTCAAGGCTTGAGAAAAGAATGTGTTAGATAATGAATGTATGTTAGGGACCAGCCCAAAGTTGGAGTAGGAGTATGGGAAGAAGAAGAAGACAAAAAGATGATGAGGAAAAGAGGGAAGACGAAGAACTAACGAACGCTCAAAGGCTTTATAGGATGGTTCTCGCTCTTCCTCACACTCTGTTACGGTGAGACGTAAGCTTAAGCAAATCCGGTATGGGAGAGCAAAGATTTTCACGCTTCATCTCAGGTTGCAATGAAAATCAGGGATGTTGCACATCGAGCCCACCAGAAGGCGCCCTTGTTGACCTTGCACGAGAAGAGCGAAAGGCTCCGCATCATTGTGCAAGCTTTTCTGGAACAATTGGTTGCCATCAAAGACAATGATGAAGGCTTAAGCCTGCAGATGAGTTCCTGCGTCGTTGCTTCTGCGGCGCGAAGCTCGATGCTGCTCGTCTTGTTTCCCCCACCGTTGTTGCAATATTAGACGGTCGTCTCATAGCAGTCGAGGAGCATCGATCACCGGTAGTTCAATGTGGGTCTGCTACAGTACATCAACTCCCTTCCTTGTCGCTCTTGTTCATGCAAATGTCAAAGAACGTTGATGGATAGCGACCTCCTCGCCATCACCTGTCACAGATCCGAGATCCGCAAAATTATCGCAAGTGGAGGAAAATCGCGTATCTTCTTGGACCCTTCTTCTTCCTCTTCCAAGACCAACACTTCCCCCTTCCCCCTTCCACCATTCCGCCTCTCACTCGCACAATGAACTTGAAGGTAGGCCAACGCATCTCACTCGGTCCACATCGCGGTACGATCCGCTATCGTGGCACGGTCCCACCATCATCCGGTGAATGGCTCGGTATTGAATGGGACGATCCCACTCGAGGCAAGCATGACGGTACGTCGACTGATGGAACCCGATACTTCACCGTCCGAGTGCCAGGTAGTGGCTCTTTCATCCGTCCTACCGCAAGCAAGCTGTCAAGTGGGTGCTGCTTCCTTGAAGCTTTAAAGAACAAATATCTCCCACCCACCACTGTACTGAAGCAAGAGCAGCAGGTAGAACAGCAGCAGTATTCGCGCAAGAACATCGCAGACATTGAAATTGAAGCGCCTAACCTCGATCGCATCGCTCAGAAAGCTGCGAGACTTGACAGGCTGAAAGAGGTCGGACTCGGTGGCTGGCAGCACTCATCCGTTCCTGAAGTTGATGTCGATGCAGTGCATGATTCTGGGTACGAGGTGGCAAGGGCACTTGATGCTGCGATAGGGTATGGAGAAGGGTCAATACGAGACACGTGCCCGAATATCAGGTGGCTGGATTTGTCACGGTCATTGTTGCCAAATTGGGAGGAAGTGAGCTTGATAGCGGTGGAGCTGGAGCATCTGAAGACCCTATTGTTGCATTTCAACCGCTTTGAGTCACCGCCGAAGCAACTACCGGAAAGCTGGAAGCAGAGGCTGGGACACATTCAGGACTTGCGCTTGGATGGAACTCTTATGCAGTGGGATGAGCTGTTGAGGCTAGCACCTGCACTTCCGAGCTTGAGAAATCTACAATTAGGCAACAACAAGATCAAGAGCCTCCGAAACACACACGGCTCTGGTAGCTCGGCGCCAGTGCTGCCGTCTTTGACATCCCTCAGCCTGGAAGATAACGCAATCTCTTCCTGGCCCGATCTGGTCGCCGCCCTATCACAGCTTCCTTCGCTCCAAAGCCTGAACCTCAACCGCAATCAACTCGCCGAAATCTCGCCTGCTTCGTCATCCGCACCGAAGCTACCGGCACTGAACGAGCTGCATCTCCGCGAAAATTCACTCGACTCGTGGTCCTCTCTTGAGAACATTTCCAGCTGGCTCGATCACACACAAGGCTTACGAGCGCTGCACATCTCCACACTCCAAGACGAAGATCCCAACTCTTCTCTTGACGGAGCTGAAGCGACGAAGCAGGCTGGCCTGCTCGGCAAATGGGAATACCGCGACTTTCGAGCGCTCGCCATCGCCCGTCTCCCCAGCCTCAAAGTACTGGACAAAACCGAAATAACACCCAAGGAGCGTAAAGATGCCGAACTCTTTGTCTACACTAGATTCCGCGATGGAGATGCGTACATCATCGACGGCGATTCTGCGGTGCAAGATGGGAGACAAGGGCTTTCAAATGAGGAGAAAGCAGCCCGATTCCCACGCTTTTTGGAGCTGGCAAAGATGTTCGATGGCGAAGAGGCTCTCACTAACCAGCAAAAGGGAAAGACAGAAGAACCAAAGAAGTCTAAGAACACTTTACGATCCAAGGTGCTTTCCCTCACAATAAGCGCGACGGACACCGCACCAAGCATGCATAAGCCGTATGTGGGGGAGACGAGGGCTGAGGCCGAAGTGCAAATTTTGGCTTCAACGCCGTTGAGATTGGCCAAGATGAAATTGGCGAATGCTGTTGAAGTCAAGCCGGGTCAGATCGAGGGTGTTTGGGCATTGTTGAGGAGCTCTTCTAATGATGACGATGACGAGGAAGGGGGAGGGGAGAGGATAGTCTTGGAGATCGACGATATGTCAAGGAATTTAGACTGGTATGAGGTGAGTTCGGGGGATCAGCTTGTGCTCGTCATTGGCTCCTGAACACGATCTCACAACCCTATGCGCATCAAGTACTGTGGCAAAATACAGTACCATTGATGTGAGAATCTGCTGCAAATGTCTGACAAGATAGTAACAAAAGGAATGTGCGCAGGAAAGATTTCAAAGCAAAGAAAGTATCTGGCTTCAAATAGCCACGTCGCCCTGTGGCTGTCCACCGCCAAGCGAGACCTGAACAAAAGTTGGTGCGTCTGAATTAGCATCGTCGATCGCCTTCTGAATCTGACTGCCGGTCGCAGGATTGTGACGAAGGATCCAATCAGCATTGATGATCTTGGGTTCCTCTTCACGAGGAGGTTTGGGTGCGAGTGAACCTGGCCACACGAACCACCATCTACGATCGAGACTTTGTTCGCTGGTGACAATGGCTCTTCGCAAAGGTCGGATTTGAGCCTGATTAGTCGTCGCAAAAGGTAGCTTGTCAGTGCTACTGATGATGGTGATAAGATGTGATGACTGAGCGCGAGATGAGACTTACAGCTTGTCCCTGTTGAAGAAGGCATGTCACAGCCAGAGCTGATACGAGGAAGAGATTTCCAAGACGATAGAACATCGTGTCGAGTATTGCGATGTTGAGGACCAACAAACGGATGGAAGGAAAGTAGCGACGGTGACCGTGAGAATCTTCAAAGAGCGAAGTAGTAGCTGTGAGGGTGGGCGGGGCAACCGATCACGACCTGTCGACCTTTATAACTGAATTGGATATGGTGGGAGACGTCGCTGGTGGAACGCGGTCCGGCATCGGTTGCTGTGTCAACCCTGCTGTTGAGTGGGTAGGACGAAGGTTGTGGGTGCAAATGAAGTCTCTCGAACAGTGGTGACATGCCACACAAAGTCAGTAGAGCCAACGTGATCGAGGGGACAGGGTTAGAACAATGTTCAAGCAGGTACTGTTCCCACGGTCAGCTTATTCGATGACGACGAAGCATCGCTATCCGTTGAACCTTCATCTATGCTTGTGATACCGGCGACAGGGGAACGCCACTCTTTTTGGAACACCGTTGCATGGAACACCGACAATGGCGTGCCTCTGGTTGGAACTCTCTCACATCCATCATCACGCCCTGAACCGTTGACTCTGTTCAGGGCACGTTGGTACGGCAGAGATCCTTCCGAAGCCGAAATTTTCCCTAACGAATTGAACACATCTCGTTGAAAGATCTTGACACCTGGATACAGTACACTGTCGGTTTGAGCTCGTTGGTGGGGTGATGGCATCCTTGCTTGATCCATTGCGGTCAGACCCCTCTGGAGGCACGCAACCCACTTCGTTGTCTACAGACGTTCTATCGTCACCAACCTAGGATCAGCTCGCGACAGATAATGGCCGAGCACGCGAATCCGAAGTCTCTTAGGATTTACGGAGCGCCTTTCATCTAGTGCACCACATCATATTGCACTCTTGCCTCGGATAAGTTCGGTCCAGCACCATGTGACGCTATCTATTGGGGGCAATGCCAGAAAATTACCGAGCCGTTCCTGGTCATCCAGTTCGTGTCCCTGCGTGTACTCTGCTTGACAGATTGCGCTGGTGCCCAGTGTCCTGGACGAGAAGTCCACCAGTTGCACAGTAGGATTTAGGCTTCATCTCGTCAAAACAGGTGACGCGTCCTCGTTTCATCTCGGTGTTGGACAGGGGCCCCTCCCCTGATATAGATATGAGATCAATCAGGGCCTCAGAGGACTTCGGTAGCGTTGCGTCGTTCGTCGAAGTCGACATTATCGGGGATGCGTGCTGTACTGTAAAGTACGTCGAAGACACCCTTCGTTTCCGCAAGGGCGAAAAGCCTGTTCTGAAAATTGCGGAAGGGCAGATGATGAAGTCGACCTGCCATCCGGTCACGTCAGCTGTTCAGTGCTCGCTATGCCTCGGCGGCTGTTCCTTACCTTCCTTTAGCTTGTGAATCCACTTCATCAATCTCCTGTGGAGCCACACAGTCGATGGACCAAGGGGTGCAGCTGTAGCCCACACTGCTCGCAGCCTCAAACCGGCAAAGCGAGACCGTGTGGGTCTTCATCGGTATAAGTACAGCCGTGTCTCTCTTTGCTGCGAGCGAATGGAAATAGTCTGCCCTGTTTGCTCCCTTTCCCACCCTATCCCACCAAGAGACCGGCTCTCCATTCGCTGTGCGATAACACAAATTCTCTCACACATTTTCCATCTCATTGCCTTCCTCACGTCCATCTCCTACCTCTGTCCTTCGCTGGCCGAAAGTCTCACACTTATCCTGCTACTACCAACTATCTTTGTCTTTCGTCTTTCTTTTCTCTTTTCTTCGTCGACGTCTGTCGATCTTTTTCACTCTCTTTACTTCTTCGCCCGGGATCAGGCATCCTGGACATATCTAAGCCATCAAGATGGAGCGACACGATGGATCCGAATATCTTCCGTACATCTTCGGCGCTCCGCCACACGGTAGTCAAGTTGTTGCATTGATGCGATTCTCTCAGGAAGTGACGACGTGGAACTTCCCCGCCATGATCGCGCAATCTCTGCTGGTGGCCGAGATTGTCCGAACCTATCCAGCCGAGATTCGAATGCTCATGCGTGTGTTCCAAAGAAAGAAGCCCAACATGGCCGAGATCTTCTTCGTCCTCATCAAGTATCTCACCTTCGTTGCCGTCATCTGTGACATCCTGGTGACCGAGACGTTTGCTGCCAAAACCGACTTCGACTGCCGATCGTGGGCTTGGACATCATCTACGTTCTACTTCCTGTGCTCTACTCTCGTGTTCTGTGTCATCGGATGGCGAGCACGTATCATATTCAGGACCTCCAAGCTTGCCACCTACCTTATCACAGCAGGCCTTGTTGGACAGTTCACTGTGGCCATGTGGACCAACACACGTGTCAGCAAAGCAGACGCTTTGACACAGGCAGGAACATGCGCGCCTAGTGCACAGGTGCACGGATCGGCGGATAGCAACGCATCGCTACACATCCACTTCTGGGAGAGCTCGACATTTTGGTTCCTTCTCTACAACTCGGTATTCGACATGGCCATCCTGATCGCTTGCTGCCTGCGATTGAAAAAGACATCCAGCGGCCCTAGTGGACTGACAAGAGTCGCAAAGGTGCTGTTCGTCAACAACGTGCACTACATGCTTGCCGTCGAGACATGCAACTTGATCGAAGTAGTGATGCTGATGGGTTGGGCTTCAAAATTGCCACCGGTGCACATCACCTCGATTGCGATTCAGATCATTGTCGGACTACAGATGTTGATCGGAGAGCAAGAGGCAGTCTACAGTCCAGCTGGCTCGCGTGTAACTTACTCGACTGGCGGCTTCTCACAAAGCAGCGGGTCGTACGGCAAGCCTCATCACGCTGCCACAGCGAGCAACGTTTCTTTCACTGGTCCTAACCGCACTCTGTCCTACGTCAAACGTCCCGGAACTGCCAACACAGGGACGGACGTGTCTTCAGGAGACTGGCGAGCACGCAAAGGCACTTTCTCTTCGATCAGCTCGGTGCCTGCATACGTCAAGAGCCCTGCGGACGAGGTCGCCCCTACACTCCCCCCCAAGTCAGCCATCAATTACAAGCAGGAAGTGCGAGTATCAATCGACATGTCCCCTGTTCCGCCTCAAGCAGGTGTCGCTAACGCTGGAGCAGGTGCACCATACCAGTAGCAGAATCGAGCTCTGTCATATACATTTTTGCGCTCCCAGCTTGATTTTCCACATGTGTCTGTCTGGCTTCCCCGTGCGTCCGTATCCTCTATTTGTACAATTTGACTTCCAGCTTCTTTCCTTTATCTGTTCGTTGCAATGGTAGTACTCTCATTAGTATACACTTGACGGCTGACTCGTCGGCCTGCGGGAAGGATGGCTGTGAAGCATGCAGTTCAAATTAGACGATGCTATAAAAAAAGGTGTTCGAACAACTTAAGAGATGATCTGTATATGCGGGCTGATGAGGACGACGTCACTCGTTGCTATCGTTGCTGACTTGTTTGAGATGATGCGACTCGGAGCGTTGTAATGATGCTTTGCTGGACGTAAGAGCTTGGTGGATGCTTTGGGACCCCAGTTCCTCGTCTGATCCATGATCGGACAATGTCATGCTGGCTTGGCGGCGCATCTCATCGGGTGGGCCCGAAGGCCGTAATGGAGGAGACTTGTGAACTGAGCCATACAGATCGTTGGGCGGAGGATAGTCGTATGGCTGATCCGCTTGCGAAGGTGAGGACCGCTGAGGTGACGGTCTCCTTCTCGAGCTTTTGGATCCGGAAGCGTGCGACTGAATGTGATGACCTTTGTGGTCATCGACCTCGTCTTCGCTCGCTTCACCTATTGAGTGAGCACGGCCGCTGGCATCAAACGAAGCTCTGCCCTCAGAGAAGCGAGAATCTTGCGAGATGCGATCAGAGCTGTTGAGGAATTCCTCGTCATCAGGATTGATCTTGCTGTAGGCAGAAGTGTAAGGATTGTGCCTGAGAAGAGAATCGATGAGCCAGAACTGGAGCACGTTCATCGCGAGTGGGAATAAGGCCATGGAGAAGAGTACTTGGAACTCTTTGTGGCTGCCGAACAAGCCAAGGATCCAGGATCCAACATCATACAGGAAAGGAAAAATGGCCAGGACCAAGAGGACGGCCATTTTCATGAGAAAGAGAACGAAGAGGTACGAACCCAACTGCTTGAGCCAATATTCGATCCTTGGCTTGCCCCTTCTATATGATCGACGAGATGCGCCAGACTGTGTCGAGGAGTTTGAAGAAGCATTGCCAGGTACTGGAGTCGGAAGTGGTGGTGTGTATTGCCCCGAGACGAAGCCTTCAAGGCCGAGTCTTTCTGTGAGATACCAGGTGGTCCACTTGAGTGCAACATAGATGAAGAAGACACCAAGGGTAGTATCGACGAGAATGTTGAGGAAGTAGAGGGAGCAAGGATTCTCGCCTCCACCACTAGCGACAAAGTCGGAAAGGATCACGTTCAAGATGTGTACGAAGAGCTGACCTAGAAGTTGCTTTGAGACGTCAAGTGCCCAAATCTTCCATTTGCGTTTTGGCTTTTCTCGTTGTCGTTTGTAGACGAGTGAGCCGATGACAAGAATTCCCATGATAGCTTGAACGAATAGAGCAAAGGGACCCATGAGTTTGCAATTGTCAGAATCCACTTCGGGTGCTCCGATGATGGGTGTGGGCGTGGGAGTCAGCATCGGATCAGCCATCGCTGCCGCCACCGTCAAAGTCGGTGGCATCGTTTCACGCAGTATGGCTGCTATACGCATTATACCTGCGTCAGAGGCACTCATGATTGTGATGTGACCTCTTGGTCTTGCTGCCAAGACAATGCCTGAACCTCCTGCAGCAATCGAATTGAGGTGAAGATATGATGATGGTGAAGTGAAGTGAAGTGTAAGGCAAGACCTTGAATGAGAACGCTCGAAAGAGCACTTTGAGAGGTCTGTGCATACGAAGCCTTAAAAGCTCAGAAATTCCACACTCAGTTCGTAAATCCAGGGTTCAACCCGAGACTGCCGTCTGTTGGCGTGTTTCTCTTTCTCAAAATGTCGGAGGGCGATCCTTCCAACGTTGGTTGTCTTGCGGCCAGCAAACTGCCAGACCGGCTTGATTCGAAAGTATGAGTCTCGCATCATCTTTGGCTCATCCACGGAGTGACAGCATCATTTCACCAACACGCAGAGAAGAGAGAGGAAAAGGTGGTCTTGGAATCAGGATGTGATTGTAGAGAATGCAAAGGTATAGAAGTACATTGACACAGAGACAAAAGAGACACGGTAGAGAGAGGATGGGTGAACACTGTTGCAAGATCACAGAATGCTGAAGTCGAACTTCTCCCCTGGTGCAGGACCGGCAGCAGCCAACGCCGCTTTGGCAGCGGCAGCAGAAGCAGCCGACGATTTGGAAGAAGCCTTGTTTCCATTGCGCTTAGCAGCTGGCTTGGCCTTAGACGGCACAACGACTCGTGCTTTCTTCTGCATTCTTCTCTCCTTTCGCGAAAGTTGCTGAGCATCGTCATCATTCTCGTCGTCCTCTTCCTCGTCCTCAGATTGATCGCGCTTCTTCGATCCGGCCTTCTTGAGAATCGACTTGAGTTGCTTCGTAGGAGCAGCCTCGACCTCCTCTTCGTCTTCTTCCTCACCATCATCCAGGCTATCGTCGCCGTCCTCGAGCAATGCTTCGTCGATCTCGTCCTCATCTTCCTCACTGTCATCCTCAGGCGGAGGAGGCATCATCTCGACCTGGTCCTGGACAAGAGTCTCCCGTCCGAGTACAAGCGAGATAGGCTTGAGTCGCAGCTCACGAGCTTGGAACTTCTTGCGCCACTCTTTCCTGGGCAGGACAAGAGGCATGTTGGCTGAGATTCGCTGCTTGATCTCGTCTGATGCCTTCTGCGCTTCAGCTGCCAGCTTAGGTGCTTGTGTATAGTAGCCGAGCATCTGGTGCGACCAGTCTCGTAGCAAGACACGCGAGGCACCAATCTCGTCGGGGATATTGCGCTTCTTCATGCGTCCCGTGGCTCTTGCAAGTGCGATCAAAAATTCTTGTGTGTCGGCGTGCACCTTCTGACGTCTCGAAGCTGCCTTGACCTTCTCCTTCTCCTCTGCGTCCAAGGACTCGTCGGCCAATGATGCCTTGTCGGGCTGGAATGATCCGAAAGCTGGCACGTTGTAGATGAGCATGAGATCTTCGGGATGCGAAACTCGCGAAAGCAATGCCCAGGTGAGGGGCAGTGGCTCCTTGATCCTCTGCACGTGTCCTTGGTTGCGCATCAAGGTCTGCATCGACTTGAGCTCCATGCGTGCCATGTACTTGTGCTCGTCGTCCTCTTCGTCCTCTTCCTCATCCTCTTCTTCTTCGTCGTCCTCGGCATCGGAGTCTTCGGCGGCCTCGGAGCTCTTGAGAGGGATGAGAGCAGGTGTGTCAAGCACAGCGGGCCAGTCGCTTGTCTCGTTGTCTTCGTCTTCGGCATCTTCATCCTCGGGCACACCGATAGCGTTGAGAATAGCATCAGCTACAGTGCTTCTACCAGAGTGGGTGAGACCGAGGACGGCAATGTCGCCCTTCTTGACTCCTTGAAGGTCGAGCTGTTCGACAAGAGCATCGGCACCAGTGTTCTCGGCGAGCTGATCGGCAGGCGAACTGATGGGGAAGACTGGGAATCCGGTGGTGGTGGAAAGATAGGCAGACCATGCTGCAACAGTTTCGAGTGGAACCATGTCAGCACGACTGAGGGCGAATGCGAGCTTCTTGTCCTTGCGGCTGCTGATCTTGGCCTCGAGCCATGGGCTTCGGAAACTTTGAGGGTCACGAGCGTCGAGGGTCAGAACCACGGTCTTGATGTCTGTGGATGAGAGCACATCTGCAAGGGTGCCACGGAAAAGAGGTGCTGTCAAGGGCATGTTGTCCAAGGTATCGTCTGCATCAACCTCCTCATCCTCGTCAGCTCCATCGACATCGGAGCCCTCCTCACGCTCCTCAGCCTGCTCCCCATCGCGCTGTGCGAGCTTTTCGGCTTTCCGGGCTAGCTTCTCCTCCTCTTGAATCCTGCGCTTCTGCTCGATCTCATTGAGCAGTTGCTCCTTGTAGGGGAACGAATTGGGAATGCCTGGGTCCTTCTTGGCTTTGCTCTTCCATTGTGTGCTTCTGCGTTCGTCCCTACGGGTCTTGCGGCGGTGCTCCTTGACCTTCTTCTTGACCTTCTCCCTCTGCGCCAACTTGAGACGCTTGGAAGCGCGCTTCTTGACCTTGACCATGATTGCTACCGAGAATGTGGACTTGTTGACGAACCAATGCTTGCGCGAGATGGAAGCAAAAGGTATGAGTTGTGGAGAAAGAGGACAAAAAGGATCAGAAGAACTTCTTGGGCCTGACAGGGTTTCCAACAAGCAGCTGCAAGAAGAAAAAAGGTTTCTCGCCGTTCCACTTTCCTGAAATTTTCGAAAATTGTCCAAGACCCTTTTCAGTCACTAGTCATGATTAGTAATTGCATTTTAGCTGCAGCAGCTGAGGAAAGACGCACCGCGGCCGCCATCAAGTCTCTAACAATTGAGGCGCAACTTTCCTGGAAAATAAAAATAAAAATAAAAATAAAAAAAGCGGAGGTGAACAAGAAAGTCTTCTCTAAGGTCTCGGCACTTGGCGACAGGGTCGCCCGAGCTAAAAGAGTGGAATTTTGACGGCCAAAAAAAAGAAAAAGTCAAAAATCTCGAAGCTCGAACGAAACTGGACCTCTTGAAAGGCGTGTGTGTGGGCGTAATATGTAACCCACAAAACTGCGCTCAGCAGCAAGTCAACCTTCGCTCGCTTGCTCGAGTTCAACACACATCATCCTCTCCTTCTCTCAACGGCTACCACATGATACCCCGGACATCGTCGTCAACCACCTTTCGCTTTCGACTGTTCTGATTCCTCAATACGGGATAACTTCAGGTGTCGCGCGACTCCTCGCCGCTGGAATCAAGACTTATTCGACACACCTCTCTCACACGTGACGGTCAGGACAAAGCAGCATGCTAAGGCTTTTGTGGAGCATCTAACGGACGTCCATCCTCCGGCGCTCGCCTCACGAAGCTTCACAAGCGTCGTAGAGGCTAACCATCCCTCAGCTTACCGATATTTCTTTCACCTGACACCTTCAGCTGGCCAACCAAGGAGCTCAATTCATACCAAGAGCTGCTGCTGTGATGCCGTCCGTCGAGCCTGTTCGAGCTCGAAACATCGCGCCACTCCCCAACAAGGCCTCAACACAGCGCCGCACAACCAAACTCTCTATACCAACCAGATCAGACACAGACAACGGTGCTGGCAACATGAAACGAACATCGCGCTCCGTAGCGTACAGCATCGACGGCGACATGGCCGCGCCACCGTCACCTTCCAAGAGAAGCAACTCCCAATCTGACGAATCCGACCTCTCCTCGCCATCGCCCACCACACCCATCAAGCCATTGCGCTCGAGCCTTTCCAAGAAAGCACCGCCACCAGGCAGCATGGCAGCAATCAACTCAATGGGCAACGGCTCCACCAACTATCAGGGCATGTATCTCAGCTTTGTCATCAATGCACTATCAGAAAAGGAGAAGGGTAATACAGGACCCTACTATGAGTTGCTCGTACAATTTGCAGAGCCGTCAACAGGCAGGTCAGGAGCCTCAGTCTCGTCTCTACGCTCCTTACTTGCCGCCCTCTCGCATGTTGTCTCTGATCTCGACAGGTCGCACTCTAAGCTGGTTGAGAGCATCTTTGCCCTGCCATGGACATCCATGGACGACAGCTTCGCACAGATGTGGATCAAATTTGTCTGCAGCTTGGTCAGTGCTCGAAGCGAGTGGCTCTCAGTCATTCTCACAAAGGCTACAAAAGCGCTTTCCTACCGCCTGGAGTGGCTACCATATCAGTTCGCTGACGAGATTGGCAAGAGGTCCATGTCGACGCTCAAACGCAAACAGGTCTACGAGCGAGTGCATCTGCTGATCCGCTCGCTGCTCAGCGTCGTGCCAACATTACCGGGCGTGCTCGGGCCCCTTCTCGTTCAGTTCCTACCACACAAGATGGTGCATCGTTCAGATCAACTCGTCTACATGCGAAACATCTTGCACGTCAGCGAGTACTGCGCTGAGTTGTCCGAGGCTATCCTGGGTGCTGTCATCGACCGCGCCATCCAGCTTGACGTCGAGATTCAGGTCGAGCTAGACGAATTCGACGACGACGAAGCAGAGGAGCTAGGATTGGATTTCGACGATCCTTTCGAGCAGACTCTCGATGACATTGACGATGCTGACAGTTCCGATGACGACGGCGACAGCGACGATGGTGATTTCGCAGACAATCTCTCTGACCTTTCGGACGAGAATTACGATCAGAACGTAGCAACCAGCGAGCAGAAACAGACGCAAGAAGACCTGCAGCGATCAATGCGTCGCATCCGCGAATCCGTCGCCAAGCTTGATGCTATCATGATCGCCCTCTTCGAGCACTTGCGTAAGCTAGATTCTCAATACGTCGCCGGATCTAAAAGTCTTACCTTCACCGCAAGTAGCAACAGCCCCATGGACGCAGATACGAACCGACGCAACCTCTTCCACACTCTGCTGTCCATCTTTGCACGTAATATCCTGCCTACTTTCCGATCTCGACACGTGCAGTTCCTGCTCTTCTGGTTCAACTCGCTAGATCCCGAGTTTTCGGACTACTTCCTAGGCGTGCTCCTCGAGAAGAGTCTCTACAGCCGCAGGGTAGAGTACGGTGAAAAGGAGGAGCCAGCAGTAATCCGATCTGCAGCCGCTGGATACGTGGCGAGCTTTGTCAGTCGAGCGAGCTATGTCGATGGAGCTACTACGCGCACAGTGCTGTACAACCTGTGTGCATACCTGGACGCGCACATTGACGAGAGCACACGTCCAGACACAGAGGCCGGCACCGCAGCGCCGGGTTCCAACGCGCACGCTGTCTTCTACTCTGTAGTCCAAGCAGCCTTTTACATCTTCTGCTTCCGATGGAGGGATCTCAAAATTACCAACGAGGACCCGGATGGAGGATTAGGAGATATGGACTATCAGGACGCAGACGAGATTGGCGGTGGGATGCATGACAGTGTGGGTAGTTTGGGCCAGTTCGGTGCTGAGGCGTGGTGTGACGGCTTGACATCCTTGCAGAGAGCAGTCACTTCGAGGCTGAATCCGCTCAAGTACTGTTCGGCGAACGTAGTCAAGCAGTTTGCGCGCATTGCTCAGCATACGGGCTTTCTGTACTGCTACTCGATCATCGAGGCGAACAACAGGTCTGTCAGAGGCAACAGGAGCAACCCGGTTTCGAGATCGACCTCACTCAGTCGCATCCAGTTGGAGAACTCGGGGTCAGCGACACCAATGAGTCAGGATGGAAGCGATCGCGGCACACCTCGACCAGAATCTCAGTCGGAACCAGAGCCAAAGAGGGCTTCAGCAGTGACAACAGCATCCGTGCTGGAATCGTTCTTCCCCTTCGATCCGTATAAGCTCGAGTCGTCGGCTTCGTTCATCGAGCCACTCTACCGAGAATGGTCGGAAGTAGCACCAGAAGAAGACGGCGATGACTCGTCCGAGGAATCGGAAGAGGACGATGATGAGGCGGATGATGTGAGGCGTAATGAGCCTGGTGCGGAAGGTGTTGACATTCCGGGCTCGAAGGGTCAAAAGAGGGGCAGTGGAGATGAGGATGAAGATGGGGAGGAGGAGGAAGAGGAAGAGGCGAATAGCTCATCCTTTGTTTCTCAGGTCGAGGCTATGAGCATCAGTCCTTATCTCTAGACGCAGAGACCTTGCTGCCTCCCTTTTATGCCGGCCGCTATCCTGCATCGTCGCTCGTATGTTTTGTTTTGCATTCGCATCTGCATCTTTTCTTTCTCTAGCACACATTTCTGGACACCTTGTAATCATACCTAGACCCTCTTTGCAATAATTGTATCTTCCTTTCTACTTGCATCTTATTGAGCGGATGATGCTCTTCTAAAGTACAACAGTCAATCACTTGAGGTTTTGGACGAATTCAATGACCTTCTTTTCCGGTAACATACCGACGAATCCATCAAGTACCTATCACGACCGTGCACGAAATCCAAAAGAGTCATCTTTGTCAGTGCTATCATCTCTCTCTTCTCCACCCGCACACTCTGAGGTTGCTTACCTTTCCGCCTTTCATAGCGATCACGGTGGGCATGGCGGAGACTCTAAACTGTTGAGCAATATCTTGATGTTGATCCACATCGATCGTGACCAAATCCACAGTTTTGCCTCCAACGAGTTCAGGTTGGGTTGCGACTTTTTTCAATGCTGGAGAGAGAAGTTTGCATGGTTGACACCAGGTGGCGAAGAAGTCGACTAGAACTGGGGTTTCGGCGTCGGGACCGGAGGGAGAGAGAACTCGAGATTGGAACGAGGAGGCATCGACGTTTTCGTATACTTTGAAAGTGCGAGGGGTGGAGGTGAAGGTGCGGGTGGCAACAAGGTGTGGGGAGAGTGTGTGGCGGAGGAAAGCGGTTCGAAGTGATCTTGTCAACATGATGGGATGTGGGATATGGGGATGAGGTTGTTTGGAGGTAAGGATGATGAGCGTTGGAGAGGGAGAAAAGAAGGTTAGAAGAAGTGAGCGAGATGTGCGCGGAGTTAATGTGGAGTCGAAAGTCGTGGTGTTTAATGCTTACGTAAGTAGCTTCCTGGTCCGAAGTGTGAAGACCTTTCGATGGCTCCCATGTATTTCTTGTAAGCATCAAGCACAAGTCACATCCTAGCAGCTTTGAAGTTCATGAGCTTCTCAAAGAAATGCAGAATGGGAATCTTCCAGACGGACCCTCACCAAGCCGCTCTGTGACGTCCAAGGCAAAGCCACCGGTGCGAATCCGCCCCCTGACCGGAGAATTGGCCTGCACTCCAATCTCGCCAACCGTCGTTCCCGGATCGGAACAAGTTACGGAGAAGACAGCTATACTTGACTGGACGCAACTGCACAGTACGGAGCGAGCCGATGTTTGTTCTGCACCTCAGCCCCTTTGAAGAATCGTGAGTGGGAAGGGTGAGGTGCATCGCGTGCCTTGAATGTCACCCGATGTTGAGGTTTCGCCCGATTAGCGAGTGGCATTTTTGAGGCACAATTTTGGCAACGGTTTCTTTAGATCCGCAACGGAAGACGTAAACCAATGCAGAAATGTTTCAGGATACGAAGGTAGGACCACCCGGTATCGTGAGTGACATTGATCGTCCGAGTTGCAGGTAGCTTACCGACCCACAGCATCGACGCTGAAACCGAAGCAAGTACACTGCCAGTAAGAAATGCGATTGTTTTACAGAGCTTCTTACATTAACAACAGCCACGGATTACAGACCGAGATGATCTACACCAAGCAAGTCAATGCCTAATCTAGCGGAGGGTCAGCAGCATTCATACAACAGCAAGGCTGGAGCGGAGTACGGAATCGTAGCGAACAAGCTGAGCTGCGTCTGTGGAGAATTATTAGGAAGCTCTCCGAGATGCAGCGAAAATGCCGAAGTGCTTTTTGCAGGTGTCGGGTTCTCCATCCTATCACACCTTCTTCTCAACCTCAACTCGTCCAGCTATATCTTCACATTGAAATAATCCTTCAGTCCAGCTCTTTTGATCAAGTCGTGAGATCACTCGAGTCGTACTTGGGAAGAACAAGAACGTCACACGCTTCGGACGACCCGACGAGAGAGGAGTGAGAGAGTGTGCAAGAATAAAGAGAAAGGAAGGATCTTGAACGAGCTGGAAGTGACAGGGCTGGCCGAGACCAACACTTGCTACACAGCAGCTGCAGCCGCTGCCGCAGCCGAGGAGCGGAAGGACCAGAAAAAATCAAGAGTGCATTTTGACGTGGATCGCTGCGCCGCGGCGTGTCCGAGAACCGTGCAGGCACGCGCATTTCAAAGAATGGGCTGGCTGCCTGAAATGTTTGGCTTACGAGCTGAAGTGACGGAAAATGGCACGCGTCTTACTCCCGCCGCCTCATTTGTGTGAGTTCTTATCCGAGGTGTTGGACCGACCGACAGCATCAATACCCTACTTGTTCCTCCCGGTTCTACTGTCGCATATCTGAGCTTGTGAGCCAATCGGAAGAGGTCCGACCAAGATGGCTCAGCATCTGAGAAGCCAATCCAAGTCATGTCTGATGGTATGTCAAAGCAAGGGATTGAGACATTACAGAGGCTGAAAGAAGATCTGAACGAGCAGAAAAGTGGAGAAAGAGAGTGAGAGAGTGAGAGTGAGAGACGGAGCGGCTGTCAGCTGCAAGGTCCACTTGTACAAAAAGATGCGAGTGCATAACTCTGCTTTGCCCAGCCCATACACAGAGGCAAGCAGTGAGAAAGTGCGCCCTTTTGGAACCCGACGCACTCCACGTCCGAGTGTCCGAGACGTCTGGCATGCATGAGAGCAGCAACAAACCCCCCGCTCTCTGCCTTCACTGAGCTGTACTACGCCTGCCCAACTGCGCTTCCATTGATAGCTCAGCCACTACTGTAACAAACACATCAGGATCGCTCAATCGTTGCCTTGTCTGGTAGCCAAAGAGTGCCAAGAGGGAAGACAAGAGCCGCCGTCTCCGGTCGGTACCATCGGATTCTCTGTCTCTCTCTTTGCTTTGGGATCTGCACAAGCAGAATAGAATGCATACCGTACCAACACATCAGACACTTGCCTATTCGGTGTTCGGAGTGCTCGTCATGCACCACCTCTTGTTGCTTGCTTGCTATTCATGATCCTATGCGACAGCAGAAAGTGACAGCTTGGCTCGACAAACACCCATTCCACATGAGCTCACTTGCTCGCCACGCTAGCTTGTCCGGTCAGCAGGTGCTTCGCTTAGATCCCTTTCGTTGCTCCTTCTCTTTCTGTCTTCGCTCATCCTCATCCTCATCCCTTGTCAAGACATATATGTATCCCACACTTGTGTCCAGGGAGATCATTGCTTCCCTTCTCCCCTTTCCTACACTTCTATTCCAACGTCACTCTTGCCTCTCCTCTCTCTCTCCACTCAGCACTATCCTTTCTCCCTGATTCCCTTATCCCCCTTCCCAAACTTGACTTTGTTGTTACGCCTCACTTTCCTTTTTGACTCGCGCATCCACCACTTGCTTCCCAGTCTCCGTTGATCCTCGACTTCTCACAAACACTTTCTTTATAAGCTCAGTCTCCAAGCCAAACGCAATCAACTTGACTCGTTTCTAGCATCCTTCATTTAGGCCCAACATCAACAACATAGCATTCCGCCACGAACAGTCTCAAAAGAGACCGTCTCATCATATTATTCAATCTTCCAAGCATATCTGCACCCCTCAGCTCTCTTTAAACCCCAACAAACAGCAGCAGAAACCATGTCTTTCGCACCTCTTCCACTTCCTGTTCCCACCAGCGGCACGTCCTCCATCTGGTCACGTCGCATGATCACCAAGTCTGTTCCTACTAGCGAGACCGAAGTGGGACTCAATGTTCTCTCCCTTCTTCTCGATGTGCCTCTTGCTTCCCTCGACGAGCAAGATTTAGCTTCGTCGCCTGTCCCGCTCCACGGCGCTTCTTCGCCATGGTTCAACTCCCCTGCCGCTCCAGCTTCTGCTGGATTCGAAATGGCAAGGAGCACCAGTCCCTTTGGTATCCCTATTCAACGTTCCAAGTCTATGGACTATTTCAACAACGCCGATCATCTCGAGATGCACACTGCTCAAACCGCTGTCAAAGCTGCTTTGGATGTCCTGGAAGAACCAACTCTTAGTCGTGGACTTCGCATTTCTACGAACACCACCGCTGGAATGACAAGGGGATGTCTTACTGCCCCTTTGTCTCCAGTATCTCCACTTACCCCTGCTGATTCTTGTTTCTCATCTAGCGAAGGTGAAGGCAAGAAGAAAGGTCGGGCGCGAATGTCACAAGAAAAGCGCAAACGTCTTGCTCGTCGACGTGAAAGAGAAGCTCTTGTTGCAGCCCTAACTCAACCTGCCCAACAAGGTGTTTTCCTTGCGCAACATCAGAACGACGAGCAGTATTTTAGTCACAGTGCACCTGTTACTCCCATTCGTAACTCTTTCCCCTCTGCAACTGGATTTGCTGGTTTCCCCTTCTCGACGAGCCCAGGATATGAAGCTTTTAGCAGCCCAATCAGCTCACCTCGTTCGGCAATGTTCGACTTGCCTTCTCCTGCACTCACCACCGCAACAGTTTCGTCGGGTTTCGGATCCATTGGAACCCCTTCTTCCTCCCCCACAGCCCTAGCTCCAATGGGAGCAGATGCTTCGAGTCCACCTACCCTCGTTGTTCAGCCCCCATCCCCACAACGAATCCGTGGAATTGGCAATCGAACCATTAAACCACCCACCACGCATGGTTTGTGGAACTCTACAAACTTGGCCTCCGTTTACTAGAAACGAGTTCTGGCCCTTTATACCCGCCTATTTGACCTGTAGCCTTAGATCCCACAAGCATCCCCCTCTCTCTCTCAGATTTCTTCTATCATTTGGCCTGCGAAGTCTTCTTTTCTGTAGCCTTATCAATCCACTCTCCAGCCGCTCTGACATTTGCATCTCTATCAATCACAATACACATCTTGCATTCGGATACACGTGCTTGATCTCATCTTTCCCCACCAACCCTTCGCTTTTGCGTCAGTCTGTGCGAAACATATCCCAACAGAGTAGCGTCGAATCGCATGATCTCACCTTCTTCGTCGAAGACGCTCAGAATTGAGCCAAAATCAAACGGAACGACCTCGATTCACCCGAGTTATCAATACGAAACAAACACTTTGACGCCCAAAGAAGAGCCAACTTCATCGCATTTTAACAAGAAACCAAACCTTAGATGCAATTAACGCCGCTGAGTTTCTGGCTTTGAACAAATGAAACCAGTCATGGAAAGGCCCGGACTAAGAGGATGACCTTAGGCAGTCAAAGCAGCAGTGGCGTTAGTACCGGGAGCTTCGGCCATAGTACCCTGTTCGACTTGAGCTTGAGGGCAGTCACGAGCGATCTATATCCCAATAAGGTGTAAGATAAGGTTTTGTTAGCTACCTGGTTTCTTTCGACCAGAAACATTGATCTTGGATGAAGGGGGAATGAGGGGAAACACTTACGTGACCGACCTGCTGACAAGAGTAACAAGTCTTTGGGCCAGCATTGGCGTTGAGGGTAGGGCAATCGGCCTTGATGTGACCCTTACCTCCACAACCGTAGCAAGCCTTTGCTCCGCCAGCACCGGCTCCACCGGCCGAAGCAGGGGCTGGAGCGAGACAGTCCTTTGCCAAGCTGTTTCCCACCGTCACAAAACACATAGAAGGTAAATCAGCATTCATTCTCCTATCTCGGCTCTCTGTAGAAAGGGAGGAAAGGGGGGAAGGAGAGGGAGCTTACTGGTTGGGACCGTTGCACCTCCTGCAACGCACACCACCGGCAGGACCACGAGCAGCAGCAGGTTTGCCACAATCCTTAGCAATGTGACCGGGCTTGCCGCAAGTGTAGCAAGCCTTTCCACCGGCACCAGCAGCACCAGCACCGCCAGCGGCGAGAGTAGGGCAATCAGCCTTGATGTGTCCCTTGCCACCACAACCGTAGCACTGCTTGGTCTCAGTGGTTCGAGGTGCTTCGCAGGCGGAAGACTCGTGTCCGGCTTCGAGACAGTTGAAGCATCGGCGCTCGGTGAAGGAGCAGTTTTCAGCCAAGTGACCCACTACAATAACCAACACGAGAAAGAAAGAAGAGGAAGAGATTGAAAAATCTCTTTGTCAGGAGCTGAGAAAGATATGGCCGTGTTGAGTCTAGGAATGCGGTGAAGGGACTTACACTGGCCACAACTGGTAGCATTTGGAACAGTCAATGTCGAGAGTGGTGGAAGTCGAGGTAGATGGTTGCTGTCAGAACTTGCATCACTGGCAATTAGATTTACTGCGGCTTTGCTTTGATGTGAAGACTTACACGTAACAACCTCGACGACGGAACATTTTGCAACTTGAACTACTGCTAACAACTACGTTACCGCTACCTGCATACCATCCCATTCAATTCCTCGATGTCAGCAAAACCTGCACTCTCCACCGAGCTGCCGGAGAGGTTGGGCCAAAGACTTACAACTAAAACGTCGACTAACTCTTTCGACGCGAAGATCGACTCAATAGAGAAGTATGAGAATGAAGATGATGGAGGTAAGAAGATGAGAAGCAAATAATGGCGAAGGGAAAAAGCGCATTTTGTCGCAACTCGCAGCTGCCGAAGTGTGTGTCGTGTGCAGTAACTTAATCATGAATGCAGCAGAAATCGAGGGTCGGATGGTCCGTTCGTGTGCTCGCGTGCGGTGACGTTTCGAATGCTCAATCGAAGTGTCGTGTGGCTCTCTAATTTTCTGAAAAGTCACGCGCTGCAACACCACCAGGAAGATGCATGCAGGCGACACCCAACCTTGTTCCTCGCAAAGAAGTCATGCTTTCAAACTCTTCCAGTACTCAAAAGGAAGCATTACTCGCTCATCATTCGGATGCCATCCGAAGGACTCTCACGTTTCACTATGCAAGCTGAATTTTAATACTACACTACTGCTCGTGTTGCACACCTTACTGCCGCGCCGCTACAGTGTGCCTCAAAGTCGACCCTGATCAACTCCCAATACCGCCAACAAGATCCTCAGCAACTCTGCACTTGCCAAATCATTCGTCGTCCTTACCGTCAACCTTGCCAACTTCGCATCCTTGTTCGGCTCCAATCTCAACAGACAGCCAACCTTGCCTGAATCTCGCATATGCAATACTCCAGCAGCAACACTATTGCTCGGGTTTGGATCTACTCCATCCAGCACCTGCAACCTTCCTCCTTCCACTACTCTTCTCTGCCTGACCACATCCACTTCACCCGTAGGAGAGAGCTTGAAAGAGAAAATCTTCTGAGCTTCACGTGGCGCTCCACCGATCTGCCTCCAACGTTCGAAGAAGTCGGTTGCGCCAAGTTGGACCGGCTCGATGAACTTGGTCATGAGCACTGGCAATCGCAATCGGATCTCTTGGAGCGAACCGGCGAGATAAGAAACTTCGAGAATCGGTGGTTGGGTGAAGAGATCCTTGCACTCCACCAGCACGAGAGTCTGAGCTTGGGTCATAGCTCCAAGCGAGTTGGTCGGGATCTTGGGCACTGTGACACTCAGAGCGGCTGGTTCTTGAGAACGCACATTGACTGTGAATGAGTTGAAGTTGACTGCGATCTTGTTGCCGAAATAGAGCGCAAGTCTGCCTTGATGAGCGTGGTATTCCGTCTTGAGCCCGATTTGAATCTGACTGTCTTCGTACAGCACGCCTTCGGGTGCAAAGCATAGTCGCTGGAAGAACTTGTCTGCTCCCGCGGACAGAGGCTTGTTGTTAAGTGGCGTCGATGGCGTGGTTGCTGTAGAGGAGCCAGGTGTCGACACATCCCCGATAAGCGGCTGCTCCGACAACAAACCTGCATCTTCCATTCCCGAAGGCGTGGTAGCGTTCATATCTAACCCTTCCAATCCGGCCAGCACATCATCCGCATCACCATCAACGCCGTTCCTCATCGAGTCCGCTGTCACTGCCTCACTCCTGTGACCTGCAGGGATCACCGACCCAGCAGTGCCCGTCGGCATAGCCCCTCCGTTCGCTTTACCCTTCTTCAGACTCTCCAACCGAGCCTGCTCTCTGCCGCGATTCGTATCCTTGCCACCAATGATCCAGGTCCTCTTGTCTTCCGTGTCCGTATGCTTCTTATGCAATCGACTGAGCAGCAACGAGGATTTCTCCGCAAACGGCGGCATCTCGTCGCACACCGCCTGCAACAGGTCATCGTCTGGCATCTCTGCGAGTGCCACGTACTCGCATGCACGTTGTTGCAGCTCCGCGTCCAAGACATGTCTGTACCTGTTGAGCACGTACAGAATCTGCTCCCTAATCTCTGGGAAGAGATTCAACCATTTGACGTATGTCGATAGCAACAAAGCCCGCGTCGACTGCGAGCACAGATGCGACCTCGAATGTAAGGTGTGGAACTGCTCGATCGGGCTAGCGCCCGGGTCGTTCGCGATGAAATGCCCAAACTCTCCCAAAATGTAGCCGCCAACCTTGATCATGTTCTCGTGACAAGTCGAGGACTTGAGATGCTCCAACACTTTTGTCGCCGCATACTCTTGCACCCCTTCGTTGTTGACTACGATCTGAATGACACGGTACCATACTTCCTCGCTTACATGATCGCCGGCAGAGCTGATCAACTGCAAAATCGTGTCGACATACCACGTGTACTCCGTAGCGAACTTTTCCGTCAAGATAGCGATCTTCAACACCATCTCTTCCCTGAGAGCGTAATCCGCAATTTGCATGTACTTCAGCAGCTCCGAAACAATGACTTTCGCGTTGGTCACGTCGCACATGCTGTACAGCAAGTCAACACCTCTTCGGCGGACCGAGATATCCTTGTCCCGCAACGAGAGAATGATGGTGTTCTGATGCATCTTGATCGGCTCCAGACTCTCTGCGCAGGCCGCGAGATGCGCCATCGTATCGAGACCTAGATATCGCACGTTTGTTTCCCTGGAGAGAATGAAGCGACCCAACAACACTGCTGCTTTCGCAACCACGGCAGATTCCGTATCGAGCTGAATAGCCAAGTTGATCGCCTCGAACAGGATAGCATTCTGGGCGTTGTTGTGCTGCACATTCTTCGGACTGTCTTGGGAGTTGTTGATGATGGTATCGAGGACTGTTTCGATAGTCCGTCGTAGCGTCGGGTCATCCGGACTTGGATAGTATTGGAGCAAGCGCAACAACTTGACCTGCAACCACGGGATGGGAACCTTGTAGTAAACATACTCGGCGGTGAAGTCGTTCTCAACCACGATCCTGTGCATTCGATGGACCGCTTTTTGATAAGAGGTCGCAAAAGCCTCGGGATGATCCTGCGCCATAGCCATGACCAAGCTTGTCACAGCCAACGCAACACCCAAATTGTCATCGTCCATGATTGCAATGATACGCAATGCCCAGTCCTCAGCAGGGATCACTTCTGGATGCTTCCTGTAAAGCCTGAGCAGCGTCAGTGCGGCCTTCTTCTTGACAAAGCTTCTCGACGTTGGTGAGATCAACAGTCTGTGCACATCACCCGCCAGCGCCTCCGCCATCTCTTTTCCACCGATATTGGCGATCGCATGCAGTGCCAAACAGTTGCTGACCTCGTTGATCTCGTCCAGATCCTTGCGAATGGAATTGACCACCAGTCGCACGATATCCGAGTTCTCATGCATCAACAGTGTGACGGCTAGATATCCAATCTGCTTCTCTGAATACTTGTTGCTTGAAATAAGATTGACTGCCTCCATGTGGCCGATATCGACTTGGTAGCCGAGAATGTAGGTGAAGACGATTTTGGAAAGATACTTCTTCTTTTGGTAGCCGTCGAGTTGTCCTTCTTTGAACTTCTGTCGGATGTGAGCCATCTCTTTGTTGATTCGACGTTCTTCGAGCTCGCGGACACGACATGCTCGGAGGTCTGCAATGTACTGCGTCAATCCCCGCATGGAGGAGGACGAGTTGGACGTCATCTTGGCGAGATGATTCGCTAAAGTTCAGGTTCGGGCGATACTTGCACTGAGGTATTGGGCGCGACGTTGACGTTGATGCTGACCGCCGGATCGAAAGCTCTCGCGTTTGTTCGCTCTTGATGGATCGGCCGTAGAAGGTCAGGCTGCGAAGCCAGAAAGAGAGGGAGATGCTGGCGATCGAATACCGAGGTGGAGGTTGCGTCGCTTCTTTACTTTGCTGCTATTGGTGGTGTCGTAGTGCCAGGATGACGCGGGAGACTGTCGGTGATGTTAGTGGTAAGGATCCAGCCTACAAGCGAGAAAAAGAGTGTGTGTTTTCAGAGGAATGACAGAACGTAGACTTGATGAACAAAGGGGCTATCACTTGGAAGTCAAGCAAGAATGACAGGTGGAAGTCACGCTATGCTGGCCCCGCAAAAATCTCTGGCGGTGCTCGCGGGCAGAGAGCACAGCAACACACACACACACACACACACAGGCACACAAACACACAAAGGGCAGCTTTGCGTGTATTTCAAGATTCGTGGAATATTGCGCGGTCCGTGCTTTTCTTGCCAAGGTGCATCCTTCTGAAAATCGTTCTTCCTCCTCCTTTCTCCAATTTTGGCTGCGTATAATGCTCGCGAATCACTCTTGATGGAGCTCAGACAGCGAACATGGTGGTCATGGAGCTTCGATGCTGGAAGACACATTCGAACGAGCAACGAGTGGTCTTCACGGATGAGATCGAGAGGTAAGCTAATTAGCTTACAGTAAAAAGACAAAAGGGTCCTCCTGCTCGTGGCTTCGCGATTCGGTCTCAGCTGCTTCCACGTCCACTTGTGAAGTGCATAGGAGTGTTCATGCAGACAAGATCAGCACAAGCAGGAGCTTTGTGCTGCAATGCCCTGTCAAACTGAAACCAGCTGCAGATGGCTTGACGAGATCCCGAGTCCCTTTGTCCTCATCAGCCTCACAACAATCCAATGAGCTGCTCAGATTGACTTACACCGTGAGACACACACAAACACACACACACACATACACATACACACACACACACACATACACACACATACACACACATACACAAACACATCCGAAAAGTACACTTGGTACAAGATTTGGACTTTGAAAGTTGTTCTGGATATAGCACGACGTCGAATGGAAGATATTCGGTAACACGACCTGATGCAAAAGTACAGGTCTAGCACATTCCCTTCCCCCGTCACGTCCCCATCGAGACCAGTCGATGTGACGAGACCAAACAAATCTGAGAGAGGCCTCCAGCGCCTGCATCAAATCAAAATCGAGTCCACATCGCAGAAGGTCGACGAGATGATGGTGCACTAAAGACGCCCTCTCGGCAGCGTGCACATCAGTCGAACGCGACGAGACGGCGGGGATGCGAGAGACGAAAGCGACGGCCTCCAAATGACGTAGGGGACACAAGGAAACGAAGAGCGGGAGGAAGGAAAGGAGGAGTCAGAGGGAAGAGAGAGGTAGAGAGGTAGAGTGGAAGGACGACGACCGAGCTTTTTCTTTCATTCTGTAACTCTGCTCCGCTTAAGCAGCCTCCTCACCCTTGGCCTCAGCAGCCGGGGCGTCAGCAGCGGCAGCCTCGGCGGGCTTCTCGGAATCTTGCATGTCCGAGGTCCAGAGAGTAAGGTTGTCACGGAGGAGCTGCATGATGAGGGTAGAGTCCTTGTAAGACTCCTCGGAGAGGGTGTCGAGCTCAGCAATGGCGTCGTCGAAGGCCTGCTTGGCGAGGTGGCAAGCACGGTCGGGAGAGTTCAAGATCTCGTAGTAGAAGACCGAGAAGTTGAGGGCGAGACCGAGACGGATGGGGTGAGTAGGAGGGAGCTCGGTAACGGCAACATCCGAAGCAGCCTTGTAAGCCTCGAGCGACTTGTCAGCGGAGTCCTTGCGCTTGTCGCCAGTGGCAAACTCAGCGAGGTAACGGTGGTAGTCACCCTTCCTGTTGAGTTGCGAAGAAAGGAGTAGAGGAGGAAAAAAGGGCGCAAAGCGAAGCAAAGTAGAAGTCAGTAAATCAAGTACACCTGGTGCCAGCTATGTGTGGACAGCCATGCGGCGCAGTTTTTCCGCTCGAGCTTGTCATAATTGGGTCGAATACGTACATCTTGTGGTAGAAGACCTTGCTCTCACCGGAAGCGGCAGAGGGGATGAGGTGCTTGTCCAAAACGTCAAGGATGTCCTCGCAGATCTGAGCGAGCTCGGCCTCGATCTTCTCGCGGTAGGTCTTGATCATGGAAACCTGGGTCTCGTTACCCTTGGACTCCTCCTTCTGCTCGATGGAGGAGACGATACGCCACGAGGCACGGCGGGCACCAATGACGTTCTTGTAGGCGACGGAGAGGAGGTTGCGCTCCTCGACGGTGAGCTCCTGGTCGGAGGAAGCGACGCGCTTCATGTTCTCGACCATCTCTGCAGATGCGGCAACGCGGGCAAAGCGGAAGAACAGATAAAGAGATGATTCGAAGTCAGTTTCATAAGGCCTCAACTTTGCAATGCACTTGGACTTCCCCATTTGTACGCTCTGTATCGGTCTTTGACCAGCCAAACGGCAGCCGAAGGAGTGCGACTTTTTCTCTGCGCCGATCTTGCTCCTCAGAACACAGGAATGGGGTGTCGTGATTGAAATTACTTACCCTCGTAACGCTCAGCCTGCTCAGCGAGCTTGGCGAGGTAAACAGAGTCCTCTCGAGATTCAGGCATTGTGCTGATGTTGTGAAAGAAAAAAAAGTTCTAGGGGCGAAACGGTTGAGGCTGCAAGAGTCGTCAAGAATGAGAGACAGATGGGTGAAGAAGCATCAAGAGTCAGCGTACGCTGACAAGAGGGAAGGAAGTTCAATCGGACACAATAGACATTCCAACATCCAGATCGGCAGAGCGCATTAATAATCATGGTGGTGGGACGAAAATGAAGGACCACAACGTTGACAGCATCGTTTGACTGTCTCTCGAGAGATGTGATCTGCTGGTTTGGACTTAGAGGCTGAGTCGGATGAAACGTCAAGAGTGCGGAAGATGGTATGTCCTCTGTTAGAGAGCCGAATAGCGACTGAACCGCACTCCGACAGCCAAGCGTACCAGCTGGACCGCAAGACAATTGGTCAGAAGTACTATTGATCCAGCACATGTGTCGGCAGTCAAAAGATCATCTCAATCTGGCCTCGTATTGACAGTCTGACATATTGTTCGGATAGCTGATGACGGCTCTGCCTTGAGAACGACGACGACCAAACCGAGATGCCATTATGTTGACCAAGAACGAATGATGATGCCTTTGGCTGAGCTGTCGGTGCGTTAAACGTGGGGCTGGTCATGATTGACGATGAAGGATCGAGCAATATCCTAGCAATGTGGCGGGTAGGACGGCGAGCGAAAAGCGGCAAGCCATTGATAACGCATTGTTGAAGAGAGGGCGGAGCGGATGCGCGTTCTGGATGTTGACGATATGTGTCTGTTGATGAAAGGGCTACTTACCCTGAAGTGAACAGGTGGATGACAATTGATGATGATGGTCGTGATCGAAAAAGGTGACACGGAGGTGGTGATGGTGGGGGAGCAGAGACGACGATGATAACGAGGGCGGAAGGAAGGTGTCAGCGTTGGCTGGCTGTTGCGGACGCGGGCTGGAGACGCACACACACACACACACACACACACACACAGAAAGGGAGACGAACGAACAAACGCAATTGGCAGGCGGAAGGAGCGAGGTGTGCGTGTGTCTGTCTGTCTGTGTGTCTGTCTGTCTGTGTGTGTGTCTGTCTGTCTGTCGGGTCGGCGTGTGTGCGTTTGAGCTCAGCGCGGATGATGGGCAGATTGACGCACGAACACTCACACAAAGTTGAATTCACACTCTCGCTCTCTCTCGCACTCGCACGCAGAGAAACAGCCAGAAGACCAGTGGAACTGCAGAATCAACCAAAATTCAGGCGCAGCAGCAGAGGACGCGAGCCATAAAGGAGCGAATGCGGAAAGAGAGCGTCTCTCACTCTAAAAAAAAAAGAGGCGGGCCAAGCGCGACGTTCATTTTCTCCAATACAAATTGTGGTCTTGCCCACCTTCCGACGTGAATACAAATTTTGGATTCGAGGTAGTACTAATTTCGTGTTGGCTTGAACGCGCAGGCAGATTCCGAAAAAAAAGGGAGCCTGGCCAACTTTGGCGGTGGAAGCGCAGAGAAAGCAAGAAGGGGAAGGGTGGCAGTGCTCTTCTTGAGCGAGTGAGGCACCGCGACCAAAGGTAAGGGATGATCAACATTTCAAATCCAGTCTCGAACGATTTGTATTCAGATCGGGGGAGGAGGAAAGCCCCCTTTGCACACAAACCTAAGCAACAGCGAAATAAGTCACAGCACGAGAGGAGGTCGGACTACTACAGTATACTACACGATTGCTACCTGGCGTGAACGAACGCTTTTGGAAGCACACGCAGAGACTGTCTCCCTCAAAACAGTACTGGTTCACACGCGCTCTGTCGAGGTGTCGAGCTGTCTCGCTGATCTCGCCCCTCAGCAGAAAAGATTGAGGAGCGCGACGGATGCCTGTCTAGTCTTGCCGAGAAGGCGCGAATGAGTGCGATTGCCGCTGCTTGAGAAGATACAGTACAGCAGCACAGTACTGTACTGTACAGTAGACAGCATCAGCAGCAGCCGCTGCTATGGTCGCGCGAGACACTCAAGATGGTGTGAAGAGAGCCTTTGATTGTAGCGAGGCTCACTAACTTACCCTGATCGATAGATAGACCGAACAGAAGCCTGACAGCGCAAAGCTGTTCTGTTTGCGTCGACCTGTGCGTTTGCACCCGTGGCGGTTGCGCAGACATGGTTTCAGAAAACGTCGCACAGTGATCCAACTCTAGCTACAGTAGCTGGCTGTCTGTCTGTTTGGCTGGCAATATCCAGCAACGCGCTGCACCGACAAAGATTGAACAGCCAAGCAAGACGCCAATCGCCAATCTTGAAAATCATCCCCTCTCCCAAAAGCCACGTCAATCCACGGTGCCTCGGCGAGACAAGTTCAAGGTCACTCAGGCACTCACTCACGACTGTTGCGAAGGAAAGGGAGACAGATTTCTTGGCTTGCCAACGGCTTATCGTGGTCCTTGTTCTGACGCTACAGTACTCAATTTCAAAAAGTGGGTGACTTCTACGAAGCATCTAGTATGCAGAAGGAGCTTCAATCTGTGCTACAACTTTTTTCCATCGCGCAAACTCCTGTGATGTTAGAGAGCAAGGGCTTTGCTCGGTTTTTGAGGCCCTAACAAGGACCGAAGATCACACATGCGCCTCTGGCCTTTGACATGTCGATCTCTGTCCCGTCTAAGCCCTTGCAAATGCGCAAACGACACAGGAGACAGCGCCTTCTTTCTCCGCGTTCATAACACGAGTGTCGTCGGATCGCAAATTCTCTCGATGAGTCGCTCAGAGTGTAGATGGACGATCCAATGATAATCAAACTCGACGCATTTGACCGCCGTTCTGAACACCGCGAAGCAATGCGAAAGAAGAGCAGCTCGAGAGACGGGTTGTTTCAGCGCAGCTATCACTCTGATGCCGCTCCAAATGAAGCTCTTCAATTTGACAATCACGTCGAAATTGAGAGAGATCTGCGCCGGTGACGCTGGCCTCGACCCAGTCTTCGTGGGTCCTCGGCCTGCGTCAAGTGACGCAGAACATACAGCATCACACGTCAAAATAAAAGCCTTTCCCTGTCTCTTCTGAGCACTGCAGGAGTCGAACGAGCGACACACAGATGCACAAACACACACACACACACACAGACACTCAGCTCAGCTCAGCTCAGCTCAGCTCAATTAGACCACTGTACTATCTCAGCTCACGTACTCACGCCTGTGCTAATGGAACAAGCACATATGTAGCATCACTTTTGGTCTCGAAATTAAGAAGTGCGTCAATATGACGCGCTTCTTGACGCAGAACAGCTGCGTCCACTTCTCCTGCGCCTGTGACGCTGAACATGAGAAAATTACCAGCCGTGGGACCATGACCTGTGTCATAGGACGCAGGTATAGGACCCAGCGACGTTAGACCAGCGTCGTTGACACAGATCTGACGCACTACTCGTGGGTCAGATCTGCGTCACGGGCGCACATCTCTCTCAATTTCGATGTGAATGAGGCCTCCATCATTTGCAAGTCGCTTCCCAATGTTTGAGCGCTTTTTTTGCTGCCCTGCTCCTTTCTTCTGCCCCGTGTCTCTCACTTGTACACAATTCTAGATAGATGACAAAGTATCGTCAGGCTGCACACATCTCTTGTAAGGACAGTGACGGATGAGACAGAATCATTCCATGTGATTGCACAATGCGACTCGATGGGATACCCCCGAAACGGCCGTGTCGTGTGCTGTTTGGAAGTGGGCGAGCAACAAATCAACACAGCAACAAGATTCAAAGCCGAAGTTCTGAAAGAAAGAGGTGTCCCGTGCGCATCAAGAAACGCGTCTTTCTTCGATCAAGGACCAAGAGGGAAGAAATGAAACCACATGGCAAAGAGGTTCTCTCGGAGAGAAGGTTCCCCAAACAGCTCTCGGCCCAGCTCTCGCACGGCAAACGTGAACTACCACCTTCGGTGTGCGACCTCCAAGGTCTAACACAAGCACTATCCGCGGACGTCAATGTCAACCTCCCAGTAAACCCTGTATTGTCAGTACTGTATTGACAGGTAGCAAGCATGGTCGAACGGCATCCAAAGAGCAAGGCAAGAATGAAGCAAGCCATTACTCTGAGCTCGAGTAGCGATCACAAAGAGCTGATTTGCCAAATGCATCCGTGCATCAAAAAAGCTGCGAACCTCGAAAGAGAGCAAATCACAGACTCAACTTTGTTACACAGGGGCAAACGGATATCCCGATATTGAAGTCTTCAACGACGCAAAGCATTAGGTCAGACATGGTGAATGGAAGCTTAGAACCGGTAAGAAATGGCATTTGTGCGCAGTGCAATAGAGGCAGACAGAATGCAGGTATTATGGCAAGAAAGAGAGAAATGCTAGTGTGCGCGGGGGATTATTGAGAGCGGTGCAACAGTGATGATGCCATGATGATGTCGATTCGTTCCGCATCAATGACATCGCCAGAGCTGATTTTTTGACGTGAGTGAGGTCGGTGAAAAGAGATGCACTTAGAGGTCACCATCGTCCTCATCGGGCAAAGGAGCAGCGGCGGCAGCCTGGAGCTCGGCGTTGTACTGAGCCATGAGCTGCTCGTCGACCTGAACCTCGGGGGGAGCAAGAGCGGGAGCGGCGGCGAACTCGAGGGTGGGGTTACCGACGAGCTTACGTGCGAGCCAGAGGAAAGGCTTCTCGAAGTTGTAGTTGGACTTGGCCGAGATCTCGAAGTACTGCAAGTTCTTCTTGCGGTGGAAAGTGACGGCACCGGTCTTGACCTTGCGCTCCTTGACGTCGACCTTGTTACCGCAAAGAACGATGGGGATGTTCTCGCAGACACGTTCCAAGTCACGGTGCCAGTTGGGAACGTTCTTGTAGGTGATACGCGAGGTCACATCGAACATGATGATACCGCACTGACCCTGGATGTAGTAACCATCACGGAGACCACCGAACTTTTCCTGTCCCGCAGTGTCCCAAACGTTGAAGCAGATGGTACCGAAGTTGGTGTGGAACTGGAGGGGGTGAACCTCGACACCGAGAGTGGCAATGTACTTCTTCTCGAACTCTCCGGTCAAGTGACGCTTGACGAAGGTGGTCTTGCCGGTACCACCGTCACCGACGAGGACGAGCTTGAACTGGGGAATTTCGGAGTTCTCGGCAGACATTTTTGTGAGTATGTGATGTGTGAAGATGGAAAGACGATGGGAAGGGAGGATGGCGAGCACAAGGCTATGTACTTTGAGAAACTTCCTATTCCGAGCAGAGCGAGCGAGCGAGCGAGCCAGAGAATGCAACAGAGATTTCGATTGAACTAGGACAAAGCGCTGCTTCTGCTGCCGCTTTGTGTTGTTGCTGTATTGGAAATGGAAATTTTGGTGTTTCTTTCCTCTTTGCTGTTGGTGACGTGAGGCGAGAGGTGAGGAAAAAATGCAACACCGAGCCACAGCTGAAACTGCGAGGAATTTTCCTGAGATGCAAGAGCGGGTCAAAAAACGCAGCTCAATCAAATTTTTTGCTCAGCCAAGATGGGTGCCAATGGCTGTGTGACGAAATTGGAGTGATCGAATGGAATGAATGACATTCCACTTCCGCATGATTCAGCGCCAAATCGGACGCGAAGAATTTCTTGCAGTCAAGAGTTGGCTCGGATCAGCTTTTGATCGATTTGAATGATCCAGCTCCACTTCATCGCCGATACCTTTTTTTTGCTCAAAATCAAAAAGATGATCACGATCTGTGTAAAAGGAGAACGCCGATATCCGAAGACTGTGGAGGAGATTTTTTGACAGGTTTGTCTGCGAAGAAAAAATTTCCTGGCACAAAAGAGCGAGCAAGGGTTCAGCAGCGTAGCAAGCCTGAGCCTCAGTCTTACTGTACCCTCTGTCTCTCTCTCAAAAGACTTGGGAGGGTTGCTATCGAGAGTTAACCAAAGAGCAAACCATCGGACCAATCATTCTCATCTTGACCGCTCCATCACGGACGCTATCACCTCAGCTTTCAGAACCGCCATTCCGATCCCACATCGGTACCTTCCGTCTTCAAACGCGACCTAGACTTCGCATGTGCTCGGATCCACTAGCGCATCTGCCCACGGTCCTTTCAACCGCATCAGCTGTCTACTTGCTGCTTACTTTCCTTCCTCACTCACGAAGCCGACCGAGACATCATACCACACCACACCGCATCTCATCCTTATCGCGACCCGCACATCATGTCAAAAGACAAGTCCAAAAGGAAAGACAAGTCCAAGCGACGAGAGTCTTCTTCCTCTTCCTCCAAGAAGAGCCGCAAGTCTCTTGCCACCTCCGCCATCACGCTCCGCACCGAGTCCTCCAGCTCGCCAGCAGCCTCAACATCCGCCGAGGTCACTTCTGCATTCGAAACGCTCTACCCTATTCTCAATCTCCCCATCCCACCCGTCTTCTCCTCTGATCCTTACGCAGCGTTCTCCGACCTCATGGACACCCTTGTCATGCGCTACATCCCTCCACTTTCCGGCGTCCTCATCACACACTCTCCCACTCGATTCTTGCAAGACACAGCGCTGTTCTCCGCCGATTCTGCATTTGCGACCGCCGCTCTAGGGTTTGAATGCATCGTTTGGCGACCCAAGATTGGTCAAGTGCTAGAGGGGACTATTGCACTTTCTTCCCCCTCGCACGTTTCATTACTGCTGTATGGCTTGTTCAACGCATCAATCCCTGCATCGCACTTGCCCGAGGATGAATGGGAATTCGTCCTCAACGGAGAAGAGAGAGCGATTGACGCTGCTCAGGATAGAGGCATGGGTTACTGGAGAAACAAGAACGATGGTAGCCGACTCGGAGGAAGTGATGGAAAGCTCAAGTTCACGGTCATTAGCTTGACTATCGCAAACCACATGTTGAGTTTGCATGGATCACTGTTACCAGACCCACTCAGCGGTCCTCCACCCACTTTGGACAGGAGTTATCTCAAGAAGAGTCTTGTGCCATCGGCGTTTGGGCTTGGTGCAACGAACGGAGCTGGTAGAAACACATCGTTGGCAGATGCTTCTGCAGAGGTTTCTCCTGCTCCAACACCACGAAGAGTCAGATGGGAGGATGAAGACGAAGATACCGATGCAAACGTAAATACAGCAGAGGCCAGTGCAGAGGTCGATAGCGAAGAGGAAGAGGAAGATATCAGTCAATACGATACCCCTGCTTCAGTAGTAAAGATCGAGTCAAGTAAAAAGTTGAGCAAAGACAAGTCCAAGAGGAAATCAACATCAGGTATCAGCGAGGACGGAGAAGCTGCCACAGACAGTCCTAAGCGTGAAAAGAAACGTAGAAAGGAGGCATGATCGTGCTGCCGCTCAGAGGATTTCTTAGCACTCATTCATGGATTGATACCGCATCTGCAACTTTCATTGTTTCAATATCATTGTCATTGTTACACATCGCCGCGCGGAGCAACAGCCCATCGCCATCACGCACGCAGCCGGAAAAAGCAGTAAAGAAAAGATCGTGATTACGAGCACGGAGCATTATAGCCCGGAAAAAATGCTGTGAATGGTGAGCTAAAAGAGAGTGTAAAGAGACATTAAGGTGGAGATGGAGCAAAGCGACTTTTTGGGATATGCACGGGCACCGTACGCAAAAGTAAGCGTGGGCCCTAAAAAAGAACCTTCATCATCAGGGCGGATGGGATATACTGCTACAAGAACGGGAAGTCATTAGATCTACTTTTGTTTGAGGCGAGCCATCGTTCGAAACGACGGATCCTCCGAGCTTTCGGTTCGTTATTAGGAAGAGGGTGGCTGAGTCTGGGTCTGGCTGAAGTTCTTTGCCATCTTCTCAAAGTCCCTTGCCAATTGCTGTCTAACCCTCAACTTCTCAGGCTTAGACCTCAGATTAGGATCAGAGACGAGCAAGAGTCTCTTCACTCTGGTGATCAAGCCCTTACTGCCCTCGAGCGGGATGTCGAGGAAATCGTATCGCTGAATGCAGCGTTCGAATTTTGAAAACTCTTCGGGGTTGAGCTCTCCCTGGAAACGGATGTAGAGCTTGCGTTCAAAACTCACCTGCTCCTCCTGCTCCTTGGCAGGCGAAGTGGAGAAGTGTGAGGTTGGGCTGGAGACAGAAGAGATGTCCTTGCAAGTCATGAGCTTGACAGAGCTGTTCGAAGAAGACTGCTGGGTATCGGTGACCGTCATTAGACGCTGTGAAGCGGCAGTGATGTCTGCATGGCTATCGAGGTGGGCGGCAGCGAGTTGCTGGGTGAGAAATTCGGGCGAGGTGTCGGTGGAGTGAGCTTGGACTGTTTTGGGGTTGCAGAAGACGTCCTCGACCGCGACGGGGATCGCGTCATGGACGCTGCCTGCTCTGGATCGGCTGCGAGTGCCGGATTGGGTGCTCAGTCGGGAAGCTGCTCGAGAGACGGGTCGAGAGTGAATAGCCGAGACGCTGGCGGGGGTCATACCCTTCTGCTGGGCTTGAAATGAGGAGCGCATCGCCTCACGTCGCTTTTCGACGCACTCCTGAAGATACTCGCTGTTGTTGAGAGGCTCAGTGCTATGGACGGGCTTCTCGTTGGGACTCGTATGACGGCTTTGCGACCGAGAAGGAGGATTGGCAACTACGCCAGTTGCAGTCAGCACACCTTTGACGATCTGCGCGAGACTCATGCTTGAAGCACGGTCGCCCGAAACGGTGCTACGGCGCTTGCTCTGCAGGGCCGCTTTGGTTACGCCAGTGCTGGCGACAATGCTAGCAGCCGTGGTGGACAGGTTGTTCTCGTGGTATGTGCCATGGAATCGCTGCGCAGATGCTGGACGCGCAATTGTTTCAATCGCGTTCTGCTGAGCAAGGGCCTGCGAAGTCAATGGATGACCACCTCGGTGAGCTCCCATGACCGACCCGGATCGGGGCGCCATCATGCCGAAAGCACCGACCGTGCCCGACCTCTGATGAGCGATATGCTTATCAGGGATCTCTTGTCGATTGCCGAGACGCGAGCTTCTACCTTCGACGTTCATAATTGGCTCACTGGCTGATTGAGCCAGCTGGGGACTCTGCATCGTAAGTGGCGGCTGTACCAGCTCCCACTTGTTGTGCGGAGCCTCGAGAGATGTCTCACGGGCCGGAATGATGGGCTGGCGCATCGTATCGGTCTCCAAGTATCGAGACACGGTTGTGGTTTGGACGATGGAAGCACCATTCGGCTGCGTGGGCATCGTCTGGGGACGGAGCCCGCTGCGGTCCTCAATTTGAAGGTTGGAGGAGCAGTAGGGAGCAAGACGAGCGCCGGAAGCACTGTCGCCGTTCTTCTCCGCGGATGATGGCGCCGAAGGAATTGAGAGATGGTCGTAGTCGAGCATGTCCAAAGCTCGATACTGGCCGTTGAGATTGCCTCTGGACAGGCTTCGCTGGGACAGGCAGTCTTCTAAGGAGCTCATACGACCTTCGAGCTGAGTTCGATTCTGCTCTTCCTGACGGAGCACCGATTGAAGCTTGGCGTTTTCATTTTCGAGCTTTGCGTTCTCTCCCTTGAGCACTCGATTCTCTGCCTCGAGAACACCAACATGGGCTCTGAGCCTTGCAGCAAACTTTTCCCATTCCTTGCACTTGCCAGCAAGCTCGTAGTATTTGGCGGAGAAAGCGGCTTGGAGGGCGTCGACGCTGAAGGCTTGGTCAGGAGCTTCAAGTGGAGAATGGATTGCAGAGAGGTCTTCCACCTTGGCCGTCATGAGCATGGGTTCTTGGCGATGATGTTGCTTCTGCTGATGCTGTTGCGGGTGCTGTTGCGGATGCTGTTGCGGATGCTGCTGCTGCTGATGATGGTGGTGATGCGAGACGTGCGAGAGATGTTGCGAATGGTTCTGTTGCTGCTGGTTATGTTGCTGTTGGTGCTGCATTTGCTCGACCTGATGACGCTGCTGCTGGATCTGCTGCTGTTGCTGAGTATTGACCTGATCATGCGTTGTCACAGTCTGACTTCGCTTCCTAATGACGCCGGTAGACGATGAGGAAGACAGCTGGCTAGAGGCAGTTGACATATTGGATACATTGTCGGAGCTCATAGCAAAGCTGTTGGGAGGCAGCACACGTAGGTAACCCTTCTTGTCCATCGAAGGTTCCAGCATTTGTTCCTCCTCGGATGCAGAAAACTGGCTAATCTTGTGATCCGACAGGCTTGCAGCGAGTTGGGAGCTGGAGTGCGTCATGGCTTGGCTCTGCTTCCTTGTTGGCTGATCGGCCTCACGAATCGAGACAACCGAACTGTTGTTGTTGTGGCGATACATTCTCTCATGCTCTCGCTCCTTTCGAACCTGTGCTCTCATTTCGGTGTAGGTCCCCGAACCGCCGTGAGAGGCACGGGAATGGGACCGTAAAGTTGCCTGAGCGACATTGGTGACCGAGGACGAAGCAGGTGCGAGTGGCCTGCGATTCATCGGGGAGGATGAGATTGGACTGGAAGTGAATACAGACAGCCGAGATACCTTTCAAGATTCGTTGCGAGCGGGAGGGGAAGATGGAAGCTTGAGCTTAGGTCTGTTAAACGACAGGTCCTGTCTACTTCGGAGGAATGGTATGAGAGGAATAGACGGGGATGCCGACAGGAGTGGAAGGAAGGGTCCGTGTTGAAGGCAAGACGGAAGGCCAAGGAGGAGGGGACGCGAGCCTTCAATGTTGTAGCAGCTGTCAAGTACAGCACTCTACAGTCTAGACAAAGATGAGGTGTTGATGAGGGCTATGACAGGTGACAGGTGCCGCGTTCCGGAGTCGAGCGGAGCAGATGAGATGTGATAGAGCGGCGATGTGATCTTGAGAAGAAAGTGGAAGCCGTTGATGAGAGGTGAAAGCCAAAGTTTGTTTTTTCGTTTTCCTTCTTCCCTCGAGACGAGCGCCGTGGCTTTAAGGCAGTGGTGGGTGAGAGACGCCGCAGCGATGTGATTGTAGCATGCGATGCAATGCGATGCTCTTTTGTGATTGCAGAATAAGGATACACACACAAGAAGAGTGAGAGACTGAGCAACAAGGCGGAGTGAATATCGGCGAGAGCGGCGAAATCAAGTCCGTCGTCGATCGGGTTGCGCTTCGGTTGGATTGACTTTTGCGTTCGAGATGAAGTGGGTTCAGTCGGTAATGCGCGAAGGTCGTTCGTAGCAAGGATGTGACTGTGATTGTGAGCTTCGGAAATGTGGCCGTGGGGAATGAGGATGGCCAATACAATGGGTTTGGTGCTTCGGATTCGTTGAATTGGGTATCTAAAATGAAACAACGAGCCGATGCGATGGTGCTACGAAGCGGCGGTGGTGGTGATGATCCGAAAAGAATTCCAGTCGACCGTTGAAGGACTATGCGATAGTTCACGAGGATGCCCAAAGGGGGATGTTGAAGTGTGTGAGACGGGAGGAGCGTCCGATGTCGGGCGGAGAGGGGGCGAAAGGGAAGGGGAGCGAGGTATGTGTAACTTGCTGTTGTCGGGAGAAAGGCAGAGAAGGCTGGAAGACGGCAGACAGGGTCCAAAAGAGTTTGCGGCACTCTCCGACATCTCTTCTCTCTCATAGGGAGACACAAAGAGAGAGAGAGGGAGAAAAGTGACCAAGAAGGGCAGGTCTTAGGCCCGTCCTGAAACAAAGGGAGCAGCAAGGCCGACTACAGTGCAGTGTACTGAAGGATGTGACAGAGTCCAAGCGGCAGCTCTTGCTGCGCGACTGCATATCAAGCATAGAGACACGATAAAGTCAAGCTCAAATGTGACAGTTGGACCGTAGCGTGGCGGGCCAGATGATGCGTAAAGCAAAGCGGTGTTGACTCTTGACGCAGATACAACAGGTGTTCTAGTGTGATGGGACAGAATGGGCCTTACTTCGGCTGCACATCTCTCTTGGCTCTTTGTGTATCTCGACTCTTCTCTCTGCCGTCGTCGCCGGAGGAGAGACAGAGAGAGATGAAGAGAAAAAAAGTGGAGACAGAGTCGTTGAATGCAGTGCCACCATCTCCCCTTCTGTCACACGCGTGATCCACACTTCAAGCCGCATCGATGGATGAAAGATTTGCGGCGCTGCTCCGATTTCTGCCACTGTTTTTGCCTTGCACATGGTGCTTCTGCTTCTCTATGCTCAGTGATGCATCGAGACCACACCTGTGGTTTGAGACTACAGTACATGTGATAGACGCAAGGAGGAAAAGCCGAATGTCAAACGGTCCGGAAGAAGCGATGCGGAAGAGGAGCCGATGCTCGACTGCTTTGCAAGAGTCTCGAAAATGAGCGGCTTTTTGGTGTCTCCCTCCGTCTGTCACAATCACGGCAACGCAATACTGTATCCTCGATGCACTTTGAGTGAGTTGCATACGAACTGCATTAGAACCGTGACGGTCTCATTCACTCCCTTCGTCTTTGGCATCGACCCGAGCTGTCACTTTCGCAAAGCCTCTCTATCGAGATTCGCGACTGCAACAAGGCTTCTAGGAAGCGAGGGTGCAGGATCGGAAGGACAACATCGTCTCTTAAGGAATTCATACCTGTCACTGGTCTGACGTGCAGAAGGGGACCAAGCTCGCTAGCCCGCTTCAATGGACGCATGAACGAGACTGACTTGTGTTTGCATGTTGTACCTCGAACGGGACCGGTGTCAAGCCAACGCCATCTGCGCACAGAAAGCAAGTACTGTAGTGTTGGTTAAGCGACGGACTCGATGGGCACGCCATTATCAATCATTGTTCTTGAAGGAGCAGGGACAAATAGCCGAAGATCTGAAGAGCTCATTTTTCTTGACAACCCGGCTGTGGAATTCGCTCATCGGGCACGGTTGATGTATGCAGCTGATGCTACGCATGGGAAACAAAAATCAAATGAGGGTCTTGCAGTTCGACACAAACACACAAACACATAAACACACTCTCTCACACCAAAAGAGAGAGAGAGAGAAAGAGAGAGAGAGGGAGAGGCTCGTCGTCCACTTCCGCCCGCCATGCTCCTAGTGGTGACCGTTTTGCTGTTCCACTCCGCTCCAGATGCAGTGTGCGGAGAAGGATCACGGGGACTCGAACATGAACCACGAAAACGAGAAACCGCACAACGGAGCGGGACTGAAAAAAGAAAGACTGAAAATCATTTTCGAGTGTATGAATTAGTGACTGGGAAAGAACAAGCAGAGCGCAGAAGCAAGACAAATTTCAGCTCAGCATATAGAACAGTACATTAAGGCTCGCCCGCCGCGGGATTCTCATTGTGCGCTTCCCTCCAGTCTTTTTATGAAATCCCTGCTGTCCTTGCGCACGGTCTTCATCTCGCTTGCACAGACAAATGTCAAATGCAAGTTGGCCGATATAAGACCCTTCAACATTATCCGTATCATTTTGAGTCTATGCAAGACAATATCGTACCGCGAAGCTTGTGCCAGAAGCAAGAAGACTCGGCTGTTGGCTGGAAAAGGGGCAACAGAAAAGATCAAAGAGTGCGGCTGCGAACCGGCCTTTCGACTCTTCCCGTTGTTTGAGCTGAACACCGCAGCATGCAGCACACAGCACACAGCACACAGCATTGAGCCATCAGCACAGATCACACGCACTCTGTATTCTTGCATGCAGAAGTGTGATTACAGTTCGAGAAGGGATTTCTGAGTGTGATGCAGGCCAAAACAAGTCTGCCGACAACTCGCATCAAATCACAAACACTTTCCCTTGTACAGTACAGTACTGTACTGTACAGTACGGTACTGTGCGACACGCAGGCAAGCGAATCTGAGAATCGTCAAGGCGAGGAGATACAGACTCAAAGCATAGCCAAGCGAAAGAATGAGCCCACCGATCTCTTGGCCGAGGCTGTCTCCGACACCATCTGCTGCAGCTTCAGATGTCGAGTGTATCCTGCCGTAGACAAGGCCAGATCTTGCGCCTCAGTCTGAAACAAAAACGGAACACCAAAAGGCTTGTACAACAAGTGCGATTTTTAGCGGTAAGAGATCGGCTGACAAGCGAGATAAGCGAGACCAACACTTTGCTAAAAGAACAGACAGAATTCTAGCACACACGCACGAACGCACACGCGTACACAAAAGAGAACAACAGCAAACAAACAAATCCCTTAAAATTCTTGGAAACGGATTTGCAACGGTTGTTGTCCGATTTTCAGGAGCCTTGACGTCAAGTCATTGTTGTCATTGTGGAAGGAGCATGATTTGGTATCAAGGGTCTGTGCAGTCACGAGTACAGATCGCAAACGTTTCGGTCCGATGTCGGCGTGCAGAATGGATGTCTTGCAACGGCCATACTGCTGCCAGACAATGCCCACCCACTTTTCGCAAGCCTCCATGACATCTTCCAAGCATCGGTATTCGGCTTGGCGAAGATGCCGTCTTCGATCCTCTCGATAGTCGTAAAAGCGATAAACGAGTACGGTATCTTGCCCTGCTGTCTTCGGCTCTGGCATCCGCCCTGTCAGGAGAACCTCGAAAGAAGCTTCGGAAAGCCAACGACGAAAAGAACTGGCATCATTAGCGCTTCTTTCGACCCTTCTAATCTCTTGCATGGGCAGCTGAGGGCGACCGTCTCTATATTCTTCTCGAATCAGTATTTGCGGTCCTCGGGATACTTTGCGGCAGAACCGAGAGAAGTGTGTCTACGACGAAGCCCACGTCGATCGCGAGAGCGATCCTGTCGATCTTACTGTAATTTCAAGCTGACTAGTCCAGCATATTCCGATGTCGCTCGCTTCTGCTTCGCTAACGCACAAGCGCACTGATGCTATTGACGCCGACGACTTTGCCACCTTTGAGCTTCTGCATCGGGACCAAGGTGCCAAGCTAGCTAGCTGATCCCTGCAACCGCAGCTGCGGTCCGAGCATCGGCAGCTTGCCTTGCTCAACGATCGCAGACAAGCTTGATTTCTGGGCCAATAACCGTGGACATATGGTCCAGCAGCTGTCAGATTCATTGAGTCATTCTTCAGATACAGTAGACCCATTATCCTAGCTCGATCTGCAGCTGCGAGTATGATAGCTTAGCTTCCCATAACACACAGGGCTGGCAGTGGCGGGTGGCAAGCTTATCCTTCGTGCAGATGGCCTCTCACACATGCATTGACTCATAGCCAAGACAGAATCGTCTAACAGACAGCATTGGCAAGCGAATGGATCTGCAGCGGCTGGAGCCATTTATTGCGGAACCCCGCAAAGTGTTTGCCGATGGTAATGACGCAGTTCTCAGCTTGATCGGGATCCCGTGTTCACCGTGATGCAAGCAAGACTGTCGAACTTTCGCTCCCCGATCGAGCCGTACTTGTATGAGAAGGGCAGATTGAGACTTCTCGGCCTGGTCATCGCCCCTACTCGGCTGACATCGGCAAGCGTGCCATCTGATTGTCGTCCTCGTGAACAGCGAGCAAGGACCATGTATTGTGAGCGCGGACAAGGTATCAACGTCATCCTACGAAAAAAAATAAAATGGTGGCACACGAAGTTGGACGGCGTGACAGCAGGCGGAGTTTGAATTCATCTTCGATCGACGACAAGCAAAGAGAACCCTTCGTTTTCTATAATCACATGCACCTCGCGTGATGTTGGCGAGAAGCCGGCTCAGCAATTCTCTTCTCACTTCTGACAGAGTACAGCAAAGGGTGGATCCAGGCTCGATTTGATTTTCCCAAGCCAAGCTGCAATCCAAGCTTCCCGCTTCTCTGCTTCGTGTCATGCTTTTTGGTCCTCGTGTCCCCGCTCTCCTATTCCTTTGGAACTCCTGCTTTTCTCTTCGTTTGGGATGTCGAAGCGCTCTCTGATCCTCAGGCACCACATTCCCGGATATGCTCCTCCATGGCGCTTGGCAATGAGTGACCGCTCCGCCAGTCCGATTAACAAGTACACGTTCATCTGCCTCGTCTTAAGGGAGGAACGGCCGGCAGTCTTCACCATTCACTCGCTTCTATTTTTATGTCGAAACTTTTGACAGCTCTACGCAAACATTGCAGACGTGCAAACGCCACCTTTGCGAAGCATGCCTTTGAGAATCACACGGCAGATGCCTTGGTACTGCATAGCATCAAACAGACACGCGACACCTTCAACGCCACAGGAAAGACATGCCAAATAGACTGGCATCTCGGATCCCCCTCATACGAGCTCAAAGTCTAATCATTACCCGAAAGCATGGCTCACGATTACTGAGAGGTTGTTTTGATGTGTTGTTTAACCCAATGCAGAGCTTCTTGCCCTTATCTCGAATGCATAGGTGAGTGGTTCTGCATCGTTCCCATGCACACTGCTGTGCTTGAACGTTGGTCTCCTGAACCCGTCGGTACCACATGCAGATCGTGGTGAGCTTCAGAACGTCATCACAAGCGACCTGCATTGATGAACTGTGGCTTCTACCTGCATCTACAGTACAGTCCCTTGTTCTTCTTTGAGCTTGAAACATAACTGCGCCCGAAGCCTTTGTTCCATCCTTTTTCCTCGTCTCGGGCAGATCAAGATTTGCCGGTGCAGCAACGAGGAGTTTAGGAAGACTCTGATCCGCCCATTTGTCAAAAGGTCGCCGATGTGCCTTATGGGATTTTCAGGCACACTCCGCTCGCCCCACATCCTCAGAACAGTGGTACCGTACAGTACAGCGCTGTAAGGTTCTCCCATGCAGAGAGATAGTCACGGCATTCACGTCACCTGTCGTGTGCCTCTCGGCAACGGAAACGAGCGGCAAGGGGTCAAGTCGCTTTGAGTGAGCTACTGCACTGTGCTGTAGCTCGTTCGCTCAGCTATAACGTATCGCCCGACGATCGTGCACAGCGTTGCATCGCATAACAACAAACTTGTAGAAGTGTATCGGGATCAGATCCGGATATCGGTGGGCGATGTCAGCTCTCCATGGAGCCTCATCACCCGATGCTCAACAGCCTGAACTCAGAGATCAGGTATAGAATACATCAGTGCCAAGCGGATGCGGCTCTGCCTGATAGAGCTAGCAGTAAAGACAGCTTGACAGCAAACTTCCTTTTGCAGTACTCACACCATTTCCCGCAAGTGCTCGAGTCGGTCTCGTTTTAGCACACGAACCATCATCTGAGCTGATGCCTAGGTGTCAGTCACACCGTGCGAAACGCGCTTTTAGACACGAGCGTGTCTACCAAGAGTTGGAACTGTCCGCAACGGGCCTGTGTTGTTGAGTTGCTTCTCTCTTGACCGCCAGCCAAATTTGGACAACATCGACGCTGGAGAAGACCGTCGTCCCAATCGATGGCGCTCTCTCCAGACCAAGTTGTTCACTAAAGGCTGCCGGACAGGCCACTAACGAGCAAGCCTCGGCATGTCAAATACAGGTAGCCGAACAAAGCCGAACTTGTCAGGTTCACAAGCGGCAAATTTGGACGCTTGCTCTCTCTCCTCCCTTCGTACACACTCCACTGCCGACAAAACCCCTTTGACTCAAGAAGCCGGATTTCGGCACACTTTTTTCCTCCACTTTGGCCTTCGCGGCAACATTTCACACTTTATCAAAAAACGACTCGCTCGTTCTCCGAAGCTCAAACCCATCACGAGTTGTGCTCCAGTTGTCAGCATCACCTTTGCCTTCAAACACCATCAACTTTGTCCTGCCTTGCACCTTAGACAAAGCATAGATCTGGATCGCCGCACAACAGCTTGAAAGAGTTCCCCCGGGCGAGTCACACCTGACGCAACATGCTGCATATACTTACTCACTCAAGATCCGCACACCTCACGACCACGTAGACCTTGATTTCGCTTATGCGGAACACCACCACTTTAGACAAGGCAAGCAAGGCTCGCAATGGAGGCAAAAGTCGTGCGCTAGATCATCTCATTCGATGGACGAAGCAATCATGGCCACGCATCCGCCTTTTGGCACCGCCCGTCGTCGGAGCGTTGCTGCTCAGCCCGTTCGTGCTTGAACATCGATTGAGGACATGGATATCGCGCGACCCCTTCTTCGCATACATCCACTTCTTCCTCTTCTTCTTCCCATCACCACTAGCAGCAGGTGCCTTCCTGGAGTACTCGGTCATCACACTCTTCTTCGTGGCTGTAGGGGTTGGACTAGGTTTCCTCGCGGTCTGCGGCTGCATCTGGCTGGACGGCCCCAACACACCAGCATACTCCACCGAAAAGTCCAGGGCTATTGGTGTTTGTGTGCTGATGCTGTTCTGCTTCACATCAGGCTCGCTAGCAAGTTATGCTCCGCGTCTCAAAGGGCCATGCCGTGCTGTCATCTTCAGCACCGTCTGGGAACTCACCAACCAGTACGACGTCATCAGTGCACGCATCTTTCTCGACAATTTCTATCCCGCCCTGGTTGCCATGATTGTTGGAGTTTTCTGCAATCTGGTCATCTTCCCACGTACAGCACGTCGCACTTCAATCGGACAGCTCTGCGATCTCTTCGACGGAACACAACGATTGATGGTTCAGGCAGTCGAGGACTTCTTCACGGATCGAAATTCTCTCAACGGCGAGAGTGAGCATGCTCAGAGGCCCACCGTTGGCAAGACTGCACAATCTCAAAGCTTTAAGAAGCTCAAAGATCAGCTGGAATCATTACAAAATCGTTTAGAGTCTAATTTGGACGCTGCAAAGTACGAATTGTCTTTCACACGAGTTCCAGTAGGCAACCTGCAAGTGTTCACGCCATTCCTTCGGGACATCCGTGCCTGGTTCTCATGTAGTTTGGCTTGCCTCACAGAAACGGAAGCAAAGCTGGCGGAAGATCTGTTCGAGCCATCGGAATTGCCACCAATCACTAACGGCGATCCCAATGAGCGTGATCCGACGGATTCGGATTCACCTAGATCGGTGCTAGATTTTCAAGACTCTATCCGAACCTTCAGCAACGAGATCACGACATCGTTAATATGTCTACGTCACAATGTGGCAAATTGCACGGGCGTCTATACATCCTCGAAGCAGTCACAGCCCATTCCACTGTCGGTCGACAAGGAAGTGGAAGGTATAGATGTCAAAGACGACCCTCTTGTCACCCTTTCTTTGCAGAGAGAGAAGCTTCGAGACTCCATTCGCACCTTCAAAGCAGCGCTCAACGATGCGATCCAGGGCTCTCGTTCTGACGTTATCAACAAATCCACCAACATTAGCGCAACGGAAAATGAGCTTCTCTCTGCCTCAGGCTTAGGCATCGACGTTCCACCTATTAACCAAGTACGCCCAACGCCAGCTGCGCACACCATAGCGCTAGCTCAACTCTTTCGCAACGAATCGTATCAAATCTCTTTCCTGATGATCTCGTTGCTCGAGGTGGCACTGCTCGTCGACTCTTGCCTGAACGGTGCATTAAACATGGCCAAGGTATGGCAAGACAATCCGCATAGATCATTCCACATGCCTGCAGCAAAGTGGCGCTACTGGCTCAGTCGCTCCGGCATCAGCTTCAGTGAAGAGACTTCGCTCGCGGATGAACGTATAGATGCCTTGCTCCATGAAGGCGAGCCGCCGTCGCCAACGTCCGAGGTTCAAAAAGAAGAGGTCGACTACTTCGACCATGGGTCCGAGGAAATCCTGGGTAATTCAACGGATACACAGACACTCGAGAGGACTCCGTCAAGGGTCAGCAACAGTATAACGACAGCACAATCTTGGATCAGAGGTAGGCTCCGAGCTCTCCGCAATCTCTTCCGGACGCACAGGGCTCTGCGCTTCCGCTTTGCTCTTTCGGGTGCGATTCGGACACTTAGGCACAGCCGTCACGTTCAATTCGGCGTCAAGCTCACGGCAGGCATCGTTCTTCTCACACTACCGGCCTGGTTAGCCCCTGGAGAAGGAAAGCGCTGGTGGCTGGAGAAACGGGGTCAATGGATGGCCATCTCGTATCTCTTCTGTCTCGAGACCTCTACGGGCGCCAGTATACGAACCTCGCTCTTTCGTATCCTCGGTACCATCTCAGGAAGCTTACTCGGTCTTATCATCAGCGAAGTCAGCCGCGACAATCCATACGCTCTGGCCTTCTTGCTTACCGTGGCGACAATACCCCCTTCCTATCTGATGCTCTTCACTCGCTTCCAGGGTGTGGGCACCGTCATGGGTCTCACGCTTCCTATAGTGTCGTTAATTCCGACCGAAGATGAGGGACAGAGCACAGAGTACGTCGCATGGAATCGTGGCTACATGATCTTCTTCGGTATCATCGCTGCGTTGATCGTTAATCTGTTCTTCTGGCCGACGCACGCTCGTCTTGAGCTGGTCAAGAGAGTGTCTTCCATTACCTCACAACTGCAGTCCCTCTATCTGAGTCTGTCACGTCAGATGCTCGCTGGTGGTTTGACATCTTCGCACAAGTCGAATGCTGCTTTCGAGAAGCTCGAGGTGAGCATCAGCAAACGCATCGGCCAAGCACGTGGTCTTGTCGACATCATGACGATCGAGATCAGTCTCAAGCCGAAGCGGACCAAGGTCCTGTCGGAGCTTCTGAATCATCTGGAGACGATTCTTGAGCTACTCATGGGGCTCAGGAGGTGTCGAGAGCATGGATTGCGATCCGTCCGGCAGCATGCTGTCGTCAACGTGCTTGAGCTCAGGCAGAGTCTGATCGCGTCAGTGCTGTTGGTGCTTTGGACTACCGGCCAAGCATTGCAGACCAAAGCGCCTCTCCCGCAGTGCCTCCCTAGCCCTCGTCTGGCTTTGGAAGAGCTCACCGAAGCGGTAGCCGAGCAACTCCGAATGATGGTCGAAGGAATCGAGCCTTCCCCGCGTCTACAGACTCCACACTCTCGCCAGAGGCATGCCGTACCAGATGCCTACCACGCTTTAGACAGTCTCAACCAAAGGAACATCTTCACCAACGTCCGACGGCGTACACGCAAAGGAGCTGGCTTGCATTCTATTCAGACTAGCAGTCCCATGGGTGCTGGCTCACGGAGTGGTGCGAGCACGCCAGCAAGGGAGTCTTCGCGTGGCAGAGCAGCAGCGCCCGTTGCGTTTTCGGGTATCGACACCCCAGCTACTACAGGCTCGGCTACTGGTAAAAAGTCTTTAGATTACGCCATGTTCTTCATTCTCGCAGAGCACGCCCTGCTTGAGGAGATCGTAACCTCGCTCGAGAGACTGTTGGAGCTGTGTAGGAGTATGGTGGGCGAGGCTACCTTTTTGAGGACTGAGTTTGTGCCAAGTATGGCAAATCCGATTGACGAGCTGAGGACACCTGGTGAGGCTACTCCGACTGTCCATACGAGGAACGTCAGTGAGGGTGAAGGACATGGAAGGCTCGCGCCGATCATCTCGATCCAAGGCCCAGTTGAAAGCACATCTAGTGCTGGAAGACCTCGAGAAGCCTCACCAATGACACGCTCGCATCATTCCAACCCTGGACCTTCGCCACTAGCTCACGAGTCACACGATCCATCTTGTAGTTAATATACGCATCTTACTTTTACGATCCATGGACATAGCATCCTTCTTCGCATGATACATCTACTATTCTCACGTCCAAATTAAGAGTGGTGAAGGCTCGAAGTCATTTGCCAATACAAAAAGTAGAAAAAATGCTTCCCAAGATCTCATCCGGACTGACATCCCTTCCCGTGAGCTTTCCAACCGCCTTTGCAGCATATCTGAGTTCTTCTGCTGCTAAGACGAGATCCACTTGTCCACTTTCTCCCGCAGCGAGGATTAGGAACTGATCTATGTGTGCCAAACACTCATTGAGCAAAAACCGATGGCGGGTTTGAGTAATGAGTGGAGCTTCTGTTTGAGTGAGAGAGTATTTTGTAGCTATGAGATCAGCTAGACCGTTGATGAGGCTGGATATACCAGTGCCTGTATGGACGCTGCCGGTCCAGGCTTTTTGTCTTGTGTCGGTGACGTGAGGGGGAGGGGAGGTGGAAGGGGGGAGGAGATCGATCTTGTTGTAGAAGATGAGATCTGGATCGGTTGGGGTGTAGGATGCTGGACGAAGAATGTCGAATTCTGCCAAACTTTGAGGTGTGTTTGCGGGAAGGACTAAGAGGGAGAGGTCGGATTGTTGTACTGCTTGTTTAGCACGTTCGATTCCGATCGCTTCGATCTCATCTACACCACTCTCCCTTTTTCTATACTTGTTGTGGTTTGGCTTCTCTGGAGGATTGTCCCGAATCCCTGCCGTGTCATAGACAACGACTTTGTAGCCGTTCAAATCGAGATTGACTTGTAAAACATCCCTTGTTGTTCCTGGAACATCGCTTACTATCGCTGCTTTTCGATCCGCTAATCTGTTCAACAAGCTTGATTTGCCCGCATTTGGAGGGCCGTAGATGGCCAGCCTAACACCGTTTGTTAGAATCTCCCCAACATGTCTTTTTCCTCCCTTTGCACCTCCTCCGGCTCTCCCATCTGTTTCAAGGCCTGTATCATCAAGCCCCAGTTCAGATCTGAGCAGCTCCGCCAAAGTTTGCACCGATCGTAAGGCAGAAGAAAGAGTTCCGTCTTCAACTCCATCTTCATCGCTAAAATCAATGAGTGCTTCGATCAATGACATGGCTTGTAGTAGTTCTGAGCGAATTGATTCGTATCGTTCTGTCTGAAGACCAGTTGTGCCGAGAAGAGCGACTTGACGTTGAATTGAAGTTTCAGAAGTGATCAAAGAATGAAGTGCTTCAGCAGAAGCAAGGTCCAGACGGTTGTTTGTGTATGCTCTTCTCGTGAACTCGCCTGGATCTGCAGGTCGAACTCCACTCCCGTAGCTTCCTAGCGCATCTAAGACATCCCGTACGGTGGCAACTCCACCGTGGATGTGGAGCTCTAAAGCTTCTTCACCGGTGTAACTTTTTCCAGGGGGGAAATAGATTATTCCTGCCGCTGCATCGAGTAACTCCCGCGTATGTGGATGGTGAATGTTGCGTACCACGAGCTTGTGAGCAGGTGGAAGGCTTTTATAAGGTCGCGGGGTGGAAGTCCGGCATGTGCGCGAGAGCGAGAAGTAGAGCTGGGAAGAGAGGGGACCGGAAATGCGGATGATGCAGACTCCGGAAACGCCTGAACCAGTGGCTTGGGCGAAAATCGTGTCGTTTGAAGTGGACGCTACCGAGCTTGATGACGATGCGTACGTACGATATGAGAGTAGAACTGATGTTTGTGGAAGGAGATGAGACGGGGAGCAGAAAGTGGCGGAGGAGGCGGTCAAGGTAGGGTTCTTGTGGAAGGTAGGTGCGAGGAAGGCTGGCACCTGCAGGGTCCTACGGCTGCAAGACTCTTTTGCGGTTGAGCAGAAGCTCGGAATCAGCCGACTAGGAGCTCTGGCTGCCATCCGTAATAGTCTGAAGCGTTGTGTACCACAAGACGATGGAGAATGTAGAAACATATCAGAAGCAACAAGGATGAGCAGAACAACACCTCGACATTTGACCAACACCAGAAGCCAAAAAAAGCTTAAAAAAAGTGGAGGCGTACTGAACTTGCAGCCCGACTCCCGGCATCTTCAGCAGTTGTTGCTCCTTCCTCCATCCCCTACCGCATCATCACCCCTACACTCAAAATCTTTTACGTCGTTCAACTACAGCTATCGAATGCTGCGCACCCTTTGTCACCGCCCATATCTCGCTCGCAACCTTGCTTTATCTCTACGAGCAACCACTACACGTACAATGACGACCACCCAGACCCCACTAGTGATGCAAATCATTGTCGACCCTAATCATCCCTCAGCCACTTCCTGGCCAAAAGGTCCATGGATGGCCCAATCTGCGCATGCAGCGATAGCCGCTATCACCGTCTCCTCCACCTCGCGCAATACTCAAGACTATATTTCGCCTGAAAACCTGGCGTCTATGCACAAGGTGGTGCTGGGGACTGCGCGGGAGGGAAAAGCAAAGATGGACCTACATGAGCTCTCGCAGAAGCTGACAGATGGGAGGAGGACGTGGGAGGAAGCACAAAGGAAGAGCGGAGGAGCGAAAGTTGAAGCGGAGGGGAACGAAGGAGCGGAAAAGGAGGAGGCGGAAGAGGAGTTCCCACAGCACTACTTGTGGATTGAACAGCCAGAGAATGAGCCAACTTGCATAGCAATAGCGCCAAACAGGAAACCAGCGGCTCTGAAGACAATCTTGAGGAGTTGCACGCTGCTCAAAGACTGATATCTTGAAGTACGTATACGGTCTTTATCAAGGGATAGAGTGTGATGTGCGCGATTGCGAAGTGTGATACAAATACAAATGTGATGCTGAGATGGGTTCTTTGCCCGTGAGCAAAGTTGTCGCTGATACTGTGAGGAGAGTAACGTGGGTATAATTCATCTTCGCGAAAGGTAGAGAGGGTCTAGGTCTTGACAAGAGCTTCGATTGCCTTATCGAAACTTTCCACCCTTACAGGCATCTCGGGAGTATAGAAAGGATTCTTCATCACTTGATCGGCGTATGCCTCATAGCATTTGGCCAACACTCCTGCTGGATTCGGATGTGCTGGATTTGTTACCAGCACGAACTTGGTGCCTATTCTCCTCAATATCAATGCATTGCATGAGTGATTTGATCAGTTCCTGTTTCTCTCCCTCGATGCTACATGCCAAGGGGCAAAGAAGTTTGCGACTTACCTGTGGAAGTGACCATGACTCGGATCGTAAAGTGATCTGAATCGAGCGACTCTATTCCGCTACATTTTCTTGAGGGTACCGGGTTGAGCTTGGCTGTGATAGCATGGATACCGTGCAGTGTACCAGCGAGAACGAGGTATTCGTTGGATGAAAGACGACCAGGCGAGTTGGGATGGGAAAAATGTTCGGCTTGATAGATGAGACCACCGGCTTTGTTGATGATCCAGAGCGACGACATGCTGTTCTGGTCCCAATCTGGGCGAGAAATCACTTGTCAGATGTGATGTGAAGGTGACAGCCAAGGTTAATAGGGAGAAGAGGAGGAGGAGACAGAGTTGATGGTGGTCTATGCGAGAGACCCTGAAATGTGAGCTTCGAGTGGAGTGTCAAAGTGTATCGGCCGGGTGGAAGAAAGGTGGCTTCGCGTGTCCCTTTGAGAGCCAAATACAAATTTGCTTCTGATCTGCTCTCTTCTCTTGAATTGCAGCCAGAAGCGCGTGCTGTACTGTAGCTAAAAAGTGTGTGCGTGTGTGTGAGAGTGCGAGTTGCTCGAAGAAAAAATTCCAAAGTGCCTCTCTGCTGTTGCCTTTTCGCGCACCGCTGCTCGCGATCAATATCCAACGCTCAAAACCTTCCAAAGCGATCCTTAACCACCATCTCAACCTCTCGCAGATTCCGTACACGCATCCTTCGACCCGGACTGCACAACTTCTTTTCGCACCGTCAACCATACCCGCTCTCGAGTCTGGACCTGCAACGGCGTAAATCCACACCAAAGCATATCGACTTGTCCCCTCTCGCACGCATAGACGATTCCTTAATCATCATGGCTACCACCGAACTTGTCACCGTTCTCGCCGAGGGCACTTTCGAGGAGCAGATCGTCGAAGTTTCGGCTTTCCTTTCTCGCTCGCAGGCTGAAGCTTCGCGCAACGATTTCATTTCTCGTTTTCAGCAACTTGCTCTTGAAGCCGAACCTGCTGCTCCCGCTGCTTCCGCTGATGATGCTTCCGCTCCTGCTGCTCCCGCCTCTGACGCTGCCAAGAAGGCACAGACCGTACAGCAACTCGTTTCTGAGGTAAGGTCGCTTGGCGAGGGAACAGACCGCGAGCTCGAAGGTGTCTACAACCTTCTTTTCAGCCTCATTTCTTCCACCGACCAGCAATCCGCTCTCCTTCCCACCCTCATCTCTGCCGTCTCCAAGGAGGGTGCTGTTGAGAAGAACAACGTTCGATACCGTATCCTCAGCAACCTCTTCAACTCTCTCCCTGCTTCTTCGCCTTTGCGCTTGCAAACTTTCGATGCGCTGCTTTCTCTTGCTGCTGCCAACGATGATCTTGACTACTTGACTTCTTCGTTGAAAACTCTGCCGCAGTGGTTGGCTCAATGGGAGGTGTCCGAGGCTGACAAGGCTGCTTGTCTCGAGTCGGTTGCAAAGGCTTTGGAGGGTGCAGAGAAGGAGCACGGTCAGACTTCCAAAGCATACCAGTTCTTGCTTTTGCACCTTCGATACATCTCCACCAACCCCAGCGGTGCTTCTTCAAAGGACGCTGCTGAGCGAACCGTCGCTGCTGCTCTCCGTCTCCCCAAGCTTTACGAGTTCGAAGACCTCATGCAGATCCCTGCCGTTCTTCAGCTCAACCCTTCCCCCGTTTTCGACCTTCTCAAGATCTTTGTCGGTGGTTCAACTGCAGACTTCACCACTTTCGCCTCCTCCAACTCCAGCGAGATCTCCCGTCTCGGTCTCAACTCCGAAGACCTCGCTCACAAGATTCGTCTGCTCGACCTCGCAGATCTCTGCGCACTCAGCGTTTCTTCCGACGTTCCTTACTCCAGCATCGCTTCCACCCTCAACATCAGCGAGGATGAAGTTGAAACCTGGGTTATCGACGTCATTCGTGCCGGCTTGGTTTCGGGTAAACTCAGTCAGGTTAAGCAGGCATTTAGGGTGTACAAGTCCACGCATAGACAGTTTGGTAAGAAGGAGTGGGAAGGTTTGGAAAAGAGACTCGTCGAATGGCAGAAGAGTATCAATGCTATTCTGGAGAGTGTAGCTGCCACTAGGGGTGGTAAATTGCCTGAGGGGATTGTTGAGGCTACCCAGGCATAAAAAAGCGAAAGTCGGTGAAAGGCTTAGCATGGAATGGGAAGCTATACGAGTAGGTAGCTTTCTTCTTTGTTCATAGCGGTTTTTAGATTCTCGTTAAAAATGTGATGTATTCTGATACTATGCCTGATGTCTGATTTGTGTGTGAGTAGCACTGCTGAGTATCATGTGCGGTGAAACACAGGGCTGAGTGTGAGGTGAAGCTCGAAGGCGATGGGTATATTGATCATTGCAGCTGCTGATGATTTGCGCTGTGAGACAAGAATTGGTAAAGGCTAAACAAAGACGGTAATGCGGCTACCTCAACCTCATACAGGCAACCTTGCTAAAGCCTGTTCAAACTCCTCATCGCCCCAAACCTCCTCCATCCCTTGTTCTCCCATCTCCACATCGCCTCCGATTGGAGTTTGCGATGGCCGTTGACTTTCAAGCCATAACGCTTCCAATTCTTCATCGTTTGCATTCCACCATGGATCTTCCACTTCTTCCCCCACCCTACCCTCACATTTTCTCTCCTCTTTTTCCTGCTGTTCAAGCCAAGAAAGTTGATCAGGATCGATCCAACCAATTTCCCAATGTCCTTTCAGTTCGTAGATCCTCTTCAAGCGAGAGTATTCTGCAATGATTCTTCTTCTTGTCATCTCTTCATCTTCCTCTCTCCCCTCCTCCTGCGCCTCTCCATCGCTGAAGAAGGAAGGAGGAGGAGAAGAAGGTGGATCATCTTCCTCCATTTCGTCCGAGAACAATCCTGGTGTTGCTCCATCTGCGCCCTTTCTGAATGCCGATATGCGGGAGGAGCGTTGAGAGGCGCGAGAGCTGTTCATGGCTCGTTGACATCGTTCGAAGAAGGATTGTCGGTAGGAAGCGGAAGATGCGGATGATAGGGGGTGGTTTTTTGGCGCCAGACGATTCGTTGAGGGTGGGAGGGTTGTAGAGCCAAAGGGTGTAGCTCGGGTTCGGGGCTGAGGGCGAGGAGCGGTGTTGGATTGTCGAGCAAAAAAACGAGCGCGGGTAGCCTCGACTGCGGCCATTGTGGAAGCTGGGTATTGCGGCTCGTTTGGTGAGGAGAAGACTTGACGAGGCAGGTACTGAGTCGACGAAGGCGTGGTTGGGATCGGTGCTTGGTTGTTGTTGCGGAAGGAACTAGGGCCCGCCATAGGGGACGATCGTGTGCCAGTGTCCAAGCTTGGAGCAGAACAATGTGGGTGCTGCGAGTCCATGCTGAGTTGTGATGGTTGCAAAGCAACTTGCTTGATGGAGTAAGGATGTTGCGGAGGATGAATGGAGGGGAAGAAATTTGATGCGGATTCGTGCTGCTGCGGTACGAAGACGCCTGTCATCTTATCCTGTAGTCTGCACAAGTATATCAAGATGGAAGCTAAGAAGTAGTAGCTGCGGAGATAATGAGCATGACGACGATGGTGGCGAAGCCCAGTAGCGGAATGATGGTGGTTCTGACAGAGGAAAAGGGTCCAAGCGAAGATGCGGGAAACGCTCAGCTTGGCATTGCAATTTACGCGAAGCAAAAAAAGTGGAGCAGCAGACAGGCACAATTTCGCGCAACGCGTTTCGTAACAAACGATGCAAGTCTAACATTACTCCCTCTCGCTTTTCACTTCATCCTGATAGATGCCTGACTCCAACAGATACTCAACCAATGACGGTGGCACCAACGACGACAGTTGCTTCCTCTTATCCTCTGAATCCAATCTGTCGTCCTTCAAGAGGGATCTGATCCTAGTAGAGCTGAGCTTGGCTTGATCAGGATCAAGATCAAACATGCCAACCGAGCCTCGTTCTACCCAAGGAGCCACATTCTCGGAGCGTAACAGCTTGTCTTCCTCCTCCCTAGCCAATTCGGCCGCATCTTTGCCATCTCCAGGTTGCTGAGAGATGAGCCGTGGGTAAGAAGATGGATCGCGTCTTGCACAAACAAACGTAGTCCCCTCTCGTTGGAAGAATTGCGAACACTGTTGTTGAAAGTCTTCTAGCGATGGGTAATACTTGAGCTGGAAGACACGGTAGAGTGTATCGAAGCCCACCACCCAGTGTAGTCTCGCTTTGGGCGTGTCCTGCGCATGTGGCTGCTGTGCTTTGAGGAGGTCCCAAGTAAGTGTAGACTTGGCAAAGATCAGCGGCTTATCCACCAGCCCAACTGCCACGTTGGCTGTATGACCTTCGGCAGACTGTATACGCTCGACATCCTTGGCCATGAGAGTCATCATCTCCACACGCTGCGAGAGTGATGCATCTCCCGGCTTGCCTGCACCTTTATCTGCGTTTTGTGTGGAAAAGAGGAGGAGGTGGCCATCGTATGTGCGTTTGCTTTGGGTAAGAATGGGTGAAGAAAGGAGCAAAGCAAGATGCGCACGGGATGGTGGGTTGTAAGAGGAGTCGAGTACTGCGATATCTATTGTGTCGTTGCTAGTGTTCGGCTGCAGTGAAGGAGAGGAAAAGGGCCACGTTGGTGTGGTAGAATAGACAAGCTTGACACCCGAGCCAGAAGCTGAAGCGGAAGTGGTGGCTGTACGAGCGATTTTGCTTGCTAGACTCATGTTTGATCTTAGCTCTTCTGAGCTTGATTCGATGAGAGGCTGAGCTACCATGGCTGAACAGCGTCGAAGTTGTCGAGACAAAGTACTGTAGAGCAAGAGAAGTCAATGTCAGTCAAAGGTGCAGTGTGTTGGTGTGGAGGTTACACACAGCGTAAAAGCGTCGAGATGAACGTTACCGCACGAGACAGGAAATCGTCCACGCTGTTACCTTGCAAAGGAACAGGAAGAATTATTGACACGCAACCGTGCGCAATAACACAGGCACACCAACACCACACACAGACACTCACAATACTCCGAGCTCAACTTAGCCTTCTTCTCATACCGTTTCTACCACCACATAGCAACCCATCATATCGCATTCAAGATGGAATCGACACTATTTCAAGTTCAATCACTCTTTTATCAAGGTGCCTACCAAGGCTGCATTGACTTGGCCATTTCTTCAACTTCCAATGCACGCTCCTCCGACCCAACCACTGTTTCCACTCTCCTTTACGCTGCTCGTTCACATCTTGCCCGCTCACCAGCAGACCCAGCTTCTGCCCTTTCTCTCCTTCAATCTCTGCCTTCTTCCGAGCCTCATGTTCAATCCATCATTTCATTAGCACGTTTCATTCAGGCCCATGCGCAGTCCAACACCGACGCAATGTCTCGAGAAATCGTCAACCTCACCGAACTCCTCGATCACGCCGTCGTCGGTCAACCCTCCGGTCAAACTATCCGCTGTGCCGCCGCCACGGCCCTCTACCTCGACGGTGACTCTGAAGAGGCCCTCTCTACTCTCTCCGTCACTGGTAACGGCGGCTCCCAAGAGCTCGAATGCGTAGCTCTTGGCGTCCACATCCTCCTCTCTATTCACCGTCTCGATCTGGCAGAGAAGGAGTACCTGGCAGCACGCACATGGGCAGACGACTCTCTCCTCATCCAACTCATCGAAGCCTGGATTGGTCTCGCCAAAGGTGGTCGTTCCACCCAACAAGCTTTCTACGTATACGACGAGCTAGCACAAAACCCATCCGCCACTGGAACCAAGAACGCCGTCCCCAGTCTCATTGGCAAAGCAACAGCACTCGCTGCAAACGGAGACATCGATGGCGCAGAGAAGCAACTCGACGAAGCACTCAGATTCGATGCTGACAATGCAGAGATCTTGGCGAACAAAGCTGCGCTCGCAGCACACAAGGGAGATACATCAAAGACCGAGGACTTGTTGACGCAGTTGAAGAGGGCTAATCCAAACCATCCCTTGGTGGTGGAGTATCAAAACTTGCAAAGTGCTTTTGAACAGAGTGCGAGCAAGTTTTCGCTGGGGGCCAGTGTTGAGGCATGAGTAGGTGGATGGCTTTCTTTTGGCAGTCATCGCCTTGTTTGTATAGTACTTGTTACCACATCACCGAATACAGCATTATTACCCAAAGCTCTCGACATCTGCTAACCACTCAATCAATTTCATCGAACAGAAGAAAGAAGCTAGGAATCGGCACAGTAACCGATGAGAAAAAGCGACAACCTGCATTGACCAAGGCGAAGACAGTGAAATGAACAATACAAATACAACAACAAGCTCGACACAGAAGAATAAGGGCAAATGAATGGACTATGGGAAGGTGAAGGGCTAGGGAAGAGGCGGTTGCTACCTACGCCCATTGACTCTGCCATTCCCTGTCATATGACCATTTCCATTCGACGAGGCAATAGCAGCAGCCGAAAGTGCAGGACTTCCCATTTCGACATCACTCATCGGTGTCGCATCGCCGGGCAATCCTGCACCGAAATCGCTTGACACGAAAACTCTCGACCTTACACTCCTCCCTGCCAACCTATGGTGACCATGATGATCGTCCTCGTCATCCTCGTCATCCTCATCCAGGTGCAAATCAGCCAATACCGGCTTTGCAGCTCTTGAAGCGAAAAAAGTTCTCTTTGCCCTTCCTTTACCCTTTGCCGCTCCTGCGCCGTTTTGCGAAATGTACTTAAGTCCAAGGTCGTGATCGAATGGTCGAATGGGGTCCATGATTCCCGGCCGCCTCTTTCCGTTGATCGATGCATTGCTCGACCTCCTACTAGTCGCTAGTGCCCATGCAGATTCTCCCTCCGCCTCATCACCAGATAGCTCATCATCCCAGTGCTGAACATGCGAATCTCTCAATCGCTGTGAGATCCTTTCGTCCAAATCCGAGTCCTCGTCATCCGACACTTCCACATCTGCTGGGTTGAGAGTTGTCCTTGGTGTCTCTTGCATCTGCACACCTGGCGCTGATGGAAGTTGACGAAGATTTTCAATGACCTTGGTTCGAAGATTCTCGAGATACTCTCTCGAGTTGAGGTTCTCCATCGATGTAGGCGGGACTTCGAGCTTGTACTCGGGTCCGAAGTACTGGATGTAGTCGTTGAACGGCAAATCCTCGTCCAGCTTCTCTCCGACCAGCAAGCCAGTCTCGTAGGTCCAAGTACGAGCGACATTACGAACCGTGTATCCTCCACCACCTAGCGTGATCAATGGAACGTCGAATGTCTGCATGAAAGCCACACAATCCGCATGACCGCGCATAGACAGATTGAAACAACCCAACTTGTCTCCCGCCAACGAATCCGCACCGCACTGCAATACGACGGCGCCTGGTCTGTACCACTCCATGATATGCGAGATGACGGGACGGAAGATGTTACCAAACTCCAAATCGCCAATTCCATCACGAAGAGGAACATTGACGCAGTAGTTCTTACCCTTCTTCATGCCGATATCCCTGACATCGCCTGTACCAGGGAAGAAGTCACCAAACTTGTGGAAACTTGCGGTCATCACCCGGTCGGTAGTATAGAATGCCTCTTCGACACCGTCGCCGTGATGAATGTCGATATCGATGTACAGCACGCGAAGGTGAACACGGAGAAGCTCCAGGATAGCAAGCACGATATCATTGACGTAGCAGAAACCACTAGCTTCTCTCTTCTTCGCGTGATGCAAACCACCAGCCCAGTTGATGGCGACATCCGATTCTCCTGAGTTCAGCCTGGTAGCGGCAGCAAGCGAGCCGCCCGCTGAGATGGAACAAAACTCGTAGAGACCGTCAAAAGCAGGACAATCCTCACCGATGAGATAACGGGTGCCTTCGTTGGTGAGTTCGTGGACGGTTTCAGGTGTGACACGGTGGAGGAAGTCGACATATTCATCGGTGTGGAACTTGGTCATCTGGTCTCGGGTGGCACGCTTGGGTCGAAGGATATCCATCTTTTTGTGCAGACCGTAGTTGGTGACAAGGTTGTGGGTCATGCGCATGCGGTGAGGCTTCATGGGATGGCCGAGACCGTAACTGAAATTGCCGACATCGTGGTCGTAATAGTATGCGACCCTCTTGCGAGGGGTGCGAAAGACAGGAGCCGGCTCCATGGCTGCGGCAGCTGAGGAGTTAGTTGGATGCGATTGGCTGGTCAATGTTTTGTCGAGGGTGACAGAAGGTTGAGCGGTGATGCAAGTGATGTGCGGACCTGCCCATAAGACTAGTCTACGAAGGCGTTGAGGATGAGTGCGTTCTTTGTGACGGTGACTTGTGAGAAGAGTACGAGATGCTGATGGCACGGCGGAAAGGATGAAGAGAGAGAGAGGGAGTAAGAGAGAGAACAAGACCCTTGGAAGTTGTGAATGGATCCGAGCGGGGCACGAGATCGTCTCAATCCGTACACTTTCCTGGCTTTAGAAACACAATCGCGATTTGAACGACTCGACGCGTGTTTGAATCGCCCGATCTGCAATCAAACGCCAGAAAAAGTTGGACATTGAAATCAACACCTTTCTCTACGTTGATTCTAAGTAATTCTCAACTTGGAATACTATATGGATCGTGCGCTGTTGATCTCAAGAAGATCATCTCGACATTCCTCCTCATTCACAATCACCACCACCACCATCAGCGCTCACCGCTGACAAGACAACACAATGTCGGTGCAAGACACGGACGCAGCGGTTGCGGCGCAACAGTCACAACACCTCGAAGAAGAAGCTGCTGCCCTCGCATCTGACATCCTACCCATCTTCACGTCCAAAGCGTCCATCGAGTCGATCTGGTCTTCCGAACGCCTCGCGTTCATCAATGAGCGACGATCCATCGTAAACGGCCAGAAGCTCTTCTTTGACGAGCTGCTCACCTTCGCATCCGTCGATACCTCTCTCTACCCTCCAAGTTCAGTGGATCAGCTGTCTTCTTTGCTAAAATCCATCTTTGCTGCCACCAACCTGGACTACCTCAAGCAGCTTTCGCTCGTATACTACCTCCTGCTTGATCTCGATGCATATACTCAGCGCCTTGCAAGCGATCAAGGTGACGCTGATGCTGGTGCTGCCCCATCCGCAGCTGACCAGTTCGCAGACACCTACGTAGTTCTACCTCAATTCACAGATGCCATGCAAGGCTACTGGCTTCTCGACAACGATCAGTACGAACAAGCAATTCCTTTGCTCGCTGTTGCCGACTTCATTCCCAAGATTGTGCGCACCTTGTTCCTTGACGCGGCGAACGAGAAGCGCTCCGATGTGGCACGAGCCAAGCTCTTGCTCCGTTTCCTTCGCACCTCCAACCAGGTCACATCCTCCCCGCCCGGCTCGGAACCTTTCTTGCAAGAAGTCGAGATGCAAATCCAAGCTCTATGCTTCATTTCCGGCCCCGCACGTGCTTTTGCCGAAATCCGCGCACTCACTTCCACCATCCAGGACGACGAGCAACAACGAGTTTCTGTTCGAGCCAGGCTCATCTTTAAAGTCCTCGAACACTGTTTTGCTCCTCCGCGCTCCGCTGCTATCCAGAACCTTCTCGCTTGCAGTCTTGATCCAGAGGAAGAGGTAACGCTCGAAAGCTTTGTTCTCTCACCACCGGCAGCGATGACTGCTACCTGGAGTTACGTCGCTGCCGATGTGCTCATCATCCGCTACATTAGTCAGGGCAGATACATGGATGCTGTCGGACTCGATCGTAGGCTTGGACCTGATGTCAGTCAGGGCCATTCGACAGCAAAAGACGCCCAGCAAAGGAGTAAGATGATGGAGCAGAGAAAGAGGATGATCGCAGGTGCAAGAGAAATCCTGCCCGAAGTGCAAAAGGAGCTGTTGAGGATTGAAGAATCTGCTGAGATCAGTGGTGGAGTTGTTGCCGACAGCAACGCGGGTAAGGATGGGGTCGCAAATGGTAGTGTTGCAAACCAGAAGAGTGTGGTCAACGACTTTGTAGATGGCTCCGATGTGGTGCATACACCAATCAGTGCTTCGCCCGCTGCAAGGAGGATCAACAACCAGACTCCCACCACACAGGCAGCCATCTTGTCTGCTGTCGTTCGGGCCTCGGCTTCACCGTCTGCACCTAGCACCCCTAGCAAGGTGGCTGCTCTCGGTGCAGCCTCTCCAGCTAGTGTGAGGTCTGGCAGCGGCACACCGGGCAGAGTAGGGTTGACTCCACAGCACAATCCAGCAGCGATGATTGGATTCCTCGCAAAGAACGCACTCAGTGGTAAGCGATCTGCTCCCGAAGGTGATGCTGAGAGCGAATCCGCGAAGGCTGCCGAACAAGACGAAAACATGCAAGATGAGCTCGAGGAGATCGATGGCTCTGCGGTGCTAGTGGCTAAACCAGCCGAAACAGCCAAGACGGCTGCACCAGCTTCGCCGTGGAGGAACCAGCCCAGCTTGACATCTAGCAGCCCCTTCTCCGGTCTGCCTAAGCTCTCACGTCCTGCGTTCCCCGGCAGTGCTGCTGGTGGTGCCGGCTCGGTTGCATCTGGATCACGCTCTCCTTACGCATCTAGTCCACTCGGTGGGTTCCAACCAGCAACCACCTCGCCCTTCGCCTCTAGCTCCATGCGCAGCTCTCCCTCGCTCAGCAGTAGTGCCGGCGCTCGTGGAGGCAAACTTTCCGGCGCTATTGGCCTCGTCTCTCAACACGGCAAGAAGAGCCGTCTCGGTCGTGAAGAGCAAGGCTTTGACGCGATGCAAGACTCGGATGACGATGTAGAACCGCAAACTCAAGACGAAGCAGAAGATTTCGGAGACGATACCTTTGTCCAAACCCAGAGCAAGTCGAAGAATGACGAGGTATCCATCGGTCGTCTTGTTCCCGGTCGACGAGGGTGGAAAGAGACCCAAGAAGAGCCAGAAAGCGAAATGCAAGAAGTTCTCAATGAACCTCCTGCAAAACGCCGTACACGCAAGGCGGCTTCTCCAGTTAAGAAAATGACGCGATCTCGTACAGGTGTCAACCTCGCCTCTTCTGCTGATGAACCTTCTGGCGGTCTCAGCAAGAGTAGATCGGAAGTATCACTGGCGGGTAAACGTACCACTCGTTCTGCCAGCGCAGTCAATCGCAAACCGCTCACGCTGTCAAATCTCGCACAGCATTCTCAGGAGGATGCAAGCGAGGATGCTGCTCCGATCGCGAGGAGGACTAGAGCTGCCACGGCGGAACAAGAGAGTGTTGCAGGTAGTCAAGCACACGGTGGAGCAAGTACGATTTATACCATTAGTGAGGTGGGGGTCGATGATGATTTGCCGACCAAGTCACCCGTTAAGAGGGGTGGGAGAAGAACAGCAGCAGCAGGAGGAAAGGGTGGAAGGGGCAGTGTTAGGAGATCAAGTAGGTTGAGTAGTGTTGAACCTGAAGGGCCGGAGATGACAGAGATCAATTCGCCTGCCAAACGTAGAGGTGGTGGTGGAGGAAGAAAGAGTCGCATGCCTGGTGGTCTTGAGTAGTTTCCCGCCCAGTTTCTCTGCTTCAAACTATTTCATTTATCCCCTCTGATAAGAAGGGGAGAAATGTGTGTGTGTGTGGACTACTCGACAACATATGCCTGATAAACAACTCGATCAGGATGTCTAACCGCACTAGCAATCACAACCTTGTTTACAACATCTTGCACCTTCTCATCCGGATCATCACTCTCCAGTATCAACTTTAATCGGAAGTAGTAGAGGTTTGGATCGATATCTTCTCCTGCCAGTAGTCTGTCTTGTGCTGTTTGATCTGGGTAAGTCTTGGGAACGAATCGAATTCCTGAAGATTGGAAGTAAAGGTTATCTGTACTCCCCTCCAATTCATTCAGATGTAAGGATGGCGTTGGTATTGCGCTGCGGTGGAAGAAGTGTGAGGGGGAAAACTTACGTCCAGATTTGAGACGGAAAAAATAACGTGCATCTAGACGAGTTTTACCAAATTGATCGATACGGAAGTAGTCGCTTCCACCGGGCATTCCAACAGCTCCATCGAAGGCTGGGATGGTGGTGGAGGTGATGCTTCCACCGGCGGTGATAGGGACGATCTTTCGGAGACCTTCGCCAGAGTCACCTATGATGTGAGGCTTTTCGACGGGACAAGAGAGTCGGAAGATTGGCTCGAGGCGTGGGGTTGGTGGTGTCCACTCTGTCATTGTTCCGCTATGCTTCGGCTGTTGTTGGGTAAGTCGAGAAGATGATGGGGTAAAGAGGAAGCTTGCGGAAGGTGAAGGGTCAAAGAGGGGTGACAGTGATATATGCCTCAAGCGTCAAGAAGGAATGGTGTGGAGGCATGTAAGCGCGGATAACGCGGCTACATGCTGCCACCGTCGGCAGTAAAGCTCGCTTGTGAGCTTACACTTCGCAATCACATACGGACGACACTATGTACTCTGTAACACACTCAATCGGACGGTAATGTCAACACTCACACACCTCACACAAATCAGAGCTTTGAGACATCAGAGACGCAATGGCATTTATTCCAACATTCATCGGTGACCAGTTTTGATTTCTCTTCCCAATTCTACCTTCTCCTCATTCCTAAGTATCTTTCCCGCAACGACCTTGGATTGGCCTTTCAACTTTGCCTTCCATCCAACCTTGTTCTTCTCAGAATCTGTGGTGTGAGCTTCGCTTACTTCTGTTGCGGGTGTGTCTGTGGTGCGGTTGGAGTTGTCGCTACTTGGAGTATCCTGATGCTGGATTTTTGAGGAGCTGTGAGCTGTGGCAGCTTGAACATCGTCGTCTGGCGAAAGAGTGGTTCCATCGCCTGCAGCTGTTGGGATGCCATTTCCTTGCTTATTCTCATTCGAGCTTTGTCTTCCTTCGCCAACATTAGTATTGGCAGGTTGGGATTGACCATGGTTCTCTCGATCCTTGGCAACGGCTGCTTTAACGTCGTCGTCTGGAGAAACGGTGGTGCCCATACCTGCGGATGTCTGAATGCCAGAATCTGTTCCAACCTCTTTTTGAGCGCTCGAAGGTTGACTGGAGTGCTCATCGGTGTGGTTCTCCTGTGCATGCTGCTCTTCTTCTTCATGGATCACAGGCTGAGGTTGGGGTTGCCCTCTCTCTTTTGCTAGGGCAGCTTGAACGTCGCGATCCGTAGATACTGTTGTTCCGGGACCTGCAGGTGTCTGGATATTGGTCTGTGTACCGGTTGTCTCCTGTATCTGCGAGCCCTGATTTTCTGTCTGCTTCTTCTGCTCCTCCTCTCCCTCTGTGTTCGTTACCTCCTCTTGAGGCGCTGCTGTTGGGATGTCCTTGTCATTTTCATCTAGCCGTAAATTGGAGGTAGCAGGCGCAAGATCCTCTGTGCCCTGTGGGTCTGGTTGGATCTTTTCTGCTTCCGAAGCTTTGGGTTGGTCGTAGTTCTCGCTCAGAGCAGCAAATCCGGTTGCTTCAGCAGCAATGATAGTTGCTACCTGGGATGCTCGTTGAATCGTGTGACTGAAGCTAGTGCTGCTCGACATGGTACCGATGTCCGTGCTCGGTTCGTGTTGGGGATGGTTGGTGGAATGATGGTCAATCGAAGCATACATTGAATCTTCTTGAAAAGGGAGCAAGCACTGAGGCACGGCATTGCACAGAGGTGGCGGTGTATGCACTTGACCGGTGGACTGCTTATCTTTTTGACAACATCTTACAGGCGCAGGAAGAAGGAAGAATCGTCATTACCAACACTGGCTACGCCTGCCCCTCACGTCAGAAGAGGCTGCAAGCGAGATAGAGCCACGCTAACGCCTTCACTCGCCTACACTAGGAAGGTGTGCCCCAGACCTTCGGATCCTTGACTCGTATATTTCAAATACAGTAGAGGGATTGCAGGCGGGAAAGAAGCAAAGACGCCGCAATCGAGAACGCCATGTCACTACCTTGTCCGAGTCACAGTCGCACATGCAGCTACACTTGAGGCTTTTGAGTCGCATGGCATCTTTCTTGCTACGGTGCGTATCGGTTCGCAGTTGTTCTGCTCAGCTCAAAGCAAGTGTTGCAAAGAGGATCTAATCCTTGCTTCAGTTGAGCGGCCTTCTAGCGTCTCTGTCCTGCTAGCTTGAACTAGAATGGCTTCATGTTGGGGCATGTCTGACCGACGAATGCCGGCAAAGTGGCTTCACTGTGGAACAGCAGCACGTGCTTTGTCTCACAGCTGAGAAAGGCAAGAAGATAGCAACATCATGTTGTGCTGTGTAACTTGGTTGCTACAATGCTGTGCCAAATTACTGCACAGAACAGAACAGTACAAACGTCATCGTACGCCTCACGTGGGGATTGGCATTCGCTCTGAACTGTCACATGCAAATGAAGTTTGAAGCCCGTAAAGATGGCCGCGATTCTCATCGCTTGTTGATAGTTTCGGTCTGACATCTTGAAAGGAGCAATTAAAAGATTGGGGTCTCCGCATTTACTGGCACAGCGTGAGTACTGTATGCAGAAAGAAAAGATATCGCAACAAGTACGCACGGGCAGTCTCAAAGTGAGTGAGAGTGTGACTGTGTAGTCAAGACGTGATTCACACCCGATTCAGTTAACCAACCATCATCTTCAAACATCATTGCCATAGACCCTATCCTTTTCTTATCATCACCCTATCATCAATCACTCGCCAAGCCAACTACTCCTACCTGATACCCACGCTTTGAAGGCTGAATTGCTGTACACTGGCTCAGTCTCGGACCAAAGATCCCAAGTACGACTTTTCTTATCATTCGCTAGCGGACTGAAGCGACTCAGCCCCGGAGCCAGGCGGTTGCCTTTCACAATCTACCTGAATATCACTACTTTCCCATCAACGACCTTCATGCCATCTCAGACATCGACTGATTTCGCATTATTAAACATCTGACGCTACCGCACCGCCCCATCCTCGCCAGGTTGCCGTCCACCTTCACAATTCATTTCACACCTTTAGCGGTCTCAAAAGCAAACGAATGCTGTTTGACTGACAACGTCTAAACAGACGACGATCAACAAGCTCATCAGTCTGCAGCGTCCATCGCAGGATCGTAGTCCCAACATGGACGTGCCAAGATCGAGGGCAGCTTCCGGCAGCTCTGCAACTCCTTCGACAGGCGGCGTCGACATCCCAGGAGCATCCACATCTCAGTCCAGCTCGTCTCGTATGGTCTCCGGCTCTCGGACACGTAGAGAACGAGAAAAGAGCGGTAGACCAAAGGATAAGCACCTCCTCGCTCTGCGTTCCATCCGTGACTTTCTCAAGGGACGCAGCAGTTACGATGTGCTCCCGGTCAGTTTTCGTCTGATCGTACTAGATACAAAGTTGGTCGTAAAGCCCGCTTTGGATGTCATGTGGCAAGCTGGTGTCGTTTCCGCACCTTTGTGGCAATCAACACCGCCGGAACTGTTGGGGAACCTCTCCAGCGACGATACTCAAGCCAAGACCGAAGAGTCAGTACAACCCATTGAAGGAAAGGCAGCATCACAATCACAGTCAGCAACGGAGGGAGAGACAGAGCGTGCAACGGCAGCAGCTGGACGTGTCAGCCCGAAGAGTCTCGACTCAAAACAAACCTCGGGCGGTCCAACGGGCAAAGTACAAGAAAAGGCGAAAGCACATCAGCTTTCAGGTTTCGCTGGCATGCTTACAGTCAACGACATCATTCACCTCATCCAATATTACTACCATCACTCGAGCTACGACTCAGCCGCCGAAGATGTGGAAAAGTTCCGCCTCGAAAGGCTGCGAGATATCGAACAGGCACTCAACGTCCCACCGCCTCCATTGCTTTCGGTACATCCACTTCGACCGTTGTTCGATGCATGTCAGTTGCTCATCAAGACGCATGCCCGTCGTCTTCCATTGCTTGACTATGATGAACAGACTGGAATGGAGACAGTCGTATCGGTGTTGACACAGTATCGAGTGCTCAAGTTCATTGCCATGAACTGCAGAGAGACTTCGGCACTGTGGAGAAGTCTACGTCAACTCAATATCGGTACTTACTGCCAGCACTACAAGGCGGCAAGAGGCAGTGGATCAGGTAGCACTTCACATCGTGGCTCAGATGCCAGCGAACCTGGCATCCTCAAATCAGAGCTTGGTCAGACGCTCAACATGAGCGAGCTGCCTTCTGAATCTGTCGCTGCCACAGAAGAAGGAGAAGGAGAAGGAGAAGCCGGGAGAAGAGAATCTGATGCTTCAAACGCCTCGAATTCCTCATCGACTGCCTCGCGCACTGCGGCTGCCATCTCTGCTGCTGCAGCCACCGCCCTCCCTTCTGTCCCCGGAGAGCCTGAAAACCCTTACGCACCTATTGCGACTGCTACGCTGGACACAACAGTCTTTGATGTCGTCCACATGTTTTCTGAACGCGGTATCTCGGCAGTTCCCATCCTAGACGAAGGCGGCAACGTAGTCGACCTCTATGAGACCGTCGACGTCATCACCCTGGTCCGTACAGGCGCCTACACCTCCCTTGATCTGACGATTCGTCAAGCGCTCGAAAGGAGACCACCTGACTTCTCTGGTGTTTGGACCTGCTCTCCTGATGACTCGCTCGCTTCTATCTTTGCTCTTCTTCGCAAACGTCGAGTTCACCGATTACTAGTGCTGGAACCTGAACCACTGCCACTACGCAGCGATGCATTCAAAGCAGACAAAACAGCTCCTCTGGAAGAACTCGATAGTTACGTCGATGATCTCGTTGAAGAAGAAAAGAAACGCGAAAAGGAAGACAGAGAAGCTTTCCTCAACAACCCAAAAGCCGAGCTAGAAGAAAGACTCGAAAAGGGAGATCCTGTCAGGAAGAGTAGAGGCAAACTTGTGGGTATTGTTTGTTTGAGTGATATCCTGAGATACGTCATTGGTGCAAGTGCTGATGAAGTTAAAGATGTAGGACCGGGCGTTAGGAGTAGAGGGACGAGTGTAGCTAGTAGCGCTCCAAGCAGTCATCAAGACGCACCGATTGCATCGGGAGGAGCGGGTGCAACAGCAAACGTGGCATCAACAGCAGTAGGAACTGGAGTGGAAAACACACTTACTTCTCCAACAACATCGTTAGATGCTACTCAGACTATTCCTGAGCATGAAGCTTTGCAGCTTTAAACCTTCGTAATCCAGCCCTGATTGTTTTGGTTCACGGAAGAGTGCGCACATCAAAGGATTGTGGATTGTGTGTTCGAGTGAAATTTGAAATAGAATCGATGATGCTGATGCAAAACTTACAAGATGACAACCACTAAAGCAAAGGGAAGGAGAACAGGATATAGGTTCAAACACCGTTTCCGAATCTAGCATCTCTTAATGCTCTCAACCTTTCCCTATCCACCGGATGCTGTTCGGGTTCTGCACCCCAAGGTCTGGAAACTAATTGCTCGGATAAATCCTGACTAGCATCTGGTGTACCATACACCTCCCCATCCCCCTCCACATCTGCATCGTCCTCGATCATTGCACCGCTTACTTGGTCTGTATTCCATCCGGTCGCACTTGGTTGTCCAACCAAAGGTAGACCCGGGTTTCTCTCCTGTTGAGCATCCAACAGAGCTTGTCTTCTTGCACCGTCTGTTGATAGTGGTCTGTTGAGTAGAGCTGTATCTTCCGCTGCTCTTCTTGCATTTGCATGTTGAGCCAAATGTCTCTGTTGATCGTAATACATCTGTTCAGCTCTCGTCAACTGTCTCCTCTGCGTTCCCCCCATCCCCCCTTCCTCCCTCCCCACCCCCGCACCACCATTCACCCCCTCCCCGCCCATCCCCACTCCCCCCAGTGCGGTCCTAGCTCTCGGTTCCAACTGTCCAAACTCCACCGCCAACTGTTCATCACTATAAACCCTCTGCAAATACTTTCTCAAATCCACCACCCCCTTACCACTATACACACAAAACGCCTGTCTCTGATGTTCATTAAAATCCTTCGGAGGCGCCCTACAAAACGCCTGCAACTCTCCCCTCCTAAACGCGGGCACCCCCGTCAAACTCAAATGCGTCAACCTCGGCAACCTCTGCAGCACACAAAAAATCGCTGGAACAGAAACATTCTCGCAATACGACAAATGAATCCTCTCCAACGAATTGAACCGATCCACCAACCCATAAATCGCCTGATCCGTCAGATTGATCACCTTCACCAACCCAATACGACGCAACTTAGGCATGTTATGCGCAATCTCCGTGACGGAAAGATCGGTGAGATTGGGACAACACGCAACGTCGATGTAGCGAAGACGTGTGCAGGAGCGGGCAAGATGGGTGACAGCACGATCGGTGATGTTGGATACGTGACCTAGGTGAAGGTAGTGAAGGTTTTTACCGAGTTTTGCGATCGAGTAGAGCGATTCGTCTGTGAGGCGGGTGCATTTGGTAAGAGCGAGGTTCTTGAGACGAGGGACGTTGGCGATGATTCCTTCTACTGCGTCGTCACTGATCGAAGTGCAGCTCGTCAAATCCAAAATTCGAAGATGGTCGAACAACCTACTCTGTCCGATCTCAGCAGGAATGCTAAGAGTTCTCGTCAACCCCACATCCCGTCTCGCCCCGTCCATCAACGCCTGTGCTCCAGGAGAAGCACCTCTACTAGTCGGAGCCGAATCCACCCCAAACCCATTCCCAGGTCTCGAACTACCACTATGACTGGTTCCCAACATCAAAACACCCGTCGTACCCCTCGCCGACGGGAACGCATTATCGGTCAACTCTGCACAATGAGCCAACCTCAACTCTCGCATCTGATAACTCTTTGTCCAAATCTCCCTAACACTACGGTCGCTAATCTTAGGACAATGAATCAGATCCACCTCCAACAACGCAGGACAGTTCTCGGTCAAGCTCACCAGCGCTTCGTCATCAACATTGTCACATCCACAAAGCTTGACCCTACGAAGCAGCTTGCAACTCCTTGCGAGTTCGGCCACACCCTTGGAGGTGATCTTCTTGCATCCAGTCAGATTGATACCCTGTGCTTTAGGACAGTTCTGAGCCAGAGTGAGAAGCGTAGCATCAGAGATGTCGGTGACGTCGGTGAGGTCTATTGCCACAAGCTGGGGCGTGTTTTGAAAAACCTTGACTAGGGTTGCGTCTGTGATGTTGGAACAACCGGCAAGCGTGAGGCGCTCGAGTCGAGTGCAAGCGGACATCATGAGGAAGAGTTGATCCTCGAGCTGATTCGCGAGCAGTGTGAAATTCAACCTCCTGACAAAGTTGGCATAAGGAAACAACTGCTCTGGCTTCCTAATCACTCCGACCAACTTGAACAGCGAAGAAATCTTGAACAACGCCGGACGATGCCACAGCAGCTCCACGCCGTTGAGGCACCAAGACTTGCAGACAAGCAAGCAAGAGAGCAGATCCGGTGGATAAAGGACAAGATACTTGAAGATGTGGAGGAGGATCTCATGCGGCAAATTGGAGGCGGTACTGAGCGGCATGTTGTCTTGCAAAATCCAGGTGCCATTAGACGAGGTTGGAGATGCGGGTATGAGTGTACCACGACGGGAGAGTCGGACCGCGGCAGGGTCAAAGTTTCGACCGTTTGTTTTGGGATCGGCATCATCGATGGATGCGAGATCGGCAAAGTCTTCTTGTGGGCCTCCATCGTCAGATTGGGAGGTGGATGAGGGGGAAGGAGGTGGACGAGGGATGGAAGTGTGGTTGCGGTTAGCGAAATCTGCAGGTGAGTCGGAGCGGTCTTGTTCGCCATCGTTCATTTCGGTGTCGACGAGATTACGGCGGGAAGAAGGACCGGGTGCGCTATCAACGGGGCGTGCTTGATATGGGTACGGAGAGGGAGAATTGGAGCCCCGCGGAGACGAGTCGGCTGTGTTGGACATCATGTTGCAGCAGGAGCAGCAGCAGAGCTAAACAGGGGCTCTTCGGAAAAATATGTTTCGGAAATGGGGATCTTGGTGGCTCAGTGGCTCGCTGCTGATATGATATGATGAAGGATCTGATGGCGCCGTCGGCGGAGAAGTTGGAGAATTGGCTTATGATTGCGAACTGAGCATATGCATGGGGGTATTGAGTTGGTTATCTTGATGAGATGCAATGCTAAGTTGATGCTGCGGAAAAGATGGTGGTGATTGCTGTGCGATAGCTTGATCTCCGCTCCAAGGGTAGGGGCTTTGGCGTCGGGTACTTAGGCTGAGCTGTTGATCGTCGTCAACGATGCTTGTGAGCGACCGAAGCAAATAGGGGAGCGAACAAGCCGACAATTGTATGACAAAGCGGATAGACTGCGGATATGGTGCGGAAGGTGCGGAAGCAAGAATCAGAGAACGGTGAAGATGATGACGAGGATGAAGAGAAAGCGGAATGATGTGCTTTGGCAGTGTGGGAATGAATGCAGTTGTTGGAGAATTCGGGTGGAGGCAAAGCAGCCAAAGCAGCTGACACTGGAGAGAGCAAAGTCAACTGTGACTCTGTAACTGAGTTGTTGTGTTGTGTGACTTTTGTGAGTGTGTGCTGGATTTCCGAGTCCAAGCGGGAACGGACACTCGAAAAAAGAAAAGAGGCAGCAGAATAGCACAAAGCTTCTCGGTAGTGCGGAAAGAGACAGAAATACCGTATTCATGATTTCGCACACGCTTGGACCTTGCACTCTCGAGTCTCGGCGAGACTGGCTCCCTTCATCATCTCACAGCTCAAATAAGGCTACTGTACAGTACTGTAGACTGAGAATGCATACATCTTGATGATCGATATATCAATCACCAGGTCACACGCGGCTGTATTATGGTAGTGTCTAGCTCAAAACTGAGAAGAGGGAGTATGCCAGCTTGACCGCAAAGGAAGGCTTGGAAATGTGTGTGTCTCAATTCGTGCTCCGTTTAACATCGGATCTTCCGACTTAGGGTCATCCTCACTCTTCGTGCCCTCTCATCTGCTGCCTAGAAAGAAGCACATCTGTTCACGATGGTGTTCAGCTTCAGCTTACGATGTCATGCTGTAGTTCCATCGAGCAAGATAGCATGACAGCAACAGAGCAAAGTAGTAGTGTAGTAACAGAGCATGCATTTTAGCTGCCCAGCAACAGCACCAAAAGGGTCTCTGTGTCTGCAGCATTCCAATGACCAAGCGAAACACGCGTCATCGAGAGGCGTCTTTTTTCTGTCACTCTCTCGAGCGTCGTCTAACTCACGCAACAGCCAAACTCCGTCGCTCGTACGTACACTCTATCTACTCATACACTCTAACTTTCTCTTGCTCTTCCTTTTCCATCCCTGTCGCTGTCGCATGCACAGAGCCATATATTCGTAGAGAGATCGAGAGAAGCAGAGAGAAGAGAGTGAACTTCAATCGAACATAAAGTGTTCGACGCTGAAGAGCCGTGCCGAAAAGCGAAACCGCATACAGTCAAGACCAAGAAGAAGCAGAAGGCGAGCTTGGGAACTGAGAAGCAGAATCAGATTTCTGAGCTGGCATCTCTCAAGCCCAAACCCAGACACGAAACGGCTCAACTGAACTCAAAGGCAACTCAGCCCCCTTTTTTCCCACCTGTTGTCGATTGACCTGACTGTTGCCGCTTTCCTCATTTCATCGACATCCGCAACTGTTATGGGATTTCAACAAGTTCTAACAATCCTGACAACGCGCGCAAGGCTTGCAAAATCAATATTTGTATTCTGAGTCTCTGGACCGCCCATATTTCATTTTCTGTGAATGCGCAGCTCGACTCAGCCTAACAATCGCGCCAACTTTGCCCATCTTGACACTGACGAAATGCCTCCTCCTGTCTGTTACATCTGCACAAAAATTGGGGCGTTACTCATTTTCACTCTCTTTTTTCCCATCACTTTCCAAGGCACAAGAGCAGTCTTTGGAGAAAACTCCGTGCTAGTCTACAGGGATCTCACAAATTCGCATGCCATTCTCGTCGTCGCCAGAGATCAAATAAAGACCTCACATCCTTTCCTCCAACTTTTCCCCCTTTTCTTCCAGTTGTCAGACGCGACGGAACTCACATCTCCATTGCCCCTTTCTTAATACCCTTTCTATCGCTTGTCCGTTACTGCACACCAGCATTCTACGCTACGCATACACTCGACAATAAGTGTGGCTTTCACTCCCCGAGCTTATTTTCAATAGCAATATCTACCTTACTAGCTTCGCGATTGCCTCTCTGATCGCCGGGTATCCTCCTTCCCTCCAACATCATCATCACCACAGCCAACGTCCATCCGTCTATCCGATTGCGGCTTGCGTGATCCCAACCAACGCGTAACACTGCGTTCTTTTTCTTTGCATGCCACTCATCTCACGACGCCCTCAGTCTCCGCAACCAGTCGACGACGCGATGGCTCCTACCACGGCTACCGAGCCTGTCGCTGACGTGCCCACCGACGCTGCTCAGGCCGCCGTCTCCAAGAAGGACAAGAAAGATAAAAAGGACAAGAAGGACAAAAAGTCCAAGGATGCCGTCACCAGCGACGACGATGCTGACGCCGTAGCTGAAGAGCTCGACGACTCCCCCGAGTCCAAAGCTGCCAGGAAGGAACGCAAGCGTCAGAAGAAGGAGCGCAAGGAACGCGAACGTCTCGAACGCGAACAAGCCGAAAAGGATGCTGCCACCGTCGCTGCCGCCTCTGCCGCTCAGGCTGTCAACGCCGTCGCGTCGGCTACGCGTCTTCCCATCGACCCTTCCCTCGACGGCTCCTTCGCTGAAGCTCCTGCCGTTCAGCAGCAGCCTCCTGCCGGTCTTGCTGCCGCTGAAGCCACCGCCATTGACGCCTCTGCTGCTCCTCAGGCCGTCACTCAACCTCCCACCAACGATGTCGCTGCGCTTGCTCAGCCCCCTGCCGTTGCTGCTGGCACCTCGACTGGTGCGGAAGTGGTTGCGACCGGCGAGCAGAAGCGTAAACGAGGTCGCCCGAAGAAGGACCCCAACGCACCGACTGTCAAGAAGGCTAAAAAGGACCCTAGCGAGGGTGGCGAACGTCGTGGTCGACGCGCCAAGATGTCCGAAGAGGCTGCCCTCGAGGAGCTCAAGGGTCTTCCTCAACACGAGCTCCTCGTCGAACGCGTCTACTCTTCCGACATGCTTGCCAAGCTCGAGCGCACCATCGGTCTCAAGTACCAAAAGGGTCGCTTCTCCAAGGAGGAGCAGGATACCATCAAGAACGGCATTGCAGAATTTATGAAGCTCAAGGGCCTCTCGGAGGAAGACTTCCAGGAGCTTCTCTACAACTACCGCGAAAAGGGTTGGGAGAAGATGTACACCGAGCTCTGGAAGGATCTCGCTGGTCGTCTCGATGGTCGACCCAACATTGCTGTGCGATTGCACGTCAGAACCAACAAGTCGCAGTTCCGCAGACAGGGTCGTTACACTCTGGCTGAGGACTACGAGATCAAGCGTCGTATGGGAGAGCTTCGCGAGGATGCTGCTTCTGTTGCCAAGCGTCTCGGTCGTCTCAATCAGGACGTCTTGTCGCGTTTCGTCAAGTTGCAGGTCAAGGACGAGATGGCCGATGGTCCTCCCTGGACTGCTGAAGAGGACAAGGCGGTTCTTGCTGCTCTTGAGAAGTTCAAGCAGGAGCATCCTGGAGAGGTGATCTCGTGGAAGGCTATTGCCAACATGATGGGCAACAAGCGAAGCTACAAGGTCTACTCGAACCTTTTCTCCAACATCCGTTCTCGTGTTGACCGAAGCGGTCCTGGACCTCGTAAGGACTACGGCACTATGGGCGACGATAGCAGCGTCGATGCCTCTCAGCAAGCTGTTCGAGGTATCAACCGTCACCCGACTCGTGCTGAACTCGACAACAGCGTCTGGATCCCTGGTGAAGATGATCTGATCCTGTTGCAGCGATTGAACTTCCAAGACACGTTCACGCAGAACTCGGTTCGCTGGGGCGATCTTTCGTTCGAGTCGTGGCAGTGGCCTGAGGAGACGCTCAAGCAACAGTTTGAGCAGATCAAGTCGAGGTACTTGCCCGAAGCTTGGAGTGGTGGATGGCAGGAAACGTTGGACAAGATCATTAGGACTATCAGGACGCGTCGCACCAAGAAGGAGATTGACGATGAGGGTGAAGATCAGCGTGGCGGTGGAAATGACATTGATGAGGAAGCTGATGCGGCGATGGAGAGCAACGAGGTTGCTCCTGCTGCTTCTGCTGCTCCTGCGCCTGCTGCCATTGATCCTGCGCTTTCGGATAATGCTGAAGCAAGTGCTGCTGAGCCTGCTACTGCTTCCACCTGAGTGTTTTAATTCGGCAACTCAATGTGTTTTGTTCTGTTCTGTACTTCTATGTAATGTATTCTTGGTTCAGTCTGTCTCTCTGTTGAGAAGCGTGGGGCAAGGGTTGTGATCTGATATCATTACCCGGAATGAGCATGGTGTTAGGTGCGTACTTTCTTGAGAGGCGGGTATCTATAGTTTGCGATTCTTCTCTCATCGGAATTTTTCCTTACGGGTTTTGCATCTTTGATTAGCAAGTCTTCATTACTCCTCTTCCTCTTCGTCGTCATCGTCTTCATTATCGCTCTTGTTGGTCGACGAGGTGTTCGGTAGCTCTTCTTTGCCGAGCCAATCCTTCCAGCTCGTCAATATTCTATTGAGGTGTGCTCTTGTTGAGTCCATTGCATCTGCGAGGTGATCTAGTTTTTGTGATTTGGTGGGTTGGTCTGTGGATGTGTTGAGCGGGATGGAGAGTTGGGTGCTTGGTGTGAGGGTTTCGGATGATCCGGATGTGAAGGCGATTGGTGTTGTGGGGAGAGGTTTGGAGGAGGAGGTGGTGGGTGAGTCGATGTGAATTTGAGCTGTGATTGCTGTCATTGTGATGTGGTTGTCTGTGTGACTGTTGGACGTAATGGTGATGATGATGGTAAGGGTGTGATGGGTGAGTTAAGGGTGTTCCGCGGGAAGAATGTGTCAAGCATTTCGGTTCCGTGGAGTAAGTTGTGCGGCATAAGATGGCCTAACACATATGATTTTAAAGCAAAGAAAAGAGACGTAAAAGCACGCCGCGATTCGGTGGTCGAGCCATCTCGCAATCGGCGAGAGAGAGAGAGAGAGAGAGATGCACAGCCAAAAGCAGTAAAGTGGAGCGGCGGTCAGAAGCTGTGATGAGGATGACAAGAAACCATCATCCACAGATTCTACCATTTTTCAACCTTCTCCACCATCCACGACACCTTCACGCACTCAGAACTTGTAACTTTTAAACGCTCTCGAGCTACACATTGCCGAGCGCTTGCTGCTCCCAACGTCCTCCTTCTTCTTCGACCTTTCCCGTTTGCTGCATCCGAGCATCTAAGTCATAAGGACATCTTTCGCCCAACATGCCCGTAAGTCCTCCTCCACCCTTCGCATCCAATACTTGAACCTACTGACCTGAAAATTCGCCTACTCCACCACCACCTCGTACTTTGCAGGCCTATCACTCATCCTACAACGAAGACCCAGACCCACGTCTGATCGGCAACATGTCAATCCTTCCCATCCGTTCCCGAACCCGCGGCCCCGCTCCACCCCCCGTCGATCCCTCCCGTCCCGACATCATCGACGAATCCATCGATCTCTTCCGTGCCAACTCTCTCTTCCGCAACTTCGAAATCAAAGGTCCCGCCGACCGTCTTCTCATCTACCTCATCCTTTTCATCTCGGACTGTCTCACCAAAATCGCAGCCTCCAAAATCCCTTGGTCTACAAACGAAGCCAACAAACAGCTTCAAACCTATGCAGTCGATAGCTTTGCTCTACCGGGAGACGCTAACTTCCCGCTGAACAGTCTGTATGCTCCTCCGGGGGGGAGGGCGGAAGCGGATCAGTTGAGGGGTTACTTGACACAGGTTAGACAGGAGACGGCTGCGAGATTGGTGGAAAAGGTCTTTGTGGATGGTACACCGAGCAAGTGGTGGTTGGCTTTTACTAAGAGACGGTTCATGGGTAAGAGCTTGACTTGATCTCGCGATGAAGAGTGGAAGAGGGAGAGGAAGCGGGATGTAGATAGTATGTGCAATGATAAAAATAATGCCCTTACTCACGACCACACAGATGCTAAGACGAATAGCGCAGCAACATAGACAAATTTGACGAATGTGTAGACTTTAGTATTGGCTGACTTAGCCTAAAACCTGCCAATCTTCACCGAGCAACTCCTCATGAACGTTGAAATATCTATTCGGCTTTCCTTTCACCTCTGTTTTTCCGACCAACTTCCATTCGCCCTCCCCCTCTGCTTTTGTTTTTGCTTCTGAAGTGTACCTTACATTCCAACTACCCAAACTTGCACCGGTCTTGACATCAAATGTCTCGGCGATCTTCTTCACCACCTCTCCGCGCTGAGGGATGGTGAGGGGAGGTGGGGAGTTTGTGATTTCCCAAGTGGCAAAGGGTCTTGAAGTTGGACGTAGGAATTCCGGTTGATAGACTAGGGTTTTTTGCGGTTGAAGTCTCCATGAGACCGTATTTAGTTCCATCACCACTTTGTTATCGGGAGAGTGGAGGAGACGCATAGTTCCGGCATAAGGAGTTCCAATCCAAGCGATAAGTGCGGTGGAAACTCCAGACGTAGCCAGTGCGGTGATGCATAATCCTATTCGACCAGCAAGAGAGATCTCTCCAGGTGCAAGGAGGAGGATTGGTGTTAGGACGGTGGCAATACCGAGCGAGCCGAGCGAGAAAAGTTTAAGTCGGGTGAAGGTGGACGCTAGGGGACCGGAGTATTCCGCCAACACTTTTGAGTGTTCGGTGGTGGGAGGGATGTTGTGACGGAGAGAGGAGGTGGTGAATTTGCGGACGGGTAGCGTTGTGGGACGGAGAAGGAGGGAGTTTGTACGAAGGATAGGTGCGGAAGCTGTTGAACCAACCATTGATAGGGCTCGCATTGAAGATGCAGAAGAAAACATCCTTCGTGCGACGTTAGGGTTTCGTACACCAGCCAGCATAAGCAGAGGCATTGCTGCTAACTTTACGCTCTGTCGAGTTTCAGAAAAGGCAAGGAAAATGGCACAGTCAACAAACAACTCTCTCGAGATCAACACGACGGTGGGTGGTATATGCTGATTCCCATTGCTGATAGAAAACCTGTCGTCCGTAGTGTCCTACAGGGACAGAGGGGGAAAGGATCAAGTTCGTGTCCATTCCAAAGACCAAACCGTCAACCAACGGTTTCTGAGTTTGACATCTCCCTCTGTCTCTTCACCATACCCATCGATCTTGAACAATCTTCTATTTCCCGTCAACCTCGGCTCATCCTCCTCCTCCTTCTCTTCCCCCATTAAGAAAGAGTCGGATTGGATAGGGGTGTTTCCACAAACCTCCAACTCCAATATCCTCTCTGCTGCCAAAGCTAGCGATTCATTCCCCGCTCTCCCCGCATTCTCATCTTCCTTCTCCGCCTCATCTGGCAGTTGCGGCCAAACCGCAGGATTATGAACGGGAGCAAGACGAAGACCGACACGATAAGCTCTTCGAATGAAACTCGTCACCTTCTCCCTCCCCGTATGTAAACCTGCAATCACATTCACCCTTGCCCCCTCCTCCCTCTTCAACACCTCCACCACCGTCTTGAGCAGATCTGCATGACTTAACGGATCCCACAAACAATCCGCTAACAGTACCGCATCGAATTTCCCATCCGAACTTGCAGGTAGACAGTCGAGAAGCTCTTCTGTATTCTTGCCCCAAATATGTCCTGCTACTTTAATCCGTTTCTTTACTTCATCCGGTGCTGCAGCTGTGTTTCGACGAACGTTATCGCGAAGCTCCCGGATCAGCGCTGGCTCGTCATAGTCACTTGCAACCACAATTGCCGGTGCAGCAGCACTGGGTAGTAGGGCAGCAGCGATAGATGGAAGTCCGGTTCCAGCACCAAGTTCAAGAATGGAAAGGTTGGAGGTGGGGAAAGCGGAAGATAGTAGCGCATCGGAGAGGAGCATGCCGGCACGCCATTGTCGGTGGGCGAAAATGTGATGGATTGATGCCGGTGGAATGGCTAGCGTGATCACGGGCAGAGATGGAAGGTGGTTTTCGGCGGTGGGTAGAAGTGGTTTTGGTCGATAGGAGATACTTACACCTGGTTGACCGAAAGATGGTGGGATGTAAGGGGCGGTCATGTTTGGCGAGAAACGATCGCTTTCCACGATGATGATGGGGGAGGTTGGTGTTGGAAATGATGGTTGGTGCGGAGAAGGGTTCAGAAGAAAGTAAGTGTGAGCCATTTCGGGTGAATCGGAAACGAGAATTTTATTTTTGTGTTTTTTTCTCGTGGATTTTCTTCTAAGGATCGGTGAGTTGGACGGAAGTCAAGAGGGGAAGAAGCTCAGCAACTGTGTGTGTGACTGACTTGCTCTGCTGACCACAGCAACAAGAATTCTCCACTTTGCTCTTTTTGTTCTTTCTCTTTCTCTCCATCGTCTGTTGCTACTACCACCATCTCATCTCACCTTTCTTACAAAAGCTCGGCTGGCCACAATGGTGCTCAACATGGCCGCAAGGCAAACTCTACGAGTGGTATCCCGTTCATCCGTTACTTCCTACACCGCTGCAGCTTCAACTGTCCTCCCTCGTGCCTCAATCCCTTCCACCATTCGATTGCTTGCTACACCACCCACACCACCTTCTTCCTCCTCGCAAAAGCCTACTTCCTCATCCACCACCACCACCACTAATACCACCGAATCTGAAAATGCTCCCACACCGGAGCAAGAACCCGAAATGAAATCCGGAAAGACATCCTCCCTCTTCGACATCGACACCTCCGCCTCCCCCCGTGCATCCCAACTCATCGAATCCCAAGATCCTTCCTCCAACACCAAAGGCTCCACCGGCGCAAAAGCTAAAACAGGCGCTCGTTCCATGTCTTCCATCGAACGTCGTCGTCAAAACACCGTTCGAATCCTCTCCGCCCTCCTCCTCGCCGGTTCCACCTTAACGCTCTATAACCTCGGTCGTGATTGGGACAACGAGCTGGAATCCTCCCGTTTCGCAGATCAACCTGGTGCTGATTCTTTCCTGGGTAGAGTCAAGTTGAGGTTGAGTGCGATGTATGAGGATTTCAACAAGCCTGTTTTCGATCAACTTCTTCCTGATCCTTTGCCTTTCCCGTATTCGAGACCTTATACGATGGTGATTGATTTGGACGATTTGTTGGTTCATTCGGAATGGAGTAGGGAGCATGGATGGAGGACGGCAAAGCGACCTGGTTTGGACTACTTTTTGGGCTACTTGTCTCAGTTCTATGAGATTGTGCTGTTTACTACACAGCCATTCTTTACTGCTGGTCCTATTATTGAAAAGTTAGACCCAGACAGAAGGTTCATCGCCTATACTCTTTTCCGTGAATCATGCAGAACCGTCGATGGAAAACTCGTAAAGGATCTCAACTATCTCAATCGAGATCTCTCCAAAGTCGTCGTGGTAGACACCAACCCGGACAGCTTCCACCTTCACCCCGAAAACGGCATTTTGATCAAACCCTGGAAAGGCGATAAATCCGACCGCGAGCTCGTCGGCCTTATCCCCTTTTTCGAAGCGATGGGAATTTACGGCATCGAAGATGTACGAACTACGATCAAGGCGTATTCAGGAACGCATATTCCTTCAGAACATGCTAAGCGCGCCGCACAGATTCGTGAACGAGAATTGGCAGAGAATAGGGCTAGAGCGGAAAGGCTGGGCAAGTTCGGGTCGGTGTTTGGGGGGGTTTCGAGAAATGCGGGTGTGCCGGTGGATAAGACGATTTATGAGTTGGATAGGGACAGGTATGTTCAGGCGTTTTTGGAGGATCAGAAGTATTGGAAGGAGAATGGAGAGATGTTGAGAAAACAGGCCAAGGAAGAACAGGAACGACAGATTAGAGAAATGAAGTTAAACACTTGGGGTTTCTTCACAGGTGGTATGAAACCTCAAGCTCCCCCTGCTGAGGGCGAAACAACTAAGTAAAACCCCCCCTTCCCATCCTTGGATGGGGAGAAATGTACGAATAAGAACACACCACTCGAGGGTTGCACCCTGTTCCTCAAACACTGTTCGAGAAAGGTTGAAGTGAGAAAGAAGAATGAGATCGTGTTACTGTTGGAAAAGCAAACTGGCAGCTACTTCTACATTTCCCTCTGCAGCTGTGAGGAGACTTTGGGCTTGAGCAGGGGATGCACCTAGATCGGTGAGGGCTTTAATGGATGATTCTGGGAATTGTCCCGTTCGTGGTGCTACTGGTGCAGGTGCTGCTGAGGTTGATGCGGATGGTGGATGGGAAAAAGACCATCCGTGAGAGTCAAAGTGTTGCTGTCCACTCGCACTTGCACTCGCGAGTGATTGGCCAGTACCGGGGAACTTGCCGGCAGCATTTGCAGCAGCGTTGGCATTTGCACTTGCAGCACCTAACGCATCCGTCTCACCCCCCTTCTGTACCGGTTTGGGTTTTCCATCTTCATCCACTTCATACTCCATCCTAGCTTCAGCTGGCAATTCGTGTTCGTCCAAAAACCTAATTTCCTCTCCATTCACCCTCAATACACCCTTCCCCAGATCGATCGTAGCCTGATAGCGTTTCAACATATCCAGACCGAACAACATATCCACACCTTTTCCTTCCATAATCGTAAAACTACACGGTAAAAACATTCCCTGCCCCAACTGTAATTGTGTCGAATGAACCCTTCCCAAAATCTTTGCCGTTCCGACACCTCTTGCAATCCCCGCAAACCTAGTATCTAGCAACCGCATAATCCCGCACTTCTCCGCACATTCCGGAGACATGATCGTCGCCTGTGCTCCTGAATCAACAAAAGCCTTAACAGGCGTACCGTTGACCTTGACATCCACATAAAGCATTGTAACTCTACCGAAAGACTCTGGTGAGTATTCCATAGCATGTTCTAGGTTTTCGAGCACACGTTGTTGACGGATGTTTTCTTCAATACGACGTTGAGCATCGATATCGAATTCGTCGGTAATATCTTCTAGACCGGGGTTGAGATTGGATTCCATTTGAGATCGTTGAGCACGGAGGAGTTCGAGGAAACGAGTGGGGGATTGGAGAGAGTCTGCGAGAGTGGGGTTGTTCGAACGAAGCATGGAAAGTGCAGCTGGATCGGAGAGGATACGGGAACGAAGTTGTTCCGCTGCTTGTTGTTCGGATGTGGGTGCAGAACCACCTCCAGCAGCAGTGCGAGAAGCAGAAGTGGACGAGGAGGAAGAAGAGGTGGCTGGTGCATTATGGCGTTTATCGCGCAGAATCAAGAGATCGTCATTTTGAACACCGCTGCTAGCAAGTGTAGCTTTGTCATCGTTGAGTGGTTTTCCTGAATGCAAGAGTTGCTGTTGTTCAGCGGGGATATCAGAGTCAGCCTCGAGAAGGGCTTTGAGATTCTCGAGCTCAATCGAGGCATCGACATCGATGGGGAAGGTTCGATCGTCTTCGGTGATGACCGTGATCATGTTCGCGATCTCTTTTCTTCGAGGGGAGGTTAGGGGTTGATGGAGACAAAAATGAAGAAGGTGAGGAGATTGGGAAGTGTTGTTCTTATAATCGTTGCGGAAAGCAAAAAGGCTGAGTTGCTTGCGAAGCTCAACTGGTCAGCTGCTAAGCAACAAAGCGATGTGGAGTTAGACACTATAAAAAGATCATCCGAACTGACGCGTCTCTCCTAGCTCCAACTCATGAATCGTGAGAATCGGGTCGAGAAGTAGAGAATGGATCTCGATAAGTATTTTTGAACGACAGCACATCAATCTCTTGCAATTTTTGGACTTTTCCTCTTTCGCCGAGCAGCAACAGAAGCGCGCTGTGCTGTAATTGTATGAGTGTGTGTGTGTGTGTGTGTTTCAACGCACGCAACCTCACGCACGCGCCCATTTGAACCAACACCTCTTCCTGGCTGTCACTTTACCACACTTATCTCTTTCCCTTCCTCTTCCTCTGCTCTCCATCTTGCATTGTTGTCCCATCTCTCTCTCTCTCTGTCTCTCGCCAAAGCAACAACAGCACGGGTACACACAAGCTCTCACTCCCACTCTGACGTCTTCGCAATTCCTCGCGTAGCATAGCATCGCATCGCACTGGCAAGCTGGCTTGCTCTCAAAACCGTTCTTCACCCTGGCACACACCAAAGCATACTCTGAAGAGTACTCCGACTTCATAGGACCTCAAACGACGACACCAAGTTCTCGAATCGCGATCGCATCGCAAGCCCTCATACTCCATTCGTACATATCCTTATTCTATCGCTAGCTCGGTCTAGCTCTACATCTCCTTGTCAAAATGTCATTCTTCAACTCACTCGGTCGATCCATGGGTCGATCATCTCGACCTAAGAAATCACCCACTCACCCCAACATGCCAACGTTCGACCCTTCCTCACTCTCCAACTCCTCCTATCCTCGTTCTCCCACCTCTCCCTCCTCTTCCTCCGCTCATCTCGGGCTGGGTTCCAACGGAAAACCTCTGTACCTCTGCCACCCCTTCGTTGCAGCCTCGCTCGTCAAAGGCTCGCTCAAAACCATCTCTTCAGTCCCCAAATACGTCGACCCCAAAGAATGGGTTGCCGTCAACCTCTTCGACTTTTTCAATAATCTCAATCAATTCTACGGCGTCCTCACCGAATTCTGCACTGTATCCTCCAACCCCACCATGTCTGCTGGTCCCGGCTTGGACTATACCTGGATAGATCAGAACCGGAAACAGGTCAAACTTCCCGCACCTCAATACATCGACTATGTTATGACTTGGGTAGGGGGGTTGTTAAGTGACGAAGCAACATTTCCAACCAAGGCGAGCAGAGATTTTCCACCGACATTTATGACAACCTGCAAACACATCTATAAACAGCTGTTGAGGGTATTTGCACATATTTACCACGCCCAGTATCAGTGGTTGGTCCATTTATGCTGCGAAGGTCATTTCAACTCTTTATTCGCCCATTTCATCGCTTTCGGTACCGAAAATAGACTGTTCGATTACAGAGAATTTAGAGGAACAACAGGAGGGTATCCAGGAGTATGTGATCTGATCGAAAGATGGGTCGAAATGGGCGTTTTGGGTCCAGAGTGCATCGGACAAAGATAGGGATTCAGCTTTGTACACTAGTAAGAATTTGAAAAACAATCCTGCTCTTCTGATAGTGTGTGCACGTTGTATTCAGCTCAAGTCAATCCAGCATCAAGATATCACAGCTCAAGGAGTGAGATTTGGGAGCATAAAGGGAATGCATTTTGCAACATAAGAACAAACCGGTCCAACAAACCAACCGTGAATTTTTCATCGCCTACCAAGGGAGTGAAGGTTTAAGCCTTACCCTTAGCAAAGAGCTTAGCTCTCTCAATAGCCTCTGCACTCGCCTTAACCAACTGTTTCTTATAATCCTGAATCGAAACTTCCTGTTTACTCAAATTAACAATCTTCCTATCCTTAACCTCCCACAAATCCTCCGCGACCTGACTAATCAGCCTAAAGTCGTGCGATACAATGACCACACCGCCCTCGAACTCCTTAATCGCCATAGCCAGTGCATCGATCGAAGTCATATCCAAATGGTTCGTCGGTTCGTCCAACAACAAAACATGAGGTTGTTCCATCGCCAGCTGAGAGAACACCACCCTATTACGCAAACCATCAGAAAGAGTTCGGATGGGGGAGGTTTGATGAGCACCCGAGAGACCGAAACGACCGAGTTGTCCACGCCAGAACTGAAGGTCTTTTTCGGGGAACTTTTCTTTGTACTTGCTCTCCATGTATTCCAAAGGAGACTTGTCGTACGGAAGTTGATCAGCAGAGTGCTGCGAGTATTTGCCGAGCTTCAAACCTGCATGCCTCTGCACTGTTCCCTCAACAGGGTTCAATGCACCGGTAATCAGGTTAAGCAAGGTGGATTTACCAGTACCGTTTTGACCGACAATAGCCACTCGAGAATCCATGTCGATACCAAAGCTCAAATCCTTGTACAGATAATCCTCCTTCTTACCACTGTACGAGAAAGCAACATCGCTAAAAGCAATAATGGGAGGAGGCATCTTACGAACATCCTCAAAGTTGAATCGCAAAGGCTTAGGCTGCCAAACAGGCTCGATAAGACCGGCTGCTTCCATCTTGTCAATGATCTTCTGCTTGGACTTGGCCTGCTTGACCAAGTTGGCATAGGTACCGGCGGAAGCGATGAACTTCTTGATATGGGCGATCTCTTCCTGCTGCTTGGCGTAGGCCTTCATCTGGTTGGTCTCGTTCTCCTCCTTAGTTCGGACATAGGTGGAGTAGTTACCACCGTAGGTCAAGAACTTCTTCTGAGGAGTCAAATCGAGGATGTTGGTGCAGACCGAGTCCATGAAATCGGCCGAGTGCGAGGTGAAGACGAGAATGTGGTTGTAGGTGGACAAGTAAGCCTCGAGCCAAACGACGGCTTCCAAATCCAAGTGGTTGGTAGGCTCATCGAGCAAGAGCAAGTGAGGCTTGATGAAAAGAGCCTTGGCAAGAGTGACACGCATTCTCCAACCACCCGACATATCCTTGGTAGGCTTCTTCATCATCTCGGGTGAGAAACCAAGACCGTGCAAGATCATACCAGCCTTGGTCTCGAAAGTGGCAGGGTCCAACTCCTCGAGCTCCTCGTACTTGAGCTCAAGGCCGACCTCATCGATCTCATCGGCAACCGACATGTCCTCGATCTCCTTTTCGAGCCTAGCCACCTTCTCCTTGGCCGACTTGACAATGTAGTCGACAGCGTTGGTCTCGGAAGGCTCGGCTTCACCGGAAACAAGGTGAATGTCAATGTGCTCGGGGATCTCGACATCACGAGCGGCAAGAGCAGCCAAGAAGGTGGTCTTACCGGAACCGTTTTCACCGAGAAGACCGTATCGCTGACCATAGTTGAGGTTGATGGTGGCAGTGTCGATGAGGAGACGACCGTGGAAGGACATGGTGAAGTTGTCAATGTGGATATCACGCGACTGCTTGTCCGAAGTCAAGACACCGGAAGCGTTACGCTCGGTTGCGATGGCGAGCTTCTTCATGTTGAGTTCCTCAACGGAAGAGTTAGCCGAGAGGTTGGTCATGGGAGTCTCAGAGGTGCCGTTGGTGGTGCCAGACTTGGAGGAAGACTTGGACGACTTTTCGCCCTTAGCCGCGGCTTTAGCAGCCTTTTCGCTGTGGGGTTCACGAATCGAGGAAGAGAGTCAACAGAAAGAAGAGAAGGAGGTCAGCCATACTTTTCTATTGTAAAATTGGTGATCGGTGTTGTCTGGATCGAGAAAAGTTGGGAGAAATACTTACGCCTGACGCTTGGCCTTGGAAGCAGAGACGGGAGGCATCTTTGAAGTGTTTGCTACGGAGTCGAAGAAAAAGAGATTCGCAGATCGTAGATACGCAGCAAGTGAATGTTGCGCTTAAGAGTAGAGACTCTGATGGATGGTCTCTTGTTGTGCAATTCCTCGAATGGACCTCAATCGGCAAGCCTGCTTGCGACTTGACGGTGATACAAAAGGTCGGAAAGGGTCGAAGGGAAAAGCGGAGCAGTACGGGACGATAAGGTCACAGCTGCAAGGTAAAGAGAGGTGATGGTCTGAAAGATGGAGAGGATCAATGTCAGTTGACGGCCTTGTTGGGTTGCAATGACAGACAGACAGACACTCACTTTCGACTGAGCAGACAAGCGGTAACTCTGCTTGCACCGTTCCTCCCTTCCTCTCTCTCTCTCTCTTTGAAATTGGTTGGAGCGTGTTGAACAGATCGATTCTGATTGCTCTTCAATGGCCAAGGCGCTCTCTGTGCTCTGCTGCCTCAAAACAAATTGTCCTCAAACCCAAACCGAAAATTTTTCGGAATTTCTGAAAACTTCGTCGAAAAAAAAAAAAGAAAGACGGCGGCGCGCCTTTTCAATTTGGCCGATCTTGTGGCTGGTCAATGCATCGGGCACAAAACTTTTTTTTGAGCTTTGCACAGACAGAGCTCAGATTCGCTGTACTGTATGTACTGTACCATCATGGTCTGCTTTACTGTGCTGGGTGCTGTAGCATTGCATCACTTGCATCTGTGCAAGAGTTGTCGACTGACCTTCTCGCATAAAGAATGTGTCAAAGCAGCTGCTGTTGCTGCTTCCGATGAGATTCTGTTCTCGTCCGACCCTGTGCGTGCAATCAGACTGCGCTTGAACCATACAGAATTGCAGTCGTTCGACTGCGGACAGCTGATGAAGCATCTTGGACCAAAGCCATTAATTTTGCTCGTGAAACTTTGTACGATCTAACGATTTTGTAAAAAAATCAACGGATCCGAATTGCGCGCAACACTTTCACTTTTTTTGGTTTGCATATCCTCCTTCTCAAAACCACCTGTTCGTCATCCTTCATCACCATTCCCTACATCACAGAACATCACAGGTCGCGCTCACTTCACGGACGAAACACACTCCGCACATAGTACCACAGGAAGACGATAACATACACAATGTTCAAACCCACACAAGTAGCATGTTCCAAAGCGAGTCGCTTACCGCTCAACTCTAAAAAGGCCAACAGAGACTTCTACAAGGGTACACGAACCGGTAACATCATGCGACGCAAACGTATCGCTACTGCCGATCCCCGTGGTAATCAACTCTACCACAAAGACGGTAGACCACAATACTGGCATCTCAAAACAGATCGAATCGATGAAGCTAGAGTGCCCAACTACGTCGTCCCCCCTGCTTTGGCCGAAACTAAGGTAAGCTCCAACCCCCCTTCCCCTTTCTATCGCACCCATTGCTTTATGATTACTAATAGAAACTTGATGTCTTGATGTGGTGATGTTGTAGCTGCGACCATATGTATTTACGGGGGCTAGCAGCGAAGGTGGTGTTTCAAGAAAGGGTAAATTTGGTTTGCCAGAATATCCTAGGATGGACGCAAATGGATTCGATGGAACTTACTACAGAAGTGTAATCGGTGATATGTTGCAAAAGAGAAAGATCAAGGAACAACAAGATGAGGATAGGAGGTTGGCAGCTGCTCCTCGTAGCTAAATCGCCTGCACCAGTCTTACAACGCAGACAAAACAAGCCAGATCGACAAAGAGGAACACTGTAGCCTATGACCTAGGCAAGCTTCTCACTTCAAGTTCGGCATCCAGTACCATCACTACGTCCTCTCCGTCTCCCGAATGACTTTCTTATGCCTCTTTCATCTCTATCTCTTAGCAATCAGCAATCATTGTATTTGTATCTGAACCTCCAAAAAGCATTCTCCCCGACCTATTTCCCTGCCAAAACAAACATTTTCAGACCGTGCCACCAACCTCCGGTGTTTCGAAGCAAAACAATCTGCCTGTTTCGATGATAACTTTGTCATGAAGCAAAACTGAACAAGAAAATGAGCTCCCCGCAGCATGCTCCGAAGTGAGAGAAAGAAGAAAAAAGAAAGAAAAAAAAGAATGTGACAAGAGTGGGATTCGAACCCACGCCCGAAGATAGCAGATTTTCCTGAATAGATCAGGATATCTTCCTTAATGCTACGCCTTAGACCACTCGGCCATCTTGCCTTCGATGCAACCCGGTCCGACAATATGCATTATATTGTGTTTTTAACAATCTGAGCCAGACCTGTCCAACTTTTACGATTCTCTAAAGTTAATCGTAACCAGTCTGACAAGAATCAAGGGGGGTATGAATTGAAACAGCAACGTGCTAGATCACACACACTAAAGTACAAGAGTTGCCATGACGCCACAGATTTTGGAAACATTCAGGCAGCGACAGCGGTTGGCGTGGTAGCATCCTGTGTGCTTTCCGAAGCGGTTGCGGTTGCGGTAGCTTGCAAACGCTCGGCTCTACGTTCAGCCTGAATCGCATTGTCGATGGTAGTTTCCAACTCTGCTCTACGCATCGCATTCTTCCTCTCGAACCCTTGGATTAGCAGACGAACGCTCTCGATCGATGCCAGGAGCACATTCGGATCCAATCCTGCTGGAAGAGGCTGCTTGTTACCTGCTTGCTCTGGCATACTAAGGGAAGACAAAGCTTTGTCCCCCGTTTCAGCATGTTCAGCTGTTTCGACTTCATCTTTGTCCGTTAGGTTGCGTTGAGTTGCGAAGGATGAGACGAAAATTTTGCTAGGACTTGAGGCGGGGGTTTGCATCCTTGCAATGGTTGGGATGAGTACATCGTCGTTGTTGATCGCACCTAGTGCCTTGGTGGGGCTTGCGGTTGCGGGCGAGAAAGGGTTTGCGTTGGAATCGCTGCCAAGCACTGGTGTGAACTTGGCTTTGTTAGCTGCTCGTGGACTGGCTACATTTGCAGCTCCCAACACGCGTGCGACAGCACTGAGCGTTTCTTTGTCCGGACTTGACGCTTGATCTCGCACAGCTGCTTTGACAGGAGGAGCTAGACCGGAGGAAGCATGCACCACAGCTTCCCAATCATCCGCACCATACTGACGAGCTAAGAAATCAGACATGACCTTGATCTTTCTCCTCAACGATTCCACTTCAAGCGTCTTATCCTCATTGTCCCGTTGCAAACCTTTAAGGATCATCTCCTGCGATAGGAATTCACGTTCGAGTTTCACCGCTGCTGCTCGTGTGAGTCCATTGGAGGGTTTTGAGCGTTCCTTTTCAGCTTGTAGGTCGCGTTGGAGTGCAGAGACTGTTTTCTCTAATTCGAGAATGCGTTGATTTTTGAGCTGGACAGTATCCATGAGCTCGTCCACTTGTGCCCATGCGGCTTCTTCTCCATTCTCATCGCCTTGTGATTCTTCTTCGTAGTACGTTTCAGCATCGTTTGCATGAGTGTCTGCGGTGGGTGGAGTGTAGCTTTGTGCGTGTTGACTGTCATCGTGGTAGTGAGACTGTTCATGGTCTTCTTCCGCCTCATCATGTTTTTCGAGAGCTGTATTGCTGAGTAATGGTGAGGCATTGTCCGGGTTGAGTGACTGACGTCGAGAGGAAGAGCGTGAGGTGGATGATGATGAAGCGGATGGTGCAGCAAGGTGAGAAGAAGGGTCCATGGAAGGGAGAATGGAGCTCCTACGATGGATGCGCTTGAGAAGCTGCCTGCGCGGGGTTTCTGGTGGTGGTAGTCTTGACGAATCCATAGCGTGCCTGAAAAGTCGTGTGAACGATGATGGTGGTGATGATGGTGGTATGGGGTCTAAGATGAGGATGAAGTGGGCAGCGAGTGAAAGTGAAAGTGTTGATCTCGAAAGTAACACACACATCGCATGGTCGCCTTGCGCTGTGTACTGTGCTGTGCTCTGCTGGAAATGAAGTGCAGGGTGTTTTTTCGTAAAAAAGAATGCGACTTTTTTTGTGGAGTGTAAATTAACGCTACGACGCGCGCGAAGCGGATACAAACGCACTGCGCTCTGCAACCGCAAAAAAATGAATCAGAAGCTTTTGGCACCGTCACGTGTGGAATGACATGCTCGCTCTTTCTCTTTCTCTCTAAAGGGTCCATGCAATATTGCTCTCCCTCCTCTATCTCTCTCTCTCTCTCTCTCTCTTCCACCTCCAACCACAAAGCATTCGGTACTGTTCGCTATGCCATCATGAATGGTCAGTCTTCGCAGCATGTGCTGCATACAGCTCATGATGACGATGCTCCCAGCTACACCAACGGTAGCGCCATCCCGAACAAGAGGAAGCTTGAGGAGCTAAGGCTTCCCGAAGACGACGCTCCTTCTGTCGCCAGCGTTCCTGCCTCCTCATCGCCTCCTCCTCGCCCTTCCTCACCTCTTCTGCCTTCATCACCGCCCTCCCACGCAGATCGGTCAGCCTCCTCCACACCTGCACCACCACACACATCCGAAGCGCAAAAAGTCTATATTGCCCGCACAGCTCCTCACCTCCTCGGCCAATCCGCATCCACACCTTCCGGCTCTCGTACTCCATCCGCACCTCCCTCCGGCCGCTCCAGTCCATCCTCCGACGACGGCCGCCTCACTCCCGATAACGCCACCTCCACTCCCACCTCCATCCACAGATCTCACCACATCGTACCTGAAGGCTACCGTGGTCCCAAACTCGTCAAAGGCGACGCAGAAGATCTCGTTCCCATTCCACACCTTGCACCCGTCCCCGGCTTCACCGCTCTGTACAACACAACCAACTTTGCCTTCAACCGCAACGGATGGCGATACACCGCTGCAGGTCCAGCAACACAGCATCTACCTCAAACCGTATTCAAGACGCTCGAGACCAGCCCGGCCAACGTTCACTGGTGTTGGAGTGACCGCTCACAATATACCCATATCAGTGCTGATGCCTCCGTCGTTGCTACAGAGAAAGGTTTCCGAAGCGCAAGGACCAATATTGGTGTAAGGCAAGGCGAGTGGTATGCAGAGATCGAGATCCTGCCTCCGGAGCATCTTGAGCCTGGATTTGATGGTCCTGGGCCGATACCGCCGCCGATGAAAGATGGTCCACATATTAGATTGGGTTGGGGGAGGAGAGAGGCTCCGTTGAATGCACCTGCTGGATTCGACGGTTACTCGTATGCTTACAGGGATAAGACGGGTGACAAGGTGACGCTATCTAGACCGCTTCCGTATGGGAAGCCGTACAAAGCAGGTGATGTGGTAGGGATGTATATCAAACTCCCCGCAGAAAGAGAGCCAGAAGACATGAATGATCCAGCAAACATCAAGCGAGAGAGAATTCCTATTCGTTGGAGAAACCAATTGTATTTCGAAAGTCTCGAATATCCAAAGACTAGAGAAATGGAACAACTCTACGAACGCAGCATCAAGGGTAATAGTCTCAAAGAAGCGTACAAAGGTGTTGAGGGAACGGGCGTGTTCGAACCTTACGATCCTGCTCATGCCTCTGCTGCTGGTGATGGTGTCAATGGTAACGGCGCTTCCGCAACTCCAGCTGGAAGCGGTGGAAGTGGTTCAGCTAAAGTCAAGAATCGTAAAGCGCCCGGTGCAACTTCAAAGCCTTCCGGGCCCACCACACCATCCCTCCGACCTATTCCCGAACTAGAAGGTAGCAAGATCGGATTCTTCGTCAACGGCGAACCTCAAGGTATTGCCTTTCGTGACATCTTCGACTATCGTCCACTCCGTGTTAAAGGTTTCACCAACCTCAACCCCTCCTTCCACCCCAGCACCAAAACTCCCGCCAAATCACGCACCAAACAACCCGATCTCAAAAAGACAGAAGCTTCAGAACCAGTCATCAACGTCAAACCACGCGAAAACGTATTCGACGATGGAGCGTTAGGCTATTTCCCTTTCGTCTCCTCCTATGGTGGAGCGCGGGCTAGGCTTATTAATGGTGAGAATGGGTTTAGGTTTCCTCCACCGGATTATATTGAAGCTGCACTAGAAGCTGTTACTCCTGATTCTAACTTTGTGAGCACAGGGGAGGGAGGGAGGAGATGGAAGGGATTGTGGGAAAGATTTGAAGAACATATCACAGAGATGTGGAAATATGATTTGCTAGATGAAGCGAAAGCACAAGCTATTGCGGATAGGTTGGCGCAGGAGAAGGAGAGAAAGAGTAATGCTGCGAAGGAGAAGTATGCTGCGTCAAAGAAGAAACATGCTGCTGCTCTGGCGAGGAACAATACCGCTAGTCCTGCACCACAAACCTTCGAGCAGGACAATGAGGAGGGAGATAGGACAGTGATGCTTGTGGAGGAGAAGGAGGGTGATATGGAGGTTGATTCATGGGATGTGGAAGAAGGTAGAAGCGGTTTGTTGAATGATATAGTGACACCAGAGCCTCCATCACAGTCGTTAAGAGTGGCTGATGAGGGAACTTTGGGGCAGCAAGTGAAGCAAGAGGAGCACAATGGCGCTGATATTGTAATGCATGATACTACACAATAGACGCAGATCAAACCAGTCACATGCTTTCAAAGAGGGGGAAATAAGATTTGTGATTTCAAAATAGGAGGAGAGAGGGTGTTTGTGATTTCAAAACATAAGGAGAGAGTTAAGAGAGGACGAAAGTGTTCACATCTCTTTGACTTTGTATTTGCGAACGGATAGGTGCCGTTTTGACAAGGGTTTGCGTCGTGAAGTATCTCGATCTCCATTTCTTCCATGGGCGATAGGGCAGGTTGGAAGCGTCGAAAAAGTACGCAGGAGAGAGAAGAGGGATGCATACAGTACGATGGTCGAATCGGAACCGAGCGATGGCTGCGTCGTTAGACGTGCGCTATTCCACCGGCTTTTCGGATTCGTATATCCCGGAGGTTGGATTCACCAAATGATCATTCTCGCTCTTCGAGACAAGTTAACCCATGCACCAAACTAATCGACGGAAGAGGCGGTCGCCTCCCGTCTCTGCATCAAGTTGCACCATCGTAATCGAGGACAGAGCGCTATCGTATCCGTCATTGTTGTGTTTTGAGCATCGTCAAAAGTAACTTTATAAAACCTTCAAAATAATCGCAAAGAACTGGCTTTCAAACCGAGCTGAAAGAGTTATTGAAGAATGTCTTGTGTTGTTTTGATTTGCGTTGGTAACCGACTTTCTTAGCCGGAGCTGAGGAAGGCTTCGAGTTCCCTATCGACATCAAAAACCAAGGGAGGGAAGGGGTTAGTGAAAAGATCCAACATGAACTCTTTACATCCAGCTCGAAACTAACCAAAACGAACAACAAAAGCTCCACCTCCTACCATCAATGCTGATGGGCTGAACATCTCCTCGACTTTATCCTGAGCTTCGGATCGGGGAAACATACTTTGAGCGGTACTGAGACGTTCTTGAACGACGGAGGAGGAGGAATTTTTGAACGGTTGGGTCGGGGTGAATTTTCCAGGACCTGTGAAGTCGGCGGAATTGAGGAAGTGAGAGCCACCCATGGAAGGCATACCGCCGAGACCGAGACCGGTGAATTCGGGTTGGTAGGAAGAGGATTCAGATTTGCGTGACTTCGAGGTGGAAGTGACGCTTACGAGGGTGGTTTCGGAGTTGTTGGCCTGAGCCATGACAGACTTTGAAGAGGACTTGCGGAAGAAAGAGAGCATTTTGAAAGCTGGAGTGGTGGTGGTGGTGGCGGTGGTTTGGATAGTGTTGATAGTCACGATGGGAGTTCTTCGTTGTGGATAAGAGGATGTAGTTGTGATTTGATGAGGAGCGGAAAGGGATGGGATGGAATAACGCCGAGATCGGTGCTGACTTTATATGTTTCCGGTGGGGCTGAAAGTACTGAAGCATGCTGTTGAAAGCGAGGGATGACGACGTAGCGTAACTGTGCACTCTGACTGCGTAGTACTCGAAATGACTCCATCACGGGACAGGAACCACATGAAGTTGCAACAGCCGCCGGTGTCCTTCGCCTAATCACTATCCCGCTTTCCGTACTGTATCTGTGGCTTGACTCAGGAGTCACATTGGCATCATTTCCGACAGCGGAGAGCAAGCATAGAGTGCTTAGCACCGCCCACGAGTCATCTGTGCGTAAAGAATCAAGTGCATTTTGGCAGCTGTCAAAACCGCAGCACAGCAAGAGCGATACCCGCGGAGCTACGCGTGCACTTTTTGATAGCCGAGGTCAGCTTCTCTCTCCGCAACCTCTCCCACACAAACCACGTTCCGATATCTCTTTCCGTCTCAAAGGGGCTCAGTCGAATACCTCGCTTCGGCATCGTTCCAAACGCTTGCCGATAATGACTACCTCTCAGGTTACATTAATATCCATCTTTTCGCTCTCGAACATGTCTTTCGAGCTCGATGAAATCGAGGCTAGCTAGGGGGGTGTTGGAGAGGGTTTGTGACTCCGACGATCAATGCCAAGGCCGGGTGACAGGGATCAAGCACGGGACGTAGAAAAGCTTAAGCCACTTTTCAGGAACACTCTCGCAGCGGAGTCACACTTCGCTCTCACACGGTGTGGTGCGGTGGAGGAATGGGAAGCGGAGGACCAAATTCGATTAGCCGCCGCCAACGACGACGGTGGAGCGGCTAAGCGATCCTTTTGGCACGACTGAGCTTGAAGCTTTGCAATGCAATGGGATGATTGTCTGACAGCTGCCACGCGAAGGGGGGGGAGAGAGGGAACGTTGGTCTGATTGCTGTGCTGTGTCGATCGAAGTACCCGCGGATGTGTTGATCGCTTAGACTACGATCCCGTTCCACCGCCTCATTCTACCTCCTTGCGCGCACTTTCTTATCTCATTCCTCGTGCAATGGTGGAGGCGATGCTATGTGTGCTGTGTCTCATCGATATCAGAAGCGAAGCACGAGAACCCGCGATCATTGTTCTACCTACGTGACAAAAAAGAGAGAGAGAGGCGCATCGCGTCGGGAGCATTTTGATTCTCATCCGGCCCAAAGGTAGGACCCTGAACCTTCAGTAGCCGGCCTGATGATGACGCTGAGTTTCCACATCAAGCTTCGACGCATCAGACGAAGCTAAAGCGTGGTCCAACAGCTGCACGTGAGTCAAATTAACTAACATCCCCATTCCACACAGACTTGTCACGTTCGCATCTAAAGGTCTAAACGGTCCTAGCAGACGAAGGGGAAGTGAAATGGTTCAGAGTCATACCAAATCTCACAAAGAGTGCGGAGTCGCGATGAGGGGGGGGAAAGTATGACTCGAACCAAAGAAACGAGGCTTTCCACGGGCTCAGGTACGCGATGTGCTTGCTCACTACTTTGGGACTCCGCGCTCTCGGATTTTTGTGCGTGTTCGTTGTGCAAAGTGTGTACAGTAACATGTGTGTGTAACCCCACGTGAACCGACAGGCCGAAATCTCGCAATTCCGTTGGAGCTATTCCTCACCCAACGATCAACAGATAGGTAGCCGATATGCCCGCCCAAGACGCACTCCATCTTCTATCGCCGATTCACCGATCTTCTTCGTGGTTCTATGCGGTATGACACCCTCACAATGCCAAAGACGAGACTGGAACCGCCGGAAACATGACTGCCTATTTGGTCGCCGTTGCATGAGAAACACGCAGAATTGCTAGCCAACGACCAGGCGATTAGCAGGCTCCAGAATATGTATGCATACGTGAGCCAACTGGCCAACCTACCGGACATAGCTCAGTTGGAAGTAGCGATGGTTTGTAATTGGAAACCCTAATCCGGTATTAACGGAAAAGCACCATAGGTCGCCGGTTCGATTCCGGCTGTCCGGACGCTTACTTTTTCTTTCTTTTTGCTCTTTGATACCACATCTCCTTCTTATACCTTTCTTTCTGACGATATTTTGCTCATACTCCCACTCACAGTCCAGGACAAAGGATGAAAAGAGTAACGACAGAACAAAGTTATTGCGATAGATACGATACAAATACAAAAACGATCCTGCAACTCATGCCTCAGCTTGTGAATGAACCCGCTTCGTCTTCTTAGCAGCTCTCTTTTCCGCCTTCAACCTAGCCAACTGTTTCTCCTTATTCCTCTGCTGTCTCTCTCCAAATCCTCCATCATGCAATGCCATCGTAGCAACCCTCTTTGCCGTCGCCACTGTATTCAATTTCTCCAAAATCTTATCTTCATCCTCCAACCCTTCCAGCTGGGTCAACTTGGTATTGATCTTCTCCTCGATGGAATGAATTACATCGATATCTCTCTCTGTAATAAACGAAACTGCGAAACCTTTCTTACCGTTACGTGCTGTACGACCCACCCTATGCACATAGTCTTGCCATGCAATGGGTAGATCCCAATTGATAACAAGTTCGACATCAGGGATGTCTAGACCACGAGAACCAACGTCGGTTGCGATGAGGACCGGTACGCGTTGTGCACGGAAGGTTTGAAGGTTTTCGCTACGTTCCGATTGTTTGAGATGGGAGTGGAGGGATACGTTGGGGATGTTGAGTTCGGTGAGCATGCCTGAAAGGGTGGCTGCGGTCTTACAGCGAGCGGTGAAGATGATAGTGGCGGGGAGGAAGAGGTTTGCATCTTCTTCTTCGGATTCGGAATCGGAGTGGTGGTGCTGGCGGGGACGTTTGCCTTTCTTACGTTCGTTTTCGGCTTTACGTTCACGTTCTGCTTCCTTTTTGGCTTTGAGTTTTCTAACACGTTCGCTGGAAGGTTTGATGGGAGGATGCCGCATGATGTGGTATAGATATGGTTCGCGTACGTGGGAGGGGACAAAGACGTAGCGTTGTTCGAGCGTTTCAGGTGTTTTGGTATCCATTTCGATCTTGCATACCAAAGGAGCAGGTTTGCCTTCAGGTCTCTTTTTCTCTGCAAATTCGACTACTTCCTCCGTCAATGTCGCGGTGAACAGAAGCGTTTGCAGTGTTTTTGGCGATGGTAACACGGAATAGAGATAATCAAGCTCAGGCTTGAAGGTATCCGTCAACAACCTATCTGCTTCATCAAGCACCAAGAACTTGCACCTTCTCAATCCCCATTCCTCACCTCCTCCACTCCTCAGATGATCCACCAGCCTCCCTGGTGTAGCAACAATCACGTGCGGTCGCATATTGGCTAGCTCAGAAGCTTGTTTCATCATATCCATTCCTCCCAATACCAGTGCACAACGGAGACCCATCCTAGCACCCTCTCCTACCGCCACAAACTGCTCATGCAGCTGAACGCCGAGTTCACGTGTAGGAGTCAGAACAACAGCAAATCCACCAACCATATCCTTGATCAGCCGATTGAGAATGGGAAGGGCGAAACACAGAGTCTTACCAGAACCGGTCTGTGCACCGCCCACCAGATCTCGACCATCCAAGACCGAGGGAATCGTCAAAGACTGGATTGGGGTGGGCACTTTGATCTGGAGAGAAGCAAGACTGCGGATTAGCATGGGCGAGATGCCGATCGAGGAGAACGAGGTATGCTTGGGTGGTTCTGAGGCTGATTTGGCTACTTCTTCGACTTTGCTGGTGGAAGCCGCCGAAGCGGGGCCGGTGGAGCTCGTTGATGCTACCGGTGGCATCGTGTGTGTGCTGTGGATACGGGGCTGCTTTCCGTTTCGATGGTTCAGCTTTGTTTGACTTTGGGCGGTCTTGGGGAGGTGAGATCTATGGCGGCGACTTGAACGTTCCTTTGAAGAGCGATGGCGAATATGTATGGAGGTGAATGTTGCCACGAAGATCTGGTGGTTCGAGAAGGAAAGGAAGGGTTCAAAAGGTGTCCAAATTTCTATTCACAATTTTGGGCTGCTTCAAAAAAATCTAGAGGATTGCCTTGCAGAACTCGGAAGTCGGACTTCACCGTTCTCCTCCACACCGCCTCCAACCTTCTCTGCCTTCCTTCGTTCAAGATATCATCTGCTGCTTGGAGAACAATGCTGCTCGATCTTTTGACGTTTTGCTTCGTAGCTGCTGTCGGTGCTGCTCTCTTGGTCTGCTTGGCATTAGGGCTTCTCTCCCTTTCGCAATACATTGAAGCTCATGCAGCCAGGGCTCGCCGATACGGTCTTCGTACACTCTACCTCATCACAGTCACTCAAGTTCTACTCTTCGTCATTGACGATGTGCCTCTACTACCTCTGCTACCAAATCTATCCTCAATGGCACTGCACTACACGGCGCTCTCGCAGCCAAACTGGCCGTTCTCAACTGCATCTTCCCAATCGACCTCCCTTTTGACAAGTCTCACATCACTCGTCGTGCTACCATTAGCATCTCATATCTGGCTAGTTCGGCACCACACTCTCACCCTCCACTTGTGGCATCAACATCGATATGACACCCTGCATCGACCCAAATTGCCCGGTGGAAGGCTGGACTGGGATGTAGACAGCACCGACCCACCCGCGTCGCGAGAGATGACCAACGTGCAGATATGTGCAGTGCTGGCATTATGCGTGTGGTCGATCCCTGTATACAGACTGTTGGGTCGGATCGCAGCTGCGGAGTGGAGTAGTGATGGTGGTGGTATCGTCGTTGACCATCCGGCGTCGAAGAAGCATCAGGCAAGTCGATCATGAATGCCCGATGGACCGATGTGTAATCGGGTGTTCAGGAAGAAAGATTAGCGCTCGAGACGCTGTTACAGACCTTCATCACTGTAGATCCAAATATACCCTGCATTTTTGTGACCTCTTTTTTCGAGCATGTGTTTTAGCACAATTTGTACCTGTGGGAGGTTTTGCATTTGGCGGTTTCGGACAGCTTCGGCCGCTTCAGTCGCTAAAAACCGCACTCGAAATGCGAATTTTCGCAAAACCTAACCCTTGTTTGATACCTAGGACCTAACAGCTTTTGCCCTGCCCGATGAAAAAGCCTTGTTTTTCTACCGAGAGGTGATTGTGGCAGCATTAGGATGAAGCGAAGCAACGCTCCCGTCGAACATAAGGCTTCGAGCTGGTACAGTAGCAATTTGAGGTGCGAAGGAGAGCGAACGAAAGGTGAGAGTATATGGCTGCTGTTAGACTTCAATCAGGTTGCGGGCGAGAAGTGCGGCATTCGGTCTTGTGATGCGAAAGCCCGAAAGTGCGAAAGAGTCGCGTGGTCCACGATTATTTAATTAGGGTAATTTTAAACTTTTCGTTGCCCTTCACCGGCTGTTTGCGTTGCTTGTCGACCGGTTACTGAAAATCAACAAGGCCGTGGTGACAAGAGGCAGAACGAGCTCGTTAAGCGTTAGTGTGTGTGTTGCACACTCAGAGTTTAGCATCTGCAATACAGCATCCAAGCGACGGCAGCGGCATTCGCGCCACACACAGTCGTGAATTCGGTTGCTTGCCCCGCAATTCGCGCGCAACTTGCACCTGATGTCGACTCGTTCTTCCTGATCCTACCCTTTTCAGATACAAATAACCACCTCTTACCCTCCTCCCCATCATCATCGATCTACATCAGCACGACACTCCTTTACATCCATCACTATGTCCAACGCCCTTCGCAACGCTCTCCCTACACTACGACGTGGCGTCACCGCTGCTACTAGCGCTGCCAATGCGCGTGCCTCCGCCCCCACCCTCGCCACCACCTCCTCCCGTCTTTACGGTACCACACCCGACACAGCCCCTGAGCAGTACAACATGACCAAGTTCTCCAAATTCAATTGGGAAGACCCCATGCAACTCTTCGAGACTCAACTCTCCGAAGACGAAAAAGCCATCTCCCAAACTGCCCACGATTTCTGTCAAGAAACCCTCAAGCCCAAAGTCACCGAAATGTATCGCAACGAATCATGGGACCCCACCATTCTTCCTTCCCTCGGAGAACTCGGTCTGCTCGGCTCCACCATCGAGGGCTATGGCTGTGCAGGGGTCAACAGTGTTTCATACGGTTTGATCGCAAGAGAGGTAGAGCGCGTGGATTCGGGTTATAGATCCATCATGTCTGTACAAAGTTCATTGGTCATGGGACCGATCAATCAATTCGGAACCGAGGCTCAGAAGGAAAAGTATCTTCCACGACTTGCCAAAGGTGAACTGGTAGGTTGCTTTGGTCTCACCGAGCCCAACCACGGCTCGGACCCTTCCTCCATGGAAACCACCGCAACCGACACTGGAGATGGAGAGATTATCCTGAACGGTAGCAAGACTTGGATTTCCAACTCTCCCCATGCCGATGTTTTCGTCATCTGGGCCAAATGCAAATGGGACAACAAAATCCGAGGCTTCATCGTCGAAAAAGGTACCAAAGGTCTCTCCGCACCCGCTATCAAAAACAAACTTCAACTTCGCGCTTCCGTCACCGGTTCCATCTTCCTCGAAGACGTCCGTATCAAACGCGACGAATCTCTCCTCCCCCACGCCCGTCCCGGTCTCGGTTCCCCATTCGAATGTCTCAATTCCGCCCGATACGGAATCTCATGGGGTGCAATGGGTGCACTCGAAGCCTGCATCTCCGAAGCTCGTCAATACGCTCTCGACCGTAAACAGTTCGGTCGTCCCATTGCTGGATTCCAACTGATTCAGCAGAAACTTGCAGATGCTTCAACAGAAGCAGCACTCGGTTTGCTCTGCAGCTTGCAACTGGGTAGGATGAAGGATCAGGGTGCATGGAGCCCGGAAATGGTCAGTTTGGCAAAGAGGAACAACTGTAACAAGGCTCTGCAGCAGTCGAGGAGTTTGTTGGATATCTTTGGTGGTAATGCAACTAGCGATGAGTATCATACAGGAAGACATGTTCAGAACTTGCAGACGGTAAATACGTACGAGGGAAGTTACGGCATTCATACCTTGATTCTGGGTAAGGGTATCACTGGTTTGCAGGCTTTTGCCAACTAATTCCTCCCGTCTGCCTCAATCGTGGTTCGAACGAAATTTGTATGTACCTCTATGTATCATTGAACAATTAGAATCGCAAGTGTCGTTATACATTGCACATTACTGAGATGATACAAAGTACGTTACCTAGACGTGAAACTTCGCGCTGTGTTTCAATCCACCCTGGGATTCCCACGGTAGTATACCGCATTCACGGTCGTTAAGATCAAACTAGGTATGCCGCCGATGGTGTTTAAAACGGTCAAACCAAACGTGATGTCGTCGGTTGAGATTTTCCTCCCACTTCGTCCTTTAGCTTTCAAGAGTTTCTCCAGTCCCTTCTTGACCTTTTCTGTTTCCTCCTTTGCTTTGTACTCCTCGACATTGCTAGTGAAAGGAGAGGTTCGGTGTGGAACAGCTACCCCAGGTCTTTGACGTGGATCAAATTCCGATCGTGAGCCTGAACTCAACAAACGAGTGCTCTCGCCTGGTGATGTTGATCGGGAACTTGACGAAAGAGCTGACCAGGACTGAGTGGGGTATTGGAAAGTTTCTCTTGTGCTTGCAACTCTAGCTGTAGTAGCTTCTTCCACCATCTTCCCCACGCTATCCTCAATACCACGTTTGCTCAGTCCCCCCCTCCCACCTGCATCCGTTTCGGCACCAAGTCGATAACAAGGAAGCTTCAAACTCCTCGGTTTCCTCTCCCCCACCTCCTCCTCTGTACTATACGTCTCAATCGTACACATCACATCGCCCACTTTAGGAGGAGGTCTATCCTTCTCCGCTTCCAACCGTTTCAGATTCGATCGATATCGTTCTCGATTGGAAAGAAAAGATTTCAGACTGATATAGTTCCATCCTGCTGTAGTCACCAATCCGAGACCTGAGATGGCTATTACTACGGGTCGTTTCCAGTCCTTTTCCGCGGCGGGTTTGGCGTCTTCGGTGATGGTAAGGGCTGGTTTGATGATGGAGAATTCCCCCGGGGTGCGTTTGGTAAGTGAAGAGTTGGATTCGATGGAGTGAGTCGGAGGATGGGATATGGAGGGATGAGAGGTGAAGGAGGAAGGTTGGAGGGGGATCGGTGAGCTGCGAGCGCAAATGCTCAGTAGGAGAAGGGAGAGGATCTTGAGGAGTGTTGTTCTCATCTTATCTACCAAGACGAAGAGGTACGGGGTTGTCGCAGAGGGAGACAGACTAAAGAACACGCTAAATACAGCTGTATATATACCTTCAGACAGAAGAAGTTGTTCAGCCCTTGACACGCCATCGATTGCGTGCTAAATGCTCCTTTCCGTTGCCCGGATCAGCTTCCCACATAGCTCTGATTGTCATCATCCCACATTCTGGCGCAAGAATGGACGGTAGGCGTTACCACACCTCCTTCTTGCCTCGGAAAGTTCTTTTTCCTCCGATTCGTGGGTTTGACGGATCAGATAACGTTCGTCGGGACCATCGGGTCGACCTCCCTCAAAGGCGCCGAAATGAAGTGCTTTTCTTCCAATCACGCTTTCTTGTGGGTTGTTCCCTCCCTTCGTTCACGCAGACAGCGTGACTTCTATTCACCGGTGACGTGATGCATTGCGCAGTACTCGATACAAATACAAAAGAGCAGATACGGTCGGATCTAATCGGTCCAATGTACCTGTCCTCTCGCCCACCTATCTGCCACCAATCTTCTCTTATGATACAACAATCTCTGCTGTTTATATCTCCTGACAAAACTCGCATCATCCACCACGCCTTCCTCCGCTGTCCCACTATCATCCTTCGGATACGGCAGGCCTTCCACAAACGCATTGGCCAGCTCCTCACTCCTATCGTTCAACTTACTCGCTGATTGCGTCAGACTAAAATGCAATGCAGAAGGATGAAACCTCTTTTGCGCTTCCACAAGTTGCTGTTCAAGCCGAGTCCATTCGGATTCGAGTGATTTTGCACGTTCGAACAGTTGCAGTGTTTCAGAGCGTAGCGATTCGAGCGCGGGTTGACGTTCGAGGTTGCGGGTAGCTTTGGCCTCGTTGGAGCGGAGAAGATCTGCGTGGGTGCGGTAGAGAGATTGAGTTTGGGGTAGAGAGTGGAAAAGTGCTTCGAAGAATGCTTGTTCTGGTGTTATCGTTTCGGGCTGTGACGGAGGTTGGCCTTGTTGAGATTGGGAGGAGGGAGCAGGAGGAGGAAGGTAGTCATCGGAAGCGAGAGCTTGGAGGTCTTCGCGTGTGAGATGGGCTGTTTCGGGGAATGTGGTTGTGAGGCGTGTTTGGATGGAGGATGATGATGGTGATTCTGTCATGGTTTGATAGTCGTACGGTGCTGTGGATGCGACAAGGACAAGGTGGAAGGAAAGACAGGAATGAATCAAGGAAGGAATTGCAACTTAGACCGTGCGCAGAGTGACAGACAGCCACAGCCACGTGAAGGTGTGTGTATGTGTGTGTGTGTGTTGTGGAGGCGAACAACGCTGTGTTAGGCCAAACTAAGGAAACACAAATGAGAATGGGCGCGGCGGTGAAAGAGCTTCCGGATCGGCAAACAGAACCGGTACAAGAAATAAACAAAAAAAAAGTGCCATTTTGTGCTGCACTGAGTTTCAACTTGAAACGGGCAAATACTGCACTGCACTGTCAAACAGTACAGACATCATCATCCTATTTCCACAGGCTTGTGCGTCACTCCCTTTCTCACACACACACAYTCTCTCTTTATCTTCTATCTCACTAGGACAGCTCTCCCATACTCTTTGGGACCAATCAGGCGACTTTGAAGCCTGCAGTACAAAATCCTAGCATCGACTCCCAACTCCCACCCTTCAAATTTGGCTGCCAAGAAGCCACGGCTCTTTACATAGCCGCCTATACCAGCACATAGCCGACGATCCATCTCCACCATCATCTTCAGCAAAGCTATTATACCCTCTTCCCGCTGTTCTACCACATCTGTCTCTAACTTCTCTGTGCATCGGATTACAACCATCGCAGAAGCGAAGCGAAACGACACATCACCGCGGACCAGCTACAAGAAAGCTTTTGCAATTGGCATCAGATACCCCGAAAAAGACTCTACCATTCTGCCAGCACGCACAAAGAGCATGAAGGTCAAAGAGGGACTCTACAACATCCTCTTTGGTCCGGATCGATCCACCTCTTCCTCCTCCGCTTCCATCTCGACCTCAAACTCATCAGTCGCAGCAGCAGCAGCTTCGCTCAAAGTTCCACCATCTGCACTCTCAAACCTCACCTCGCACTCCATTCACGCTCTTCAGAATCTTTCCGCTTTCACGCCTCGACCTGGATCCGAGCCATGTCCGGCTTCTGTGCCTGCCTATCGACGAGCTGCTGTTTTGCTCGGGTTATTTGCTGGACGTAATGGAGAGCTTTATGTGATTCTGTCGAAACGCTCTTCACGGCTTCGATCGCATGGTGGAGACACAGCTATTCCTGGAGGTCGATTCGAACCTACAGATTCCGACTTGGAATATACTGCTCGAAGAGAGGCATATGAAGAAACTGGGTTACCCATCGATCCGTCCAAAGCCGTCAAGTTGTGCGAATTACCACCGTTTCTATCAGCAAATGAACTCGTAGTCACACCATACGTCGTCCTCTTAACAGATCACACGATCCAACCGCACCTCAACCCCAGAGAGGTGGATAGCTTATTCTCGCTTCCACTGGTCTCATTCCTCTACCACAATCCACCTCGTCCTTTACGGCGTTCTCTCCATCTTCCGCCTAGTCCTGATCCAGAAGCACTTCGTCATATGCCTGCTAACGAAGTCTCCCCCATCTCAGACTGGCATACCTGTCGAGACATCATCTGGCTCGGTGGAAACCGAATCAGACGACATACATTCTGGGATGAACGTAACCCAATCCGTGGTCTCACTTCCGACATCCTAGTCCTTGCCGCTTCAATAGCGTATGGTGAAAAACCGCAGTTTTCACTCAAATCTCCAAAACAACCTTCTCAAGCAGACTTAATCCAACTCGCCTTCAACAGTCCTCTAGCGGTTAAAAAGTTTAGGGTTAGACCTAGGATGCAGTTTTTGAAAACTCCGGACGGGTTTGGGTTTGCGAAGAGTGAAAGAACGAATGACGAATTGGAACAACCACAGGATGAAAAATTAGACTTTCCACTAGCTCCTCCCTTAGATGGCAAACCTAAATTGTAATTTCAAAGTTGGAGAAGATCAAGTTCGAGGGATGTGATGTGGTGAATGCAATCTTGAGCATGGGTGCAGACGATTGTGTCGATGTCGTTTGCAGCGACGTAGGTGGCTACGTTTTTCAGTTTGGGTAAGAGTGACGGTGGGAATAAGAGATCTTTCTTCGTCAACCTCTTCCCTTCCTTTCCTCCTCCCCCATCAGCCGAGATGGAAGGGAGTGACCCTCCTCCGGGCAATCTTAGACTCGAGAGTTTTTCTGCAAATCTCTCCTCTTCTCGATCGTGTATCTGTAGTTGTGTTCCTCGAATTAGGAGGGTTAGGAGAAGCATAGCTGCTCGACGTAAATGTGCGATTTTGGGATCTGTGTTTGTTGCACTGTCCAATTTCTTCTGCTCTTCCCCTACCCTCTCCTCCTCATCAACAGAGGAAACTCGCTCTCCTTGAACCTTCATCTTCACCTTCCCAGCCATCTCTCTCTTGCGGACAAGTTCCAGAACAATAATTTCAATACAAACCTCTCCCAATTGCCCAGAATACCCCTTACTAGCCATAACCAACGGCACCGCTTCCACTGTCGTCCCTAATATAGAGATGAAACTTGACCTCAACACATTCGGCAACGTTCTATCCCTCATCCTCGTCAGCAACGGTGGAACTATAACATCAACATGCGCAGCAGTGGCGGAAGAAAGTCGCTGTATAACTTGCAACAATGCTTCTCCCACCCGCAGTCTCTTTTCCACCTCCCTAGCTGGGATACCTTGTGAGGCTGAGTTATCATCTCGACCGATATAGATCCCAATCAGCCTACTGAGGGTTGTAGGGTTTCCACTTGACGCTAAAGCACCCAGACCTTGAACTGCATTAAGATAGAGGTAAGATTCCTCATCTTGCACCGCATGCAAAAAGATGTCTAGGATAGCAGGGATAAGTGCGGGATCTACCTGAGTGAGGTTTTGCCCACCGGATTTGGGATCGTCGGAAACAAGACGTCGGAGGAGCACGAGACCGTGGGCGCGGACGGGGAGGATGGGATCTTGGAGGAGTTTGAGAGCTTCTTGGTAGGTTTCTTGTGCTTGAGCGTATTGGAGGGCTCTTGTGGAGGTTGACTCTGGATCAGTGGTGGTTTTGGAAGGAGTCGGACCACGGAGTGCGGTACGACGAGCGAGGAGGACGAGTTTTGATTCTTTGGCAAGACTTCTGATCTCATCAGAGGGGGAGTCGAGGAGGGTTTCGATTTTGTCGGCGATGACGAGGAGCATGGGTTGCAATTCGGTGGACAGAGTTGTGTCTGATTCGAGAAGGGAGAGAAGAAGCGAGAGGGCGGTGGTGACGAGTTCTTCTTCGTCTTCCTCGTCGTCTTCCTCCCCTCCTGCTCGAGTGTCTTCTTGTTGAGCTTCAGGTAGTGAGGAACTTTGTGATTTGTCAGCGGAGACGTTGAACAGCGAAGGAGTTCTCCCTTGCGCCGAAGCACCTTTGGCTGTGATAAAAGGCATCTCCTCCTCCTCCTTGTCTTCTTTGATTCCAGACGTATCCGTACTCTGCTCTACCTTTGCTTGTCGCTGACTCGGAGACGAAAGAGAAAAATCGATAAACGCCAACGTTGCCTGTATATCCCCCTGCAACAGATCAGCACCAAACGCATCAAACAGCTGCAAGATCAACTGCAAGTACAGCACAGATCGTGTCTCCCCGCCAACCCCACCCTCATCCCTGAACATTCGCACTCTCGACGTCGACTTCTGCGCCATGTAGATGTTCAGTACGGACGGCAACAACAATCGTGCCAAATCCTTGCGATCGGAGGTCTTGAGCAGTGTCGCTACGAGTCGTGGATCCGGTTGCAGTCCCAACTTGGACGAAAGATCGGGAGCGATCTTGGAGAGGTCGACTTCATCGTCGTTACCATTGCTGATTTGTTTCGCGAGTGCAGCGAGGCTGAGATCCTTGAGAAGGGTGGATAGATCCTGCTGACCGGAGGTGGGTGAAGGGCCGTATCGAATGGCAATTCCGGATTCTTCTTCGCTCCAAAACAACCCAACGCCATCTTCTTGGGCTTGGGGCAGGCTGCCTTCCACAGTGAGAGTATAGCCAATGCCTGATTCGGCAGCCTGGATAGCGCCAACGAGAGCATCGGCACCATGCTTGGCGTCGACCAGTCGGACCCACGTCTTGAGGAAGTTGGAGACTTCGACTTTGAGTCTATCCCTTTGACCTTCAGATTCGAGCGAACGAACTTTTCCTTTTCCACCGACTTGCTTTGGCGTATGAAGAACGTTGTACAGTGTCAGAAGCTGCGGAAGGATCGGTTCAAATAGGACGGTGAAGAAAGTCGGTGATGGCTCCGAGAAAAGCAAGAAGCTCGACAACACTGACACGGCACCATCCACCTCTTGCACCGACGTCACCACCGTCGTTTCTTCGTCTGAGTCCTTCATTGTGCTCGTGCCAGGCGGGGAGGGACGGAATTTTGAATACACTCGTTCGTAAATAGCTTTTGCAAATAGCTCAGGGTGACGTTCCGAGATTCTAGTGAGTACAAACCCTGCTGCTCGCATCTGCTCTTGCGGTGGAGGTGTCATGTTGGAGTCAGGATCGATATTTGGTGCCAGGATATCCAAAAGACGCGGTAGGATGATTGGCATGTACACATCCATGGGCATTCCGTGTGGCGGGGTAAGAAGTAATTTTGCACACTGCTCGAAGCGCTTGAGTGAGTTTGTTCCTGGCTCCGCTGTGCCTGAAGCATTCTGACTTTGACCATTGGCGTCTTCGAGTTCAGCAGCTGCATCTGCAAGATCAGCACCTCCAAAAGTGATGATAAAAAGCGAACGAACACCGTCCGGCCTGAGTAGTTGGGCACTGAGCAGACGCGAAGAGACAGCCTTGACGAAGGATGGGGCGCCAAGCTTTGCGTCGGAGTGTGCAATGACGGAGGAAAGGGCGGACATGGCAGAATGCGTGGATAGGAATCGGAGAAGTTGAGTGGTTGCTGCTGCAGAACGCTTCTGGATTTCATCTTTGTTGCCCGGGGCTGCCGAGTTGACATTTGGTCCGAAACCCAGTCGAAGGAGTGAAGAGAGGTAATCGACGATGCCAACGCGTAGCATGACAGTGACAACATCAGTGGAAGCGGAGACTGGCCCACTGGGAGCAACAACCGTTGCAGAATCTTGCGTCATCACGATGCCCATCCAGATGTATACAATAGCGGCAAGATCTATGCGTGCTGCGTTGAAGGCTGCTCTAGCTTTCGCTCGATGCTGCACCTCTGCCTCCTCGTCGACCTCCTCGAAGCGATTATTCGGAGTGAGCTTGGCCGAGCCGGCCTTGCTCTGGCTTTTTGCGAAGCCTTTGGGTGCTAGCGCAAAGAGTGTTCGGTCATAAGCCTTGATGCGTGTAGAGAGAGCCCATTTCGAAGCCAAGGATTGCAAAGTGGTGACCAGCTTTACATCCTTGATGCCCAAGCCTACATCCTCTTTTGGCTGTACGCCTTTACGTTTGAGAGCAGGCAGACTGTCATCGACGATAGCTACCTTGGATGCAGCATCTTTCTTCTTTTCAATCAGATCCGTATGAATATGCGATAGAAGGTGCAAAGCCAAGTCGCCCGTGGCGATCTCTGCATCGTGGTGAAGTTTGAAAGATGCAAGTCGATCCCAAGAAGCAATGGCGTGACGGAGACGGTCTGACAGAGTGCCTTGGAGAGCTGCACGATTCTCAGCTTGATGTTTGGCTCCGAGCTTGGTTGTTGTGGTTGTCTTTTTGACGCCCAGCTCGTCATCGAGAGAGCCAACGAGAATGCGTGAGGCGTGCAGGGCATGATTCAAGCTCTGTCGATAGGACCTATCCGAGCTCGATGCTGTGTCGGTCATGTCCAGACGATGACCAGCCAGAGCATTGAGATGCCTGGTCAGCGTTGGACAGGGTAGTTGAAAAGTGCGATGGTGATGAAAAGAAGGGCAAGTGCGCAGCAAGGAACGAGAAGGTCAAAAGATCAGAGAGTGTGAGTGTTCGGTGCATTTCCGCAATCTTCTCAGCGACTTCGAGGTCTTTTTGGACCCTTGAAAATCGCCGGCGTACAAAACACAAAAAAAGGGCAGTTGAAAACGCTGAGAACAAATTGCTTACAGAAAGTGGAGGAAAAAAAAAAGAGCGACAGCAGACTGCGATGTGACACCAAGCTAAGGTTACACAAGAGCGTCGTACTGAGCTCTGCATAGCCGACAACCGTTACCGATGCCTCGTTAGGTCGAGGCAACACCTTTGCGGGGTAAGAACGATACTATTGAACAGCAGTTGCCACATGAAGTTTGTGAGAGTCGATGCCAGCACAGACGACAGAACTGTGGGTTGAGTCGAACGAGGCTGGCAGTCAAAGGTCGCGTTGAACCAAGTGTTGTGACCTGTCATTTTTCTGCATTGAACGGCTATGATACAGTTGTAGCCGCATATAGAACTCGGTGGGGTAAGTCAGAAGGGCTCAGGGTCCAATCCCCTTTGGAACGGGCTACATAGCATGTTGGAGGCACAGACATGCAGAGACAGACTGCTGCTGCTGGTGACGCCTGTTCGCAACATCTAGTGCAGGATATACTGCTGTCCAGAGTTGCTTCTTCCCCTGTGACGGACGCTCTGGCTCACTTCAGAGAAGGACTCGAATTCGTTAAGAACACCTCTTCTGAAGTCAAGTCCGAGCATGTCTTCGTAAAGGGTTGCTCCCTTGCCTTTTTTCTATCGCGGATCCTGGTGCGTTTTACACCTTCATACTCGACGTTCAACACATACATCAGAGCAAACGAGATGGTCGTTGCAACAAGAGCGTCTCTACGACGTAAATCCACAACAATGGACAGTAATGCCATTCCTTGGCCGGATCAGACGGACCGCAGCTCAAAGGCAGATCTATCTGGCTCGAAGCCGCCGGACCAACTGCGAAAACGACAACGCAAAAGGCCACTTTCATCCCATCAAACCAATAAACGCACTCAAGTCGAATCAACCATTGCTCAAAACGATCAACTCAAAAGATTCAGTCAAGATGATTTGACATGGCAGCAGCGCGATCTGCTTCGCCAGCAAGGAGCGACTAACCACCATCGAAGATCAAAATCGGCCACAGTGCAGTCATCAACCCTACCAATCCTACGGGTCACGAGGGAACGCGACATCGTACTCGCAGAAAGTGCTGTATCAGGTGTCTTGCAACGCAGGCCAGCAAGACGTAGCCTTCCACAGCAGCTCGCATCGAGATACACTCAGTGCGACTCTGCACCCACCAACGACACTGCGATTAGCTCGACCGTCAAAAGAGCACGTTTGACTGCAAGATCAAGCCGTCCACGTTCGCACTCAAAGTCTTGTTCAACGCAACAGATGCAAGCCTATGCAGAACCGAGCTGCTTTCGCTCACCCCTACCTCAATCGCTTCCCCTTCCTTGCTTCCCGCGCTCAATCGTTCCTATAGATTCAGCATAGAGATCAGCATCTTGCATCAACTTCCGCTCCTACCTCCTTGCCTGCGTCATTGAATCTGTTCAATGGTCCAAAAAGTCTATCATAGTTTGGGGAATCAAAGCATGCTTGCATAGAATATGAGTCGAATCGTTATGGTGTGTGTGATATACAGTGTCGGTGTGAATCCTTGAAAAGTCGCCTTCACCGCTAATCCGAGAAGAGGTATCCCAAATGTAAACTCATGGTTCGGTGGATGGAGGCTGGGTTTCGGGACTGTCGACGTCGGATCGATGTGTAAACTTTTGGATTTTGGGCATGTGTAGACGTGCTTGCTCACCAGCTTATGCTCAAAGGTTGGAGAGAACGGCCTGGGTGAACTCGTGGGTCTTGGACTTGCCGCCCATGTCAGCGGTGCGGACCTTGCCGTCCTGGATAACCTTGTAAACCGACTCGGCGATCTGGTTGGCCTGAGTGTCGAGGCCAAGGTGACGAAGCATCATGGTGGCACTGAGGATCATGGCAGCAGGGTTGGCAGCGTTGGTTCCCATGATGTCCTTGGCAACGTGACGGCAACCGGGCTCGTAGAGGGCGAACTCACGGCCAATGTTGCAACCGGGAACGGTACCGGGACCACCGACAAGGGCAGCGCCAATGTTGGAAACGATGTTGCCGTACAAGTTGGGCATGACCATGACGTCGAACTGCTGTGGGCGCGAGACGAGCTGCATTGAGGTGTTGTCGACAATCATGTCGTTGGACTCGATACCGCTCGATTTGTACTCTTCGGCGACACGTCGGAAAGTGTTGAGGAAGAGACCGTCACCGAGCTTCATGATGTTGGCCTTGTGAACACAGGTGACCTTCTTGCGGCCGTTCTTGAGCGCAAAGTCGAAGGCAAAGCGAGAGATACGCTCAGCCTTGGCACGGGTCGAGACCTTGAGCGACTCGACGACACCGGGATAGGAAGAGTGTTCGAGACCCGAGTATTCACCCTCGGTGTTTTCACGGATGATAGCAAAGTCGACGTCCTTGTGACGGGTAGGGTAACCGGGGAGTGACTTGCAGATGACGAGCGAAGCGTAGATGTCGAGCTGCTGGCGCATAGCAACGTTCCAAGAGTTGTGCGAGCCAGTCTCGATAGGGGTGAAAAGGATACCCTTGAGACCGACCTTGTTGCGCTTAAGCGATTCCATGGCCTCCTTGAAGAGCGACTCGGAACCGTGAGTCTCACCGGAAACGTTGAACTGCTCCCACTCGACGGGAACGTTCATGACCTCGAAGATCTCCTTGACCGAGTCGGTGATCTCAACACCGACACCATCACCGGGAATCAAAGTGACGGTGTAGACACCGCCGTACTTGGTGGGGCCCTTGGAGATCTTGGGAGTACCAGCAGCGAGGGTGGTGGCAGGTCGGAGAACCTGGGGCAAGTTAGGGAGGACAAGGCCGGACTTTGTGGTGGCCTGCTTGAGGGCGGGGGCAGCGGCCCTGTTGAGCTGTCGGAGAGTGTTCATAATTGACGGATGATGCTGTTCGAGACGGCGGTGACGGCGACGAGGACAGCTGTTAGGAGAAGGGCGAGAGATGGTGGATCAAGAAGGGTAAGAAGAACTAGCAGATCAACGACGAGCAACAACGACAAAGGCAAACGCAACCTGTGTGGGATCACACCTCTGTCTCTCAGACAAGTCGAACTGGCAGCGTAGAACACTCAAAAACGGGGCCGAACGCACAATCCAGGCCAGGAAGAAAAAAGAAAAGAAAGAAAAAAATGAAAAAAAAAGAGAAAAAGGGAAAAGAGATAGCGTCAAACTTGGTTCCCTCTCTCGATTTCTGAATTTCTGTACTGTACAGTACAGTACAGTACTGAAAAGGCTCTCGTTGAAGGTTGTTTAAAAATCAGAAGAATGATTGCTGCAAAAATGAATTGCACTCGGCGCGATATAAACGCGAAAGAGCGGCGTTCAGCGAGTCTGAATTCTTTTCTTCTCAGTTTGCGTCAAGCTAAGGAAAAGCAACTTCTAATGTTCCTGTTTTCGCCGGTCAGTCTAAGCTGTGATTGACAGTGGAGAGATAAAGATCCCCTGCGCATTAAACTGCACCTTTACGACGTTCGGATGACCATATTCATCACCCTATCAAGTTTGAACCCCACAGAGCCCATGCTTTGCAGGTACAGTGAACACTATCAACAAAGCATTGCAGCATACAACTTTCTCATTTCATGAGAGCTAAAAGACTACCGGAAGGATGATATTTTTTGTATGTTACTACTTGCCTGCAGTCGATCCAGAGAGGAGATTCGGAGAAATCCGTGTTTCTCGACCTGCTTCGTGGAACAAGGGAGGGCCATTCGGAATTGAGAGGGCTAACGGCCATTGGCGCCGTAGGAAATGTCGAGGCAAGATAGAATGGGCGGTATTGACCGGCGTTGTTTCCGCCGTATCCCACATCACCTTTCCCTTTGGTTGGTGCAAGACCTGTGTGTGTCCGTCATGAGCATGCATCATTCGCTATGTAGAAAAGAGCAAACACACTGTAGCACAATGTAGTATGCCGATGACCTATCATTTATGACAGGATCATGAGGCAGCCAAGTAGACTGTCGGACTGGTGGGTGCTGCCATGTGCTGTTTGCCGTGCTGTGTGTGCCATGCGCCAGTGAAAATCCTCCGGACACTCGCTTCCGTTGAAGGTTTCAGGGCCTAGGGATTGCTCATTTGTGTGTGTGTGTGTGTGCCTAGCGGGAGGCTTCTCTGTCCACGTCGACGTTATGAACTGCGTGTTCGTGTCTCTTCGGCTACAACGGAGTTCACGGCGCGACACGACGCGTCCTACCATCCCACCTTCAGGGCCCTGCGAGGCTCCTATTTGAACAGCACGAAGGGGTCAAGAGAAGCAGTTTTCGGCATATGGCGACCTATGACGGTGAATGTACAAGCAGAGCAGCTTTGCTTGTTGTGATGCTGTCAAAGCGGTTTTCATCAATTGAAGACGGAGAAAGAAAAGGTCCAGATTTGGTTTTGTTTGGTTTAGCCTTTTCGGTCGTGGCTCGGAAAAGGCTGTCCGACTTGTCCCGCGCACAGGGCAGGGCTGCAGTTCGAGAAGAAGAAGAAAAAATTCTCGTGGCCAGGGTCAGTGCGACCGAAGTTCACGTCTAGACCCTTGCTCTTGGTGTGGTGGAAGCAAAGTTCGGTTTGCAGCTAGCAACGATCCAATCGAACCTTTTTTTCTTTTGACCGAGAGCAGCAACTGGTCTGTTTTGCAACAATCCCCCACTGCGACCGACAGAAGTGTCACTGTTCATGCATGACATCTTTCTGCCTTTCACAGCACACTCCGATGGTCTCGTCCTACCATACTGTACTGTACAGTACGTTGACTGGTAGGTGTGATCGCTTGTCCTTTAACAGAGCAGGCCTATATCCACTGTTGCTGGGAAGTCAGTGTGATACCTGTCCATCAGCTCGCATTTTTGACTTCAAGCTGCCAGTCATCCTTAGTAGGGCACAGAAGTGTGGTCCAAAGGAGCATGTGAAGCTGCAGCGACCAAGACAGATACACAAGATGATGGAGTTCTGTATTTGAATTTGCCCACCCACGAGGCAAGGTGAGTTCCTTGATTTTCTTAGCTCGACGCAAAAGAATTAACCCCCTGTGAAGAAAAAGATAAGAAAGTGGACTGGCCAGCCCGTCCTGTGTTTTGTTAGGGGACAAGAGGAAAGAGTAACAAAAAAAATAGGCTTTTCTGAAGAATTTATTGAACGACCATTTTTGTTTTCTTCTTTAGACTGTATGGTCAGGAGCGAGAACGGAACTGCTGGCTTAGATTTCGCGTCAAGAAGAAATGAATCCGGTGTGGCCCGCCCTAAATGCTTTTTTTTTTTTTTTTTTTTTTTTCCCCTTTTTTGTTTCTTTTTTTCCCCCCTTCTTTCTTCTTGATTTGAAGTTGACGCAGGAGTTGACTCTGCCGTTTTGCTCTTTTCGTTGTCGGCGGCGCTTTTTCGATTGCACTCTCTCTGTGTATCGTCTGTGAGCCAGCACGTCGTCGACACCACCAACCAAATCTTCTTCCTCTCCACACCTTCCACCTTCTAATCACCCATCTTCATTGTCGTCGTCGATTCCTCCACCATCACCCTATCCCGTCATATCATAATGTTCTCGGCTCCCGTCTTCCGATCGGCCAGCTCGTCGCTGGCCAAGCGCCCCTCGCTCGCTTCTTCGGCTCTCAAGCTCAACAGGATGTCCGTTCGAGGCCTTGCCATGCCCGTCACCAACGCTCCCACCTCGGCCTACAACAAGCAGAAGGGTTCCGACGGCAAGTACACCGTCACCTTGATCCCCGGTGATGGTATCGGTCCCGAGGTTTCCGAGGCGGTCAAGGAGATTTACCGTGCTGCTGATGTCCCCATCAAGTGGGAGGAGGTTTCCGTCGCTCCCTTCATCAAGGATGGCAAGCAGACCATCCCCGAGGAGTCGATCGTTTCGATCAAGAAGAACACTGTTGCTCTCAAGGGTCCCCTTGCTACTCCTATCGGCAAGGGTCACGTTTCGCTCAACTTGACCCTTCGACGAACCTTCCACCTTTTCGCCAACGTCCGACCATGCAAGTCGATCGAGGGCTTCAAGACCGCTTACGACAACGTTGACACCGTTCTTATCCGTGAGAACACTGAGGGTGAATACTCGGGTATCGAGCACGAGATCGTTGACGGTGTCGTTCAGTCCATCAAGCTTATCACCTATGAGGCCTCCGAGCGTGTTGCCCGATACGCTTTCCACCACGCTGAGCAGAACGGCCGTAACAAGGTCACCGCTGTCCACAAGGCTCCCATCATGCGCATGTCCGACGGCATGTTCCTCCACGCCTGCCGACAGGTCGCCAAGGAGTACCCTCACATCGCTTACGACGAGGACCTTCTCGACCGTGCCTGCCTTCGCATCGTCCAGGACCCCGCACCTTACGCTGACCGTGTCATGGTCATGCCCAACTTGTACGGTGACATTCTCTCAGACATGTGCGCCGGTCTCATCGGTGGTCTCGGTCTCACTCCCTCCGGTAACATTGGTAAGGACGCTTCCATCTTTGAGGCTGTCCACGGTTCCGCTCCCGACATTGCTGGCCAGGACAAGGCCAACCCTACCGCCCTCTTGCTCTCTTCCATCATGATGCTTCGACACATGAGCCTGTTTGACAAGGCTGACCGCATCGAGAACGCCATCTTCAAGACCATCGCTGCCGGTGAGCGAACTGGTGACCTTGGCGGTAAGCTCGGCACTCGCGCTTTCACCGAGAAGATTATCTCGCGCTTGTAAAAGCAATCGTAACCTAATCAACCAAAACCAAAAAAACCCATCGCTTAAGAGGCACGGAGCATAGCACCATCTCTTGTTTCATTCTAGGCTCGTTGTACTGCTTTGCCGTGCACAGCTCTGAAAAGAATGCATCCCGTATATAGCACTTTTCCTTCTTTTGATATGACCACCATGCAAATTACCCGTCTCTGATAAAGTCGCTGCGTGGATAGAATTGACCAGCGTGACTTCTGATGGGCTTGAAGTAGGCTGTGCTTCGTCGTTATGTATATTCCGTCCTGATTGAGGTTGCTCTTGCTKCTGCTGCGTGTTGAAAGGAGTGCAATACGGTTCCAAGATCTCCTCCCAGTTGTTGATTGCCAGATAAGCACTGTCTATGATCGCATAACAACTCTCGCCTTACATCTGCGGCCATAGAACCTTGAAAGCACCGCATCCCGTCCGATCTGCGAAGTTAAGCAAGGTATCGCCTAGTCAGTACTGCGGTGGGGGACCACGCGGGAATCCTAGGTGCTGCAGTTCTTTTTCTTTTTTCTTTTTGCTCCCTTCTCCTTTGCTCCCAAAACAAAGGTTCGTTCAAGACCTTCTCAAATGCGTCGCCATCTGTATCAAGACATGTGTGAATGATACAGGAGGATTTGTCAGAGGTATCTATGCAGATGAGACTCATGAAAAGGCTTGAGGTGGGATTTGGTGGCCGACACGGCGAAATAACCGGCTCAACCGGTCAAAAAAATAAAAGTCGCGACAAGATGCGGGTCAAAAGAGAAGGATTGCCGTTACGTCTTGTGACATCGCACGGACACCATCTTTCCTCCTAGCTGTCGTACATTTTGAAGCTTGACGGCATACGGTTTGGCAAAGCGAAGGTGCCGTATATACCAAACCTAGACTCTGACTCTCAGGTCTGTCTGAGCCGTCCGTCCACAAGCACCGGGTGATTCGCAGCATTGTCACTATTGCGGAACCACACCCTTCCGACCTTCTATCATCTGTCGAACACCGCCGAATTCCCTCCTATCTCAAGGGACTCACAGTTGATCGAGACAACTTCAGAGACTTGTTTGGCTCAGTCACTGCTATCAATCCGAATCAGCCGAAAGGAGAAGACTGTTGCTGCGCTACAATACAGTGTTAACGATTGCCGAAACATGGGTCAAGCAACCAGCACATTCGTCCAGCACGATGCTGCGACCGTCACTATCCCTGATCAAGGCAAGATCGTAGGCAGAGTAGCCAAAGACAATGATACAGGTCAGCTCAAATCACAGCGCTTCACCGGCATTCCCTTCGCTCAGCCTCCCATCCGCCTCCTTCGCTGGAGACGTCCCCAGCCTCTTCCCTCTACGTTTCAGTTCGATCGTGACGGCAAAGATTACTCTGACTTTGCTAGTCAATGTCCTCAACCAACCAACTACGCGCTCATCAACGGCGTCACCATTTCAGACCGACCTACTTTCTCAGAAAGTGAAGATTGTCTATACCTCAATATCTGGACCCCTGTTCAACCCGATGGATCTCGTCCAGCTCGTAAGCTACCTGTACTCTTCTTCATTCACGGAGGCTGGCTTCAGATTGGAAACGCACATTTCGCTCCCGATAAAGACGCTAGCGATCTCATCCACTCTGCTGGACTCAATGCTATCGTTATCACAGCAGCATACCGGTTGAACGCCTTCGGATTCCTCGCCCACGAAGCATTACGGCAGGAAGATCCAGACCAACTCACCGGAAACTATGGATTCTGGGATCAAAGGGCAGCTCTAGAATGGGTTCATCAAAACATCGAACACTTTGGCGGTGATCCGAACAACATCACCGTAGGAGGTCTATCCGCTGGAGCACACAGCACCCATTCTCAACTGATGCACGAATTCGACCTGTCCACGCGAGATCCAAGCTATCAACCTATCATACGTAGAGTCTTCTTGCAGTCCAACTCTGCAATTTGGCCTTCCAAACCTGTCGAAGAGACAGCTGCACAGCTGGAAGAACTTTGCAACCTGCTTGGTATCTCCAAGCATATCAGTGATCAGGACAAGATCGCTAAGCTGAGAGAGATAGATGATGTTACATTGGCGCGAATGCTGGCGAAGATGGATATGCATACGTTCAGAGCAACAAGAGATACGAGAGAGAGTGCGTTTGTGAAGCCGGATTGGACGAAAGCGATGATGGACGGGAGATTTGCAACGTGGTGTCGGGATAAAGGGGTGAAATTTTTGATCGGGGAATGTGCGGATGAAGAGTGGGTGTATAGGTATATCAATACGCCGACGGATAGCGAGTCGTTGATTCGCCAAGTCAATAACTATTACACCTTGCCGCTCGTGGAAAAGATGCTACCGCTGTATGGAGTTTCAATGTCAACAAGAGCTTCAAATCCATCGCAAGGCAGGAATGGAGCTTCTCATGCGCCAAAACTCGACGACGAGACTTCTTTGTACGACATACTCGGCGTCAAGCCTTCAGCATCCCCAGCCGAAATTCGAGCAGCTTATCTTGCACAAGTCCGTCGTCATCATCCAGACAAGCTGCAACAACAGCACCAACTCGACGCCACATCCATCGCCAACTCCCTCCCTCAATCCGATACCTTCATCCGTCAACTCAACCATGCGTACAAAACCCTCATCGACGATTCTCTACGTTCGCAATACGACGAATCCCTCTCCTCAGCCCGAGCTGCATCTTCACAATCCACACAACCACGTATCTCGCAAACCGTCGATTTTGAATCCTTCCAACCTCTCGAACACACCTCTTCAACTCTCACCTTTAGCTACCCCTGTCGATGCGGCTCATCATACCTCATCTCGGAAGACCACATTCATGAACGTGTCGATATCGTAACTTGCGATGGTTGTTCAGAAAACATTCGTGTGCGATACGAAGATGAAGATCCCCACTCGACGGCGGAGGAGATCGGAGAGATCTTTGGAAAGGTTTGTTCCGATTCGCAAGTGTATATTGCTGAGAGGATGCTTATTACGGACCTTGTTCGAGGTGGGTTGCCTGCGGATTGGGTGCTGAGATATCGGATAGACTACCGTGCAAAGGTTGTTGACGAGAAACTCCGGGCGTATGGTGGGGTAAGTCATTCGTTTGATGACTATGTTTGGTGGTTCTCGTCCCTCAAGGTTGAGGAGAAGGAGATCGTTGGGGCTTGGTTGGAGCCGTATAAGGGTTTTATTGAAGGAAAGGATGTTCATGAGCAGTGGTATGTGGGGAGAAAAGCGGATGAGAGGATGACAAGGGTGCTGGGCAAGGATGGAACAATCGTGGTGAAGAGAGATGAGAGATGGGATGAAAAGGAGCAACTTATCAAGGATATGGTTAGGATTAGGAAGGAGCTCGCGGATTCTTTCTGACAGACACATGCACGCATACACAAACGTACTCGAACTGAAATACTGAATCATATCTTGTATGGGAGGCGACGTTCGCATGGTATTTCTTCATCTCGTACATGCTACTAGTTTGGGCTACCCACGCTTAAAGGATCGTTGATGGGACTGTGAAAACGACTTACCTCGCTGAGTGGATTCTTCAGGGCCCAACGAATGTCTTGCAAGTAGGACAAACTCAGGTTGATTTGTTTCCAACAACAAACCTGGCTTCAACTTTGGCTTACCTTTCTTTACAATCCTGCATGTGTTGAACTTTCTGCGGAGAGTCATGGCCTCTCCCATCAACATCCTACTCGTCACAGAGTTGAAGTTGTGTTCTTGCGGGCCGCTCATTTTTCGACTTGCATCTTGTTCCATATTGGGACTTGTTCTCTTCTTGACGGCTACACAGACAGATGACCTCGAAAGGATTGCAAACTTGAGTATACACACTATCGACGTTGAGCGGGTTGGTTGATGAAATCTTGAGAACAAATTTTGAAGTGTTTGAGGCAAGAACGAGAGCTTGAGAACAAGAGGTAGACATTTGAAAGGCTTGGGCCAACATGAAGAGAGACAAGCTTGAAAGGAGGGACTAAGTCGAAATTTTGTGGTCTTGGTGAGTTGAGACGAGCGAGAAATTGTATCGGGGGTTGAGAAAGCAAAGTTTTGTGCCTGACCAAAAAGGCAGGATTCTGCTAAAGGTATCATTTGGGTAAGAATAGCAATCGTGTTTTGCAGTGAGCTACGGAATGAGGGACGGGTTTAGTAGTATCGACTGGGCTCGACGTTTTCTTCACGAGGAGGGCTATCGAGGTGGCTGCCCAATCTGGCTCTGGAAGGAGGAGGAACTCGCTCCTCCCTATCGCCATCGTATCTGTCTCCACCACGTCTTGGACTAGGCGAACGAGAGTATCTGCTACCACCACCTCTTCTCGGTGGAGGACTAGGCGATCTCCTCGGTCTCCTAGGAGGCGAAGGTCTCCTTCTCCAGTCATCTCTCGAATCAGCATAGCTTCTTCTGTACGAGTCTCCACCTCGGTACGAACTGGGAGCAGCTCTATCGTAACCCCTACCGGTGTATCTCGATCCACCATCTCTTCCACCGGCTCGATCGGCTCCACGTGCAGGAGCACGATATCGGTCGTCAGGACGGATCTCGCCCTTGTAAATACCGGGAGTGGGATCATGAGGCTTATGAGTAGTCGAAAAATCGACTCGGATCTTACGACCGTGCAGATCCTTACCGTTAAGAGCCTCGATAGCGGCAGAGGCACCGTCAACATCCCGCATTGTAACGAAGCCGAAACCACGCGATCGACCCGAACGTGCATCGTAGACGATGACTACCTTGTCGACGGGAGCGATGGCTTCGAATTCATCCTTGAGATCAGCTTCTACGGTGCGGATGGAAAGACCAAAGACACCTAGGACGGTGGTAGGGTCGACATGGGCGGGTGCACCACGAGGTTTAGGAGGAGGAGAACGACGACGGTCGGAGCGAGGAGGAGGGGGAGAGCGGGAACGGTTGCGATCGCGTCGATCACGATCGTCTCTGTCGTAGCGTCGGGCTGCGGGGGATCTCGATCGACGACGGGGCAAAGGTGAGCGACTGCGACTACGGCTGCGGCTGCGACTGTCGCCGCGTCGGACAGGGGTACGATCGCGTCGACCAGGAACAGGGGTGGTGGAAGGAGAGCGCGAGTAGGATCGACCTCGAGGAGGAGGCGACACGGGTCGTCGGTCTTCGTCAATGTCCTTGTAGTCCGGAACGGAGCGACGTTCCAGAGCAGCGGCAGCATCCATTGGTTCGTCGTACGAGTCCATCGTTGTGTGTTTCCAGCGTGCGTAGAGCGACACGACGAGCAGGTAAGGCGGAGAGAAGAAAGGATAGGTCAAGGTAGGCAAAGAGGTGGAGGATTTAAGCTCGTGTCAGAAAGAAGTTACTGTATACATCCACAACAACACTCGAGACGAGATCAACACTTTTTTTCCCTTCCTGCTCAGTGCATACGCATAGATGCGGCCGAAACACTTACCATGTCTGCCAAAGGAGGGTGAGTTCCGCTTCTAGTTGATGAGCTACCCAAGTGAGGTTGTGTAAAAGAGATGATTGGATGTGGGTTACTCTAAACAGATCTGCAGGATGCTGCAGCTCGACGAAAACTTTGGCAAAAGGTTGGTTCACGTTACACAAAAAAAGACAAAGGGAATCCGTGGAAAGCGGTTTGGGTTGCACGGACTCTCTCTGTGTCACCCCGCATCTCTTGTGATCGCGTCTTCAATTTTGTGTGATTTCATATCGTGTCGAATTTCGGCAATTTTGACGCGTTTTTCAATGGATCTCGGATCTACGCCCGATCATGTGCCACTTTTCAGATTCGTTTATAGAAGAATCAGGTGACCTATTTTTCAGCCTCGGCCGACTGCGAAATTTGCGCTGGCGAAAAACCAGTCAAAAAAGCCTTTCTTGGCTTCTTGGCTTCTTGCGAGGAGGAGAAAGCGATGTGCAAGCCTGAATTTGTGAAACGGTCAGCAGGTCCAGTCTCTTTGAACCTTTGAGGTGCAACAACACACGTTGGAGTTCAGGTTCGAGCATGGAGTGTGGGAAGAGAAGCCAGCCGCCTTGATAATTGAATGAGAGAGAGAGGCTGGCGGATGCGAGATAGAGAGGGAGAAGTTGAGAATTTGAGATTTTTGGGTTAGCCAGGAAGAGAATGTGCGAATTGGCTATTTTTCCCAGAGAGGCCCACCCACTGCCTGTGTGAGTGAGTGATTGAGTGTGTGTGGGTGTGTGTGGATTGTCGAAACCCGCTCGTCGCTATCACCGTCTCGTCTACCGTCACCATCTCCACCCCTCAAGAAATACATCAAAATGGTAAGTTGTGCCACCTGATGCATAAACGGGGCACACACTACGGCAGCATCCAACGACAACGATCGAAACCCAGCCGCATCAGCCCGACTTTACAGCGCCACCCAAACGTCATCTACGACACATTCAAGCTTTCCAGCAGTAGACAAATTAGCATATCCATCTCGGTCGTTTCAGCATCTATATACGCACTGTCTCTTCAGGCTGGTATCATGATTCGATCATCGATACGATATTGTAGCATATGGATTGAGCTCAGCACGCGGAAAGTCAGGGTCTAGGTGAATGCGCGTGGCATACGGAGATCAGTACAGCGATTACAATCACAGCTTCTCGAATCAGTCATGCTTGAAAGTACTCAGGAATGCAGAAGTGTCAGCGCGTAACATCGTCATTGGGGTTATGATCTAGGGAAGCAAAGGAGATATTGAACAAAACGCAGCATGAATAATGGTCAGGACAACACTCGCAAAATGACATCTTCGTCGCAGCATACATCCTCGACCAGACTCTACACTTTGCAACGGCGCCAGCCACTCGACCCCGCTACTCGTAGGAGACGACACGCAACAGTTATTGCTGCACCAGCTTAATGCCGTACAGGCAATACCAACACACTCGCATCGCATCACATTTACCGCGCATTTGTCATTGGAATGCTATCGTGTCCCGTTCATGCCGACCAGAAACACGCTCTTGTCACCCAAGCAGTCATGCTGATTCGACAACACACCTACCTTGATTTGCATCACTTTCATCGTCTTTAGGGTATTGATATCGCCAAGAAGCACGTCAAGAACGGTCAGCGTACCGCTCCTAAGAGCCAGGACCCTTACCTCCTGCTCTTGGTCAAGGTAAGTTTTCGACAACAAGCAAGAAGAGGAACGACAGTGGCTCAGAATTGGCATATATACGATCAGGGAGGAACGCATGTTTAAAAGCATCATGACAGCAAATGGACGGCAAAGCAGATCTAATCAGCGGGTAGGATCAGGAGTCTCAGATTTGGATATTGGTTAATAGACGACGAAGTCTCGTTGCGTGCCATAGAGTCAGATAAAGGGACAAAGCATGTGCATTGGCACGAGAAACATAACTCTGCACTCCAACTGGATGCCTTGCCGTCATTTGCCATGCGTCACACCTCTTCTTGCCAAAACACATTTAATGACGCTAAAACATCAATGCTGACCATCTCTATGAACCAACCCGCACATTCACTCCCACACCAACAGCTTTACCGCTTCCTCGCTCGCCGCACTGACTCTCGATTCAACAAGGCCATCCTCCGCCGTCTTTACATGTCCAAGATCAACCAGCCCCCTGTCTCGGTCTCCCGCGTTATCTACTTGACCAAGTCCCAGGGTGGTGTCGCCGCTTCCGCTTCCGAGACCCCCAAGACCGTTGTTGTTGTCGGCACCATCACCGACGACAACCGAGTTCTTGAGCTCCCCAAGCTCTCCGTCGCTGCTCTTCGATTCACCAACACTGCCCGTGCCCGTATCGAGGCTGCCGGCGGTGAGTGCCTCACCCTCGACCAGCTCGCCACCCGTGCTCCCACTGGTTCCAACACCGTCTTGATCCGTGGTCAGAAGAACGCCCGTGAGGCTGTCAAGCACTTCGGTTTCGGCCCTCACAAGAACAAGAAGCCTTACATCCGATCCAAGGGTCGCAAGTTCGAGAAGGCTCGTGGTCGTCGTGCCTCTCGTGGTTTCAAGGTGTAAATCGTTTGCACCTTGTAAGCCTTCTTTTTCTTGTTCCGTTTCTCGATATGCAAAATCCGTCATCAAGGTTGATGAACGCCTTGATCAAGTTTTATCACCCAAAAATTTCCAAGCAGGAGTTGACGGAATCCGATTCGTTCCAACTTACCTGTTCCCCATCCTACATCACATCCATACAATCACATATCACTTTGGCGTGTGGCTAGTCACTCCACGCCCGCATCCAATCAATGCAGATTCTGTACTTTTTCTCCATATTTCCCCGGTCTGTGTTCCGTTGTGTGTTCTGAACTCTCAATTCGCACGCAAACGCTATCCACTGAACGAGTTTAGTATGCATTACATGTTGATACAAGTACAAATGAAAATGAAAGTCTGGAGCTGAACTCATCCTGGGTAACACTGCTTTTTAGCTGGAACCGACATACTCTTGTCTCAACTGTCGTTTCTTTGCTTGCAGAATCATCTTTTCGATCGCCGGCCTATCTGGGATGGTGGGATGTTGGAGGTCTTCCGCGCTGAAGATGGAGTATCCAACCGCGACTGTTGGGGTTGATGATGAATCTTGTTGTGATTCAGAGGTATGGGTGGAGGTGGGGACGGGGTTGCCGGAGGGACCTTTCTGGCGTTTTCTTCCACCTCCTTCTGCTTGGTCCCCTGTTGTTTGTGGACGTTTGGAGGATTCAGGGAGATCTTCGGGTTGGGAAGGTTGTGTGTATTGTTGCGAGTAGGATTCGGCAAGGGCTTGCATGCTCTCCTTCCACGGTTTAGGAGTTGGTCTAGGTATTGTTGGAATTTCGATACCACCGTTTGACCCTTCTTCATCATCGCTTACTTCCATTTCGTCTCCGCTGCGTTCTTCTGCGTCTCTCCTTCTCACATCCCTCCTCATTCCCATCATAATTGCCAAATACCTCTCGCTCCATTCCGCCTCTTCCGCCTTACTCTCCTCCTCCAACAATACCCCATCGTCCTCATCTTCATCACCATAGTAACTCCCCGGCAAATTCCTAAACCTCTGCCACTTATCCTCCCTTCCCCCTTCCTCCCCTTCACCGTCCTTCTTTGCAAACAACTCCTTCACACCAGGAAGATCCTTCGCTCGACCAAAATACTTATACCCTCCTCTCCCCATCCCCACATCTCCTCCCAACATACTCGGCACACCTCTCTTGTAGTTCGCACCACCGAGCGCTAAGATCTGATTCTCCCAATGCCCCTTCTCCCGCAAAAGCTTGTTGATCTCATCGTTCAAATCGCGTACTTCGTAGTCAGTAAGACCAAAGTCTTGGATCTTGCTAACTTTGCGCGAAATTTCCCGAATCACCTCACCCCGCCATTTCTCTGCTTCTTTCAACGAAGTTACTGACGATGCAAGACGTGGACGACGCGCGTTCGATTTGGGTGACAGACCGAGAGAGGTAGCTTGAGCCTCGCGGAAGCGATATAGCATTGACTGCGCTTTTTCTTGGTTACGCGCCATGTTGAAGTTTAGTTCCTCAGCGAGGCTGGATGGTAACACCGAAGTATGTGCAGAGGTGATCGCTTGGTACAAATCTGGACTGGGACTCCTGCGTAGGATGCGAGATGGACGAAAAGTGATGGAGCGTGTGAGGAAGAGGAAGGATGGTTGCATGAGGCAAGTGTTCGAAGCGCTGAAATTCTCGAGTGGAGACACACAAGCCCGCGTTCCGAATTTCTCTCAATAGAAATCGTAGCCATCGTAGCCATAGCTGTTGAAAGTTCGACCTTCTCTTCGCGCTCTTTCCGCGTTAATCTGGTAGTCAAATTCTAGAAATATGCTCGACCAAGAAAGAGGCTCGTCAATTCAGCTCATGTTCGCCTCAATCCTCATTGCCACGACGTCAGTAGTTGCTGCTACAGCATGCAGAATCCGTAATTAATGCGGTGAAGCTGATTGAAGAGGGATTGGTATCTTGATGATAGTGATGGGCCGGGTGCAAAGCCAGGCCGCGCATACGATGGGCAGCTACATTACAGGGGCGTAGAAAGCTTCGTTGTCTCGCAACGAGGCACATATAATTCAAAAGGTCGAGGAAGGGAAGAGAACCGAAGAAACAAAACCAACACTTCTCTGTCGAGATCAACGTCCAAACCCAGCTGGAGCCAAAGACTTACGAGACGGTTTCAACAACTGGCTTCTCTTTGCCATCTGTACGTCGTGCTCGAAGGCGACAACGATGGCCTGGTCGGATCCGTAGGTGTGCTCATCCTGGATGATCTCGCCGCCGTATCGCTTGAGCACGTACGAGCTCAAGTTGCCCTTCTGAACCTCCTTGAACGACCAACTGACGACGTAGGCGCCTGTACTCGTGACGATTGACGTCTCCTTTTCGGATCCAGTGTCGAAGCGCGCTGGCGTGAACGAGATAGCCGAGCCCATAAAGGCGACATGCGAAGGCTTGAGGGTGAGACGCTTTGGCTGTGGCTTAGAGTCTGCGGGGAAAGCGCGATCAAAGCCAAACTGGCCTTTGTAGCGACCAGAACCAATGAGAGTATCGATAAGTAGCAAGTAGGTCTTGCAGGTGGCGACAATGTAGCGTCCATCTCTAGAGACGTCGATACCGATGATCGGATCACCGAGAGCGGGGAGAGCAGTCTTGGCGTTCTTGCCAATAGAGTCGAAGAGGCGAATATCACCTTTGTTCGAGGCAACTGCGAGTCGACCCTTCTCGTCAGTGGCTGCAACCGAGAAGTCGTTCTTTGAGGTGTATTGTTTGAATTGCGAATCGACAAGCTTGTTTCCCGAGACACGAGGATCGATGCGGTAAATACCGTTGTGGCTGTGACCGATCATTGTCTTTTCGGCGGTCATCTGCGCGAACTTGCTGTTCGGCACGATGTTGTTGACCTGTACATCGTCATGCACCTTCCATTCATCAACGATCTTTCCATACTCCAAATCCATGTTGTACACGGCGTGCTTGTTGGACGGATCCATGAGAACCATCTGAGCATCTTGGTCATGGAGCATCATCTTTAACGGCTTAAAACCCTTACCGCTCGGTGTTCCGACGTTGTTGATTGCGGTATCGAACTCCAGTCGATTATCGTCAGTGTGTCGGAAGACGCCGATCTTATCACCTCTGGCAACGAAGGAGCGATCGAACTTGTAGCCGACGGCGAGCAGCGAGTTGGCGTCCTGCTTACCCGACAAGTGTGAAGACTCCTCGGGCCAAGCCGCCTCTTCCGATTGCGCTCGACCACTCTGCAGCTCAGCAGCGACTTCCTCCTCGTCATCTTCCTCTTCTTCCTCGCGAGCGGTACGGACAGATTCGTCGCCAAACTCGCTCTCGCTGATTTCGTCGACGTCCATAGGCTCTCCCTGCTCGAAGGCAGTCTCGGCGTACGCCTGGTCGTCGCTCTTTGCCTTGCTCCATGGCTCCTCGTTCTGGGTCTCGTACATGACCCTGCTGAAACCCTTGTGGAAATGTGAGTACGAATCTGGGTCAGCGAATCGGAGGAGCCAGGAGAAGCATTGGCGGTCGTCGGTGAAGTAGTTCCAAACTGCCGAGGTCTGCTCCGGCGAGAAGTTCATGTTCATGTCTGTCTCGATCTTTTGCGCGAGCCAGACCTTGTCCGCACCGTGGATGGAGAGCCAATATAAGAAGCGACCAGCCTCGACCACCTTGATGTCGACTTTGCGTTCCTGAACGAGGAAGTACTGGGACTTCAAGTCGTATAGGTACAGATCGGCGATGGCGGAGAAGACAATGTTGTTTTCATCGATCTGAGGTCCGGCGGTGTCGGCAGCGGGTGCGACCGTGGGAGTAATCTCGGGCGCTGCTGATGGCGCGGCTGCTGCTGTTGGCTCAGGCTCGGGGGTCGCGGCGGCGGGCTTCGAGGATGTGGATGCGGAACCGATGCCCGCGCTCTCGAGCTTCTTGTCTAGAGCACTGCGATGCTCCTGCTTGAGCTTCTGATCGGCCTCGTCCTTGTAGCGGAGCGCGTCAAGGTCCTCTTCGGTAGCACGTTCATGGCTGGTGCGGAAAGCGTGTTCGTATATGCATTGGAGGTATGTGATCTCGAAAATGGTAATGGTCACCTCGTTGACCTGCTTGTTGTCGATGACGAATTCGAGCATATCGTTCTCATCACCGTCAAAGTCCCGCCATACGATGGTGCGCTCCTTGCCGCGAGTGGAGAGGCGGAAGTCAAGAGCCTGATCGATCAAGAAAGCCCGCTCATCCTCCAAGTCATCCTCCTCCTGGTCAACGAGCTCGGGCTGGGAATCCTGGAAGGCCTTTGTGACGACGAGCTGATAGTGGTACTGTGTTGTAGTCCTGCGGATAGCGAGTACGGCATCCTCGTAGATACACTCGCGCGAGCCTTGGGGTCCGCTGGGTCGGACGAGGTAGAGAGCGCCGGCAGGGATCTGGATCAACTCCTGGTTGTTGTCATCTCCCCAGATCTTGCCGAACAGGCTCTTGAGCATGAACATGTTGGCGACAAGGGTCCGAGGTCAGTGCGTGTGGATGCTGGGACTCCTCAGGCGGTGTGAGTAGAGGTATGATATAGGTGGCGAGCAGGATGACCCAGGCGTTGGTGGTAGTAGAATAGGAAGAGCTGAGTTGGCTTTCCCGCTTGCGAAATGCATCCGCACCTCGATAAGTGAGAGTGAGCTTTTGGACCCTCTTTGACCCGCCACCTTTTTTTTGTTGAGAGAGTTGTGTGTGGAGCGTGAGAGAGAGACAGGTACTTGATCAGTGTGGTTTTTGAGCTTTTGGACGCGTTCAAGGAATGACGTGCAGCTGCTCTTCTCTGCCTTTCTTGAAGTGCGGAACAGAAAGCAACACAGCAACAGCAAACGACTCAGCTTCAGGGCCACAAATTAGCACAGTCTAACATCTTGGATCCAGCTCAACCGCGAAGGCAGCCCGTGTGTGTTGCCATCACGTGGAATTGCGGCACAAATGTGTCGCTCTAACACAATGGAGCTCGCTCGTTTTGCTTCCCTTTGACCCTTTGAGAGAAAGTGAGAAGAAACGAAAAAAAACTTGCCTGCCGCGAGCACAAGGGAATCATTCCAATAATTCTTCTTCTCGCGCTCTCCGTTGCGCCGTCTGGAGAAGGAGAATGCTCACACACAGAGTTGCAGCAGCAGACAGCAGCAACAGCAGCAKCAGCGTGTGCGTGTCGAGTACAGTGAGGTTGTAGATTTGACGGTTCCTCATTCCTCCCCGCACCCTTGATCTTCTCCTCCTCATCTCTGACCATTCTGGAAGCCGACCTTTGAGCCATCAAAGTACGCATCCTAACTCGTCACATACATCGACATAATGGCAAGCTTCAAGCTTCCCCAGCTTCAGCCGGACAACGACCTTTGGGGTCCCGCTTCCGGCTCCAACGCTCTTCCCTCGGAGCTCAAGGACATCCCTTTCGCCCCTTACGCTAAGAACGACAAGGTCGGCCGCATTGCCGACTGGAACAACCCTTCAGGTACTTCCAACGATGCTGCCAATGCTCGTGGTGGTCGACAGGGCCGTGCGCGTGATGTTCAGCAGAACTTTGGTACCTCGGCTGCTGCTTCCGCTTTCGCCTACTTCCACGGTGACGACGAGGCTTCCTTCAGCGTTGTCGACAACACACGTACTGCCGCTTCTCGACGTGGCGGTCTTGGTCAGATGAGCCAGCGTGGCGCTCGTGGCGGACGAGGTGGTGCAAATGCCGCTGGTGGTCGTGGCGCCTCCAAATTCGGTGCCGGTGCAGGACGTGGTGCTCGTGGTGGACGTGGTGGCGCTCGCGGCGGTCGTGGTGGTGGACGATTCGGCTGGAAGGATTGGGACAAGCCTCAGCGTATTCGTGAGGCCTCCGTTACCGTTGGTCAGGACTGGGAACAGGTGGAGGAGATCGACTTTGTTCGTCTTGGAAAGCTTCGTCTCGAGGTCGAGGAGCCCGAAGACATCTCCACTTACGGTGCCTTGTTCGAGTACGACCGATCTTACGACCGTGTCACTGTCAAGACTTCGCAACCGCTTTCGTCAATCGACCGCATCCGATACAACCCTACCACCTCGGACGATCCTGTGATCCAGGACATCTCTGCCAAGCAGGATGCCAAGATTTACATGACCGACTCTATCCTTGCCCTTCTCATGTGCGCCACTCGTTCCGTCTACTCATGGGACATCATCATCACCAAGACCGCCGATGGCAAGGTCTTCTTCGACAAGCGCGACGGTGGTCCCTTCGACTACCTCACCGTCAACGAGAACGCCGCCGATCCTCCCGCAGAGGCTCCTGAGGGCAAGGAGAACGATGCTGCCGCCAAGGCCAACGCACTTAACACTCCCTCCGCTCTCAGCTTGGAAGCCACCTACGTCAACCAGAACTTTGCCTTCCAGATCGTCAACGAGAAGAACGTTTACAAGCTCGAGCACGAGAACCCCTTCTACTCTCCTGACGAGACCGACCCTCTCGCCTCGTGCGCTTACCGATACCGAAAGTTCAACCTCTCCTCCGAAGATTCCGACCCTGTCGAGCTCATTGTTCGTGCCGAAGTCGACGCCTACACTGTCGGTTCCAACAAGGACAAGCAGCTCATCACCATCAAGTCGCTCAACGAGTTCGACGCTCGCGCACAAGGCGCTGGCGGTGCTCAGGACTGGCGTTCCAAGCTCGACTCGCAACGTGGTGCTGTCGTCGCTACCGAGATGAAGAACAACTCGTTCAAACTCGCCCGTTTCGCAGTTCAGTCCTTGCTCGCTGGTGCTGACAGCATGAAGCTCGGTTACATCTCGCGTGCTAACCCTAAGGATGCTTCTCGTCACACCATCTTGGGTACTTCTTGGCTCAAGCCCCGTGAACTTGCCGGTCAGATGGCTGTCAACCTTAGCAACGGTTGGGGTATTGTTCGTACCATTGCCGATTTGGCCAGAAAGGCTGACGAGGGCAAGTACGTCTTGCTCAAAGATCCCAATAAGCAGACCATCCGCTTCTACCGTGTCCCTGCCAACTTTGGTGAGGACGGCGACGACATTGCTGAGGAGGATGAGGCTGATGAGCAGGATGACGCCTAAGAGAGCTTTAGAAGCTATTCGAGCGTTTCTTATCATGTATATTCTTCACCACAAAAATGTCACATGGATTGTGTACTCAGACATCAGACACACTGCAGTAAGAGAGAATTGAAGTGTGCATGTCGATTTCCTAGACTGTGACAGAATGCGACCCTGAATGCAAGAGATGACACTGAGTGATCCGGAGGGGAAAATTTAGATGTTTGGACACACAAACGAGTGTCTGCTGATGATGTTCTGCTGTAGACTGCGCTACATCTGCTGTGTTGCAGCGTGTGATGCTGCTGCCTTTGCCATGTATTCTGGCTGTTGATGATGTTGAACCGGATGCTGCTGCTGCTGCTGCTGTCGGTCGTATCCTTCAACATTGTGTTGAGCGTGGCTACGAATCGGCTCTCCCGTCTCGGATGCTTCGCCCTGCATTCCGCGTCTGCTCTGCAACTGAACCACTTCCTCAACGCGCACATATTCGTCTTCATCCGCATCCTCCCCTTCGTCGTACCCATAGGTCTGGTTCGCTGAAACCTCACCTCGTCGATATGCATCAACCAGCTGCTCGTCACCCATTTGGTAGTAGTCAGCAAAGTCTTGCTCCTGCTCGACATACGCTGCATGCTCGTCTTCATCCATAATCTCGTCTTCTTCCTCTTCCGGATCGATTCGGAGGAACGGATGCTGCAACAGCTCGGCAGCCGTTTTGCGCCTGGTGCAGTCGACGTGCAGACAAGCTTTCACCATGTCTAGTGCATCCGCGACGTCTTGCATGTACTGCTCTGGATTAGGGTGGTTGCCTGGATTCCTCAGATCTGGGTTGAGTTTATGGATGAAGTCAGTCAGAGAAGTCGAGTTGCTAACCGTAGGAATGTTGCAATGGAAGGTACGGTTATGCAGCATGGCACACGTCTCCATGCGTGACTTGCCAAAGATGACTGCGATCTCGAGCAGAGCCTCGACGTCATCATTCGAGTTGAAGACCGGAAAGCGTCGAATGAGCAGCGTCAGCAGGATGACACCGACCGACCAGATATCGATGGCTACCGTCTGATCTTGGCACTTGAAGAGCACTTCGGGAGCTCGGAAGCCTCGCGTGCCTGCACGATTGGCACGGACACCTTGACGCGCATCATAGATAAGGTAGCCAACACGTTCAGGTGGTGGATCCATGACACCTGACTTGGAGGAAGTGGCAACTGTGTCTCCTGCTCCTCCGGCAGCTGAAGCGTTCAAGGCGCTGCTTGCAGCCGAAGCTGTGTTGTCTGAAGGTGCTGGTTGCCCTGATAGAGGCTTGCCGGGTTCAAAGTAGATCGAGTCAACAGCTCGATTGATCTCTCTGGTTCCGTGCGGGTGGAGCGGCGTCGGGCACGAATGGTGACATTTGCCCCTCCACTCTGTTGGTTCGAAGCGTTCAGCCAGACCAAAGTCGCATAAGGTACCATGACCTGTGGCAGGATCATAAAGGAAGTTGGCCGGCTTGATGTCGCGGTGCATGATACCGGCCTCGTGGACGTTTTGCAGTGCTGAGAAGAGACAGCGGAAGTAGTACTTGAAGTCACCAAGTGGCATCTCTTTGTAGTAGTCACGAAAGTCGCGATGGCGACTGTACGGCATGACAGCCACAATCTGGTCCTCCGATCGGAAGGCAGTAATGAGGTACGAGACATACTGTGCGGGGCGGAGATCTTCCATGATGGAAAGCTCATTGAAGATTCGTTGGGGGCTTGAGGTGACGTAAATCTTCTTGAGCGCAACATGACAGACACCTTTGCGGAAAGGATCGAGAGGGCCTCGAGTGACCCACTCGTCGTTGTCAAAGGCGAAGTGTTGCAAATCAATGGCTTTGTACACGGAAGAGAAGGTGCCTTCGCCAAGTCTGTCGACAATCTTGTAGTAGTCGCTCAAGCCTTCGATAGCATTCTCGAGATCTTCGATCTCCTCCTGGAGCTTCATCGCTTCCATGTACCTAGCATCCTCGCTCGAGGTGTTGATAGGAGTCTCGGTATTCTCCTCACCCTCGTCTTCTCCATCGTCGACATCATCTTCATCGGCGTCATCGGCGGCCTTAGCGAGCTCATCTCCTGTTGCATCGTCTGTCGGTCGTGGCTGAACTGGAATTATTTTCAGGTTTTCTTGCAATGCTGAGACATGCTGCGTGGGATTGGCCCGGAGAGTCTCATTGTATGCTGTATGTGGTCTCCCGGACGGCATGGTGTTTGGCTGTGGTGATGGCTGTCTCATGTCGGGTGCTATTGGCGTCGTCTCGACTTGATTACCCGGCGGTGTAATGTCTCGGTTCTCTACCTCTGGTGTTGGTATTGAACGCTGAGGTTGCTGTGATGGGGTTAGCGTAGAAGCTGACGGGAAAGCAGCTGAGTCGGTTTTGAGTGGGGAAACCGTCTGGGAAGGCGCAACTTCGATGTTGCGATCTGACTCTTGCAAGGCCAGCACCTGTCGCGGAGGGTCCAAAGCCTCACCGTGCAGGTCCGTCATTGTGAAAACAGCGTGACCAGAGTCGCTTTGATGCAGCAGGATCGATCAGCAAAGGGTGCAGTCCGGAGCTGCGTGCAAGAGTCAGAGGGAAGGGCGTATGCTGTGCGAATGCAAGCAACCGACCGTAAAACGAACAAGACTTGCTGCTTGTATGCGCTGGGAAGTATGTATGCTGTTTATTGCCGGCAGAGAGCTCAGCAGCTCCGCAACATTGTGGCGGCTGTGGCTTAGGTTTGCATCAGCTATTCAGCTGTGTTGTCGTGTGCGAAGGCAAATCGAAGTTTGTGGATCAAATAGGGGGAACGAGCCGAAGTGGCAGGCAAGAAGAGTATTCCGAGTTGGAATGTTCACCAAGCCTGTGCAGCTATAAAGCAGTGCGAAGAGGGAGGCTTGCGAGCCAAGAGATGGCAGTGGGAGAGGACAGGTTGAGCTCGGGTGCGTTGCGTTGCTCGACAATGGCAGCAAGATAGATCCTTCTAGACTCGTGACACGGCTTGAGATTGGAAGAGCTATTCTGGCAGTATGTGACAGTTGTGAGTGTCGTTCTCGTCTGTGGCCGAGGAGGAAGAAGCAATGTGTGGATGTGCTCTTGTCGAAGAGAAGCTCCTCTCATTTGCTCTTCGCGTATATCACACCTCGCTCGGAGGGTCCAAGGCTGAGAGACGCTGGATGATTACGAGAATTCATTGCGTCCCCAATTAGTTTACCGATGGCTTTCGGAAGTGCCAATGAATTCCTGCTACGAATTAGGACCCTCTCGAGAACAACACTCATCAAACGCTTGTCAACCGCGACTCATGCTTGGAAATCTGCTTTTTGGCGGAGAGCAACACGACGCAGATCCCAACTTCGCGCGTCGGGTTTGGCCGATTGTGAATTTGAGTTGTTTTGAGCTCGATTCCTCCACTTCGAGAAGAGGCGAAGAGGCGAGTCGCATCAAGTTCTTCTCATTGCATTCACGCATACAATCGCTCGATGCGCACCACCGCCACAGAGCTATATCAAAGCTTGCCATCGTTTGAGAGCCACAGCGATCAGCATGTCTGAGCGTCCGCCATCACCAGGCGATGATGTGCGTATCCGCGGAACCTTTACAATTATCTCTCGAGGATCTTCCTTCTGACGATACCATTACGTTTGTGCTTCATGTTCCAACAGGCAACTCCATTCTTGCTTCGCATCTACGTCAAGCCAGCACCGTTTCGACCTCTTGAAGACTTTCATTCCGACGCACGTCTCGCTCGAGATGAGTTCAAGCTCCACGTCTGGTAAGTTGACCAATACCACTCACATCGTACGATTACACATCTTGTGCCTGACCGGACCATGCTGACTCGGCTTCAACACGCTTCGTCTACGTCTCCTTCTTGCCCGTAGGAAGACGAACACACTCAGGGAAGTCACCCAAATGCTGTATGACGCCGATCCTTCCATCTCAACACCGCTAGCATTACATGCCTTTCGGCGCATTCGCTACAGCGAGCGACGTCGAGACTTCGAAGCTTCACCAATCGGCGTTGGGATCACCCGTGTTCCGCTGAACAGTATTTCGGCCCTCTTGTCGGATCTGGACGCCCCACAACGAGACGAAATGGATACCGACACATCAAATGGAAAGCAAGATACGATACAAGATGGGATTCCAACCCCAAAGTTGCTCGGATGGGACGTTTTGGAAGACGAGATCGATGAGGGCGCGGCAGCCATCACCTTGGCTGAGCTCAATCTGGTCGATGGAGATGTCGTTGACTGCGTCGTCAAGCCAGATCCTTCGTTAGCGTTGGCGTCCAAGCCGTTCAGATCTGTGGGTCGGGATAGACCACCTCCGCCAGATCGTTTCAGCCATTCGCGGCGTTGACACCACTCACTCAAACCCTTTCTCGCATTAAAATCACGCATGTACTTGTACCCGAGCTCTCCTCATCGTGAAGCTCACATATACCCATCTCACATACGACTCAATCGTTCGTCACGAACAAAGACAAGCGGAAGCGAGATCACGAAAGACAGACCTGCAAAGTCTGTATGACGATGCACAAGAAGGAATGAAGATTTGTTTGGCGGCCGAGAACCGGCCTGTTTTGGAATTGAAAGGATGAGAGCTCAAAGAGACTCGACGAGAGACTGAGCGACCGCGATGCCAAGAGCAAAATGATAAGAAGAGGACGAAGAAAGAGCGAAAAGAGTCAGTCGACTGCTGCTTTGAAGTAATCCTAACTACGGTCTCCATATCCGCCTTCCCGCCTTCCCAAAAAAAGTGACCATGCTCTGGCTCGATGTCAGACAAGTATAATGATTCCGGATAGGGGGTTTTCTTCTCTGTACCCAACCGCAAATGGAAAGGCACCATCCGTTGAGGGAGTCCTGTATATCATCATTGTAAGAGCAAAGAGCAGCAGCCGTTCCACCTTCCTCCTCCCCAGCCTGCAACAGCAATTGCCAGACACTTGTTCGTTCGTTCTTTTGAACTCCATCCTTGATTGCCCAATCCAGCTATCGATGTATTCCTCCAGTCGTTGTATTTCGGATACTAACCTTCAACCGGGAAGCGATCCGAGATTCGAAGCGGATTTAACGGCTCTTGAAGTACTCGAGGAGAACGTTGAGACCCTCGGACTCCTCACCGTAGTCCTTGACGACGACGCAAGAGCAGCCGACGACCTTACGGGGGTTACCCTCACGGTCGATCTTGCAGAGACCGGCCCAGGTACCGAGGGTCTTGGGGTCGGAAACCTTGAGCAAGTCGATCTTGTGCTCGTTGCAGAGAGCCTCGATGAGCTTGAGGTACTCGGGCTCGTTGCAGGTCTCGACGAGAACGCAAAGGTGGGCCTGACGACGGTCAAGGGCCTTGGCGCACTCACGGAGACCACGAGCGAGACCGTCGTGGATGAGAGCCTTCTTGAGAACCTCCTGGAGAGCGTCCTCGATGGACATGGCGCCCTTGGCGGCGGGGGCAGCGTCAGCGACCTCGACCTCCTCGACCTGCTGGGGGACCTCCTCAACGTCAGACATGTTTACGGTTGTTGAAAAAGAAAGGGAAAGAAAAGGTGGCTTCTTCGAAAGGGATCGCAAAAGAAAAGTGACGATTCCTACTCAGCACGAAGGGTGAAGAATGGGAATACGGAGAAGTATGGTGATGTGATGGTTGGCGAAATCAAGGATAACGACAACGACAGACTCTCCTATGGCTCCTCACCACCGCTCATCCGAAAGCCGGGCACCGCGAAAGCACCAGGTCCAACGCCTTCACAGCTGCTGCTGGCTGCAAAAGCCTTCCTCTGCATCAACCCTTCTTTTGCTCTTTCCTTCCACCTCGACACAAAAGTGCCAGATCGGGGTAAGCCTGCTTCACAGGACATCGAGAGTCAATACCCGATTTAGTGTGCCAGTCAAGGAAAAAAAATCCACAGGCGAAATTTCTGAAGTCGGCCGAAGCAGGCGAGCGCCCCGTGAGAAAAACTGCACATTTTCGCCTGTGGGGCTTTTGTGCCTGAAATTTCGATTTGTCCATCATTTCCAGCAGCAGAGGGCAGTATTTGATTCGAGCAAGACCTCAGAAGCACCTCAGACAGGATTGACAGCCAGTCAATGCAAGTCTTAGACTGAAACTCGAGGAGGCAGCAGAGAGGCAGAGTGGAATGAGAGACAGGAGCTGCTGCCTTGTCTTTTGTGAGGGAATCTCGAATCTCAAGAAACTCAAGCAAGAAAACCTCGAAATCGCCAAACCAAGAGAGAACGGCCAGACAGGGCTCAGAGAGGGTGAGAGACACTAGCTCAGCTGTGGTGTGTTTTGTGCGTGTGTGAATCTGCCTGCGAGTGTGGCACCACCTCACAGATCCAAGGTTGCTCGTCGTTGTCGACACCACCATCGTTTCACCCTCAAGACCTATCCGATCCCCCCCTTTCTCTTCACCTTACCAACAACAATCGCCCATCATGTCGAACGTTGAGCTCGGTGTCCAGACCGAAAAGGCTTTCCAGAAGCAGCCCATCTTCCAGAACTCCAAGGCTGCTCGCAAGACCACCCGCGACCGCCGATGGTACAAGGATGTCGGTCTTGGCTTCAAGACCCCCCGTGCCGCTATTGACGGTACCTACATTGGTAAGCACTCCGACAACAAGTTTGCAAACAACGACAATCAGCACCGCCATCACATCCATCATCGAAACACACGCAGCAGCGTAGCATCAGCACAGCAGTAACTCTAGCATTGGCAACAGGAATCGACAACAGCATCATAACAACACGAGCAGTAGCGGTATACTTATCTGGCGACGGCAGCAGTATTTTCAACTGGAGCAGTCATGGTAGCATCAGGGTATTTAGGAGGCATGGCGGTAGCAATTATCGACCAATCTGTGCGATCGTTCAGGTCGCGAAGGCGATTCAGCGTCATCCTATGCCTTCTCTGCCAAGTTTCACCCCTCGCCAGGCCACGATAGTTGTGTCTCAAAGCGATGGAGGACCTGCAAGTGATCACTGGCAAAACAATACACTCAGTTGTTCGATAAGCAGAGGAGGTTGAAGGTCTTGACACTCGGATTCTGCATACGTCTCAGCATCAGCTCGTTAGCATCAGCAGGAAGCGAGAATGATGATCTGGTAACTTGTGTTGGAAGGCACCAGATGCGACGCTGGGCTTGGTGATGACAAAACGTAAGGACCCATGGACAGGAGTTTGTATGCAGGATGCTTGAGGCGAATGGCGCACTCGGTGCCCGGAGTAGTCTCAGGATATATCGCATCGTCAAAACAGATCCAGTTGCGCCGTCACTATGGCTTCATCATGCTCGAAGAACCGCCAACTCGAAATTGTTGTACGCTCTTACTTTCACTGCTACCGACCACGGACCTTTCTATCGCCATTGCTGTTGCTGCTCACACGCCGACTCTTAGAGATTGCTGTACTTCGGAGTCTTCGATGATGGATGACGATAGGCAGCCGAATGCTGATTGATGGATATGCAGCCAACAGCAACTTTGTGTCGAACAGCAAACACTGACTCTCTTCTGCACGCTCTCTTTGACACTTGCTTCCCGGCACACTCCAACAGACAAGAAGTGCCCCTGGACTGGTCTCGTTTCCATCCGTGGCCGTATCTTGACCGGTAAGGTTATCTCCACCAAGATGACCCGTACCATCATCATTCGCCGAGAGTACCTTCACTTCGTCCCCAAGTACTCGCGATACGAGAAGCGTCACAAGAACGTTGCCGCCCACGTTTCGCCTGCTTTCCGTGTCCAGGTTGGCGACACCGTCACCATCGGCCAGTGCCGACCTCTCTCCAAGACTGTTCGTTTCAACGTCCTCAAGGTCGCCAAGAACAAGTCTGCCGAGAAGGCCGCCAAGCAGTTCGGTCGTTTCTAAGCGTCTCCGCACTCCTTTTGCTGCCGGTTCCGACTCTCACATACACACACACACACACAGACAAACCTAGTTGGATAGAGTGTCGCAACATGCTCACAACCTAGATTGAGCAGCTGTTAGCATTCGTTCAATTGCGTTTTACTCTTCTCGCCCCATATTCCACATCAACCCAAAAGTTAAAATCAAGGGTCTCGTTGCAGGAGGGCGAGAGCCTGCCTCGAAGACCTGTTGTACTCTCAACATAGCATTTCGCTCTCTTTTCTCTCCCACATCATGTATTTTCAAGTCACTCTCGCTATATGAGGTGATGCCGATCACAAACACACCTCGCATTTCCAATCAATGCACATGTCTCCAAGAACCACTTCTTTGCTGTGTTCGTACCGTTAGCTCTGTCCGTTGGTCGTGAGGGATGTGTACAGTATGCGCCTCTTCGCACACACGTACCGGTTCAGGTTGTCGATCGTAAGGTTGGGTTGTTGACCACGAGCCGATAGCGGATGTGCATAGCTGTACGTCCTAACATAATAAATCACATCGAAAAATGATGATGTCGCTGCTTATTGACGTGTGAGCCCGATCTGAAATTCGAATCGTGTTTTGGAAGGGCTGCTCGCTCAACTCTCTCTCTTTCGAAGCGGACGCGCACAGACACCGATGCGAAGCCAGATCATTAGCAGCCAACACACACACACACACACACTCACACAGCCAACACAGCCAACAACGCGAAGCAAGGCAATTTAGCTGTCTGCCTGCATCTGCCAATTCGTCGAAGCTCTACGACATCAAACCATCACTACACTCTTCTGATCACCCATCATCACCTCAGCCTTTTCATCCCGCTTCTCATCGACCACTGCACTTCACTCAGGCTCTCGAACATCCATCGACCCGCCGACTTGAAACTTACCAACCACGCTCGCAGCTAGGCAACGCCTAACACATCATCCACAATGGCATTCGACTTTGGCGAATCCAAGCCTTCCGATCCTACCGCGGACTTCCTCGCCCGTGAGCGTGAAGCTGCTGGTGTCCTCTCTGGCGATGCCGACCTCTTCGGCTCTTCAGGAAATGCCGGTGCTGGTGCATCTGCAGATGATTTCGAACGCTCCGCATCCGCTTTCCCAGCGCTAGACGACGATCTCAACCCTGCCCCTGCGTCATCCAACGCCAACAACAACATTTCTTCTGGTTTCGGTTTTGACGAAGAGCCTGAAGCTACCTCCGCTACTTCTGCCAAGCCCGTTGATGATGAAGTCGGAAAATTCGAGCAGAACTTCCCTGAGCTCGACGATGGACCTTCGACCAACACCAACGGCGCCTCTTACCACGATGATGCTGTAAGTACATCACCAAACAAAGACCGGCTGTTGCTGCAATGGGAACCCCTTGCTGACACTCTTCTCTTACGATGCTCGATCGGCTTTGCTTCCTTTGTTCTGTACAGGATGACTTGATGAGCGCCCCTTCTGCGCCTGCTGCCGCCCGCGCCGCTCCCTCTTCCTACACCGCTCTTGCTCCCGCCCAGCCCTCGTATTCCTACCAAGAGCCCACCGAAGACCCTGAACCAGTCCGACAGTGGCGTGAATCCCAAAAGGACGCCATCGCCAAACGCGACGCCGAAGGAGAACGCAAGAAAGCAGAAGCCATCTCCAAAGCCGAACAAGACATTGACAACTTTTACGCCGAATACAACGCCAAAAAGGAAAAGAACATCGCCGCCAACAAAGAAAATGAAGCCAAATTCCAGGAACAACGCACCAGAGAACTCGCCGAAGGAACCACTTGGGACAGAGTTACCAAGATCTTGGAGTTGAAGAACAGTCAATCCAAGACAATCGCTAGAACAGGACCTGGTAGCTCGGATTTGACAAGGATGAAGGAACTCTACTTGAAGTTGAGGAGAGAAGGCGAAACTGCTCCTGGTGCTGCTGGCTACTAAACGTTCGCACGCGACTAGGCGGAATCAGTTTGCATTGCGATTGGCATACTAGCCGTATGACACATGGCTGTTGTAGATTACCTCTCTTGATTCCTTCATAAATTTCAAAGACACGATTTGTGTGTCGTTGTCAGGTGCGATGCAGGTCCGTCTTGAGTGAGGCCTTCACTAGCGTCCATCAATGAGGTCAGACCAGCCAACATGAATATACAACGATTGGTATTGCATACAACAAAACAAGCTTCTTACAAGTACAACGACAACCGTCCGTGGTAGCTATGCCGTTTTTTTCGGGTCAACAAATGAAAGTGTGAAGGATGAATATGCTCGCTTTTGTGATCATAAAAAGTACTCGGGAGCAGGCCTCTTTGCTGGTACACCATGAGCCTCCTGAGCTGCCGCATCAAAAGTTTCGTACTTCTGATTCAACGCATCGTCCAGCTTCAGTATAGACGCAACATTGCCGCATCTATAGCAGTAGTTCGGTGCTGACCAAACCGTGACAATTGTTTGATCGAACATCAACTTGTATCCTTCCAGCACAAGCTGATGCGCTCTCGCGATGAGATCCAAATCGTTCGTGTGAGCGAATTGCTGCACAATGTCTCCTCCAAACAGATAGCCTGCACCTCTTGGACTCATTCCCCAGCCTGTGATGTCGTCTGGGTCGGACCAGAGAAGATCGCACATAGCACCGTCGTGTGGTACTTCTTGCTTTCTGTCAATGCTCCTGATCTGATCCAGCGTTGTGATGCTCGGTGACAAGCCTCCGTGAACGCAGAACACTCTTCCATCTACCACGGCACCTAACGCCAGATAGTCAAACACTTCGCAACAGTACCTCCATACATTGACGCTGCCATACTTGCGCACGCACTCGTCGTAGAACCCATACACCTGCGTGATCTGCCGTGACTCGTGATTACCACGTATCAATGTGATTCGATCAGGGTATCGTACCTTCAGCGCTAGCAGCAGCAGGAACGTTTCGACTGAGTAAAAGCCACGATCGACAAAATCGCCCATGAAGAGGTAATTAGTCTCGGGACACATGCCGCCATGCTTGAAGAGCTCCATGAGATCGAAAAACTGGCCGTGGATGTCACCGCAGATTGTGACGGGAGCATCAACGTGCTGGACGTTGCCCTCCTCGATGAGAATCTCGCGTGCTTTGAGACATAGCTCTTTGACTTGCGTTTCAGAGAGAGGCTGGCATTTCTTGAGCTGCTCGATCTGCAGATCTAGATCACTCGCCATCTTAGCGGGCTATATGTGAGTGGAAAGGACGGCAGGGGCTGAAAGGAGCCGCCTTGCTATCCGACTTGTTAGCCGAGCGGATGCAGAGACTAGAGCTTGAAAGTGGCGCTGCTAGCTAGCAGCCTGTTTGCGAAGATTCGGGATATCCAAATAGACGTAAAGAGGCGAGATAAGGCTGTTTTGGAAAACGGGTATATGCTTGATGTAGCGTGCTCTGCAGACAAGTGACTACGCTTGCAGTACTGTTGGAAAGGACGATGTGAATGCTTTTGTTGGAATGCTACGGATGCAAAGCCTCTATGAATGTTTTTGAAAAATCAGATGCGGAAAGAGGGAGGCGGAGATGATGCTGAATGAATGGGGCGCAAACGTCGGTTGGTCGCTGTACTATGCAGATGCGATAATGATAACGAGGACACAGTACCCGATGCGGATCTGGGGAATGTGCGTGTGATTCGTGAGCGGAGGCGTACGTGACGAAGGTAAGAATAGATATGATGGCAAGCAAGAACAGCTCGCCCGATTTGATGGTGGTGAAGGAGAAATGTCAACGGTCGCTTGAGCTGACGATCCGGAAACTGAGTTTAGCAGTGAGGTGGGTTGCAAGTTGCAGTAATAAAAGCTGCTGCACGTCGAGTACAGTAGATGAGAAACAAATGGGACGTGTCGACTGGCGTAAAGCCGGGTGGCCAAAAACCAAAACTCGAGTTTCTTTTGAGAATTTTTATCGAATTCTCGACTCCACACACTCTTTTGGCTGTCCACACTGCGCTCTGCTAGTACAACAAAAACAAAAACGGAGAGCAGAGTTTGCAAAGTGTGTAAAATCTGGCTTTCGAATTCAAAAAGGACCCTGAGAAAGGTTGGTTGATGGAGACACGCGGAGAAGCCGATGCTGCGTGATGTGTGCGTGTGTGCCTGGCTGAGCAAACGGCAGAACAACATCATACAAGGGACCTCATTTGGGAGCACGACGCCTTTGTTCCTGAGCTTCCTGCAGCGCTTCTAGAACGCTATTTGTGGCTCACAATCTTAAATCTGGGCCGCAATCAGGAAAAGTCAGTGATGCTCAACTGCACTACACGTCTAGGGAGGCAGCATGCCAGAGCTGCGTGCGCAACGCGGCAACTGCGATGTGCATTTGGACCTACAAACTGGATTCCTGGCTCTGTTGGAGCTCGTCTCATGCTTATTGTCGATCCAACGAAGACAGCGGCTGATCCGTTCAGAGGTACCGCTGAATTGGTGAGAGAAGCTCTTCAAGCTGCAACAATATTTGTCAGTGGTTGGCCTTGCGGCCCCCGCAGCACTTACGGGTGCTTTGCAGTCAGGTAATATCCTCATGTCAGGCGCCGGCACAAGCGAGAAGAGCGCCACCTGATCTCGAACGGAGAGACTCCGACTTATTGGCTGTTGACGATGAAACGAGTACGGAATGATCCGAAGCTTTGCCAGTTGGCTGGACCCTGAACCATTCTGACGAAGAAGCGGGCGGCATTGCAATGTGCACGAGGCCAATTGTGTGCTCGGCAAGATTCCGACTCTGATCTACAGCAGCAGCAGCAGCAAGATGGCAGCAGTGAGGCTTCTCGGGGAATTGAACGCACAAATTCGAGGCGGCAGCAGCAGCGCACACGAACCTAATTTTGTCTTGTCCGCTGATTGCCAATTGATTTCTTCGGGATGACTCCGAGTCTTCTCAACGCGGAAAAGTAAAATCTTGATAATCAGACAGAGAGCAGCAGCTCCCTTCCCACGCACGGTGGCCAGATTAGATCTTCGTTCACATCTACTGCAACCACCTTCACTTTCATCTTTCGACCACATCCATTCTCCTCCTACTTTTCACTCATCTCATCGACGCTGCACTCACCTGCAGCCAACTCCTCACTCGCTACTGTCCTTGCTATACAGAGGCTAACGCATACAATGACGAGCGCTGTACCAAGGGTCCGCGCCACCGGGCGAACCCTCGCCAACCTCGTTCGACCCGTCGCCGAAGTACCAGCGCTTCGACCGGCACTGCCACGAGCTGTCGGCACCTCCGCTTCTGCTGCCTCATACTCGACTCGTACTCGTGCATCCCGGCAGACCATTGCTTCTCTTGCGACTCAGCCACGATTGACACGTCGCGGTCTGGCCACTGTCGCTCGTTCCGACGTTTTCGCCAACATCACTTCAGCAGACGTCGAGGCATTTGCCAAGATTCTTCCCTCTCCCTCCCAGATCCTCACCACAATTGCTCCCGAATCTGGTGCTGCTTCATACCAGGTCGTCGACCCCAGCGAGCTTGACACATTCAACAATGACTGGATGAACAAGTATCACGGCAAGTCGCAGCTTGTTCTCAAACCCAAGACCACCAAGGAAGTTTCCGAGATCATGAAGTATTGCCACAGCAAGAACATCGCTGTTGTACCTCAGGGTGGTAACACTGGTCTTGTTGGTGGTGGTGTGCCTGTATTTGACGAGGTCGTGGTTCAGCTCGGTGGTCTCAACCAGATTCGCTCGTTCGACGAAGTCGCCGGCACACTTGTTTGCGACGCAGGCTGCATTCTCGAGGCTCTCGACAACCACATCGCCGAAAAGGGATACATGATGCCACTTGATCTGGGCGCCAAGGGCTCATGTCACATTGGTGGTAACGTTGCAACCAATGCAGGTGGTCTTCGCTTCCTTCGCTACGGCAGCTTGCACGGAAACGTCCTTGGTCTCGAGGTCGTACTGCCTGACGGCACTATCATGGACAACCTCTCCACGCTTCGTAAGGACAACACCGGTTTCGACCTCAAGCAGCTCTTCATTGGCTCCGAGGGCACGATTGGTCTCATCACCGGTGTTTCCATTGTTACACCGCGCCGACCTTCTGCTATGAACGTCGCTGTTTTTGCGCTCGACTCCTACGAGGCGGTCCAGACCGTCTTCGGTCAAGTCAAGAAGCACTGCGGTGAGATCCTCTCCGCCTTCGAGTTCTTCGATCAGACCTCGTTCGATGTTGTCCAGAAGCACGCCACTGCACACGTCCGCGATCCATTCGAGGCTCGTCACCCCTTCTACGTCCTCATCGAGACGAGTGGTTCCAATAAGGACCACGATGACGAGAAGCTTCAAGTACTGCTCGAGCACCTCATGGAAGAAGGCATGATCCAGGACGGTGTTCTCGCTCAAGACGAAACCCAACTCCAAGGTCTCTGGGCACTTCGAGAAAGCATTCCTGAAGCAGCAGGCAAGATGGGCAAGGTGTTCAAGTACGATCTCTCCATGCCGATCAACAAGATGTACGAGCTTGTCCTTGATATGCGCAAGCGATTCGATGACCACGGTGTCCACGGCGAGGGTAAGGACGTTGGCGCTGTCTGCGGATACGGTCATATCGGTGATGGAAACTTGCATATCAACATTGTGGCCAAGTCGTACGATGAGAAGATTGAGAAGATCATCGAGCCATACATCTACGAATGGACTTCAGATGTCAAGGGCAGTGTCAGTGCAGAGCACGGGTTGGGCTTGATGAAAGCGACAAAGATTGGATATAGCAAGACACCAGAGAGCATTGAGTACATGAAGAAGATCAAGCACGTGTTTGACCCCAAGGGTATCTTGAACCCATACAAGTACATTCAGGTGTAAATTTTCGTAGCGGCATTTCCATACATTACATTGCCTTCACCAGGTTCTTCCTCGCTGTGTGAGATGTGCTGCTGTGCGCTCTATGCTTCGAAGTGTCGTGTACATAGCATGAGCCTACAGCAACAGGTTTGAGTTTTGCTTTTGGACGCAGCAAGCGACAGTCTCGGAATTCGGACAGAAGGCTTTCTTTCAATCGTGTGTCTCTCCACTTTGATTCTCGAAAATTGTGGCCTGCACGTCTGTCTCTTCTCGACTGAGCAGTATTACCATGAGCAGACGTCAATTTCCGCTACAATCCGAACACAGGCCCCTTTGATCTGGACCAACACCTCCTTCCATCTTCTCATCCCTACAACATCACATCCTCAACCGTCATATTCAATCGATAGTAGTTGATTTACTCAGTGCAGTTAAGATGTCAACGTGGGTCTCACCCTCTCTCTCTCGGTTCAACAAATCCTCCTCCTCCACCACCTCATCTCCAACCTCCGACTCAGCCTCCGAACCCTCAGCCTACGCACCACAGTACGAACCCATCACCCTTGGCTCATCCTCTGTTCTCAAACCTCTGACGCCACCGAGCGTGTCGAATCTCACTCCTTCCACCTGTCTTGCGATAGGCGAATTCAAAGAACTCCTTCGTCAATACCGTCAGCTCGATGATGGAATCACCACCCGTCTCAATCGTTCTTTCGCCCGTTCGAGAGCCCTTGGTCAATCTACCTCCCCCTCGCTCCTTTCCTCCGCGAATATGAACTCTGCCAGCTCTTCGGATCTGGGAACAAGTACATACGCCACTCCGGCACCCGGCGCCTGTGCAGCATTCTGGAGAGAACTGGTCGACGTTTGGATCGGCAGAGAAGAAGTCGTACGATTCTGCATCAAGGTCGCTGACCAAAACAGTCGTGGCAGCTACACGCAAGAGACCTCATCAACAGGTACCAGCGGGAATTCGAAAGATAGACTGTTGGATGCAGACTACCATCCTTCAACGTCAACAGGCGGTAAGGGAGGAGAACAAAGATGGAGTAGAGCAGAAAATAGTGCCGAAACCCTAGCCAGGCAGTTGCATAACGAGTTGAAAGTAGAAAGTATCATTAGGGCTCGTAGTTTGGATGCCTTCAAATCCAGATGCAAGTTCTTCCAACCTAGTCCACCGCCTGGACCAGAAGGAGATCGTGAACGAGCCATGTGGCAAGGTCTCCCCACACCTGCTGCTCAAGCTAGCGCTCAAGGCGCTACACGACCATAGACACGCGCACAACTGGATGTAGACTCAATCACCACTCGAAGTCAAATATCACTCTTCGCAGGATCTGATGTATAACCGACATTTGTCAATCAGAACAATGCTTTGCTAGGTAGTGGAAACAAGACCTTCCTTGCGACACGTTGGGCAACCTTTCTTGCCCACCAGTGTAGACCGTAATCTCGCCTCGTACTTGAGTCTGTCCTGAAACTGTGCCACTGCATCTTCTGCCCTTTGTAGTGGCCCGTATCTGGTCAACTCCACTGTTGATGCTGTCGAGATGTGTTTCGCCTCTCCACCGAGCTGTGATTCGTGTCGATGCTCTAAGCTGTTCCAACGTTGTTTAATGCTTGGAGTCGATGCGAAAGCTTGTGTTGTGGTACACTTGAGTTCGCCTCCTCCTGTACTGGCCGACTTGACAGCCGGAAGGTTCACTGGAGGAAGCAGACACGTGAGATGATGTACATGCCCACACAGATAAACCACCACTTTGGACTGCCTAGCTTTCTCATACGTATCTCCCTTGCCTCTCTTTGCAAATAGTGGCCCTTCACAGCTCGAACAAACACTTTCTTCATCCACATACCCACCATACCTCAACGACCGTCCCAATTCATCCGCCAACACCTTGACATCCCGCCCCAAGATCCTCTCACATCCCTCCAACAAGCTGATCTGCAACGTGAAATCACTCAAAATCTTCATCAGTGCTGACTTCAACCCTGGAATCTCCAACCCATTCTTAATCCTCCTGATCAATCTGATCGGATCGATCTCTGCTCCCACATTCTCCAACAAACCTCTAATAAACGCAGGTCTCGACTCGGAATACAGCAAAAGATCCTCCCAAAGATCATCGTCATTCTGCTCCTTGGCAAAATCAATCGCCCTTTCCACATCTCCCAGCCGCTCGATGATCAACGATAACGCCCGCTTGTTGTCACCTACCCGACCCAGGAGGAAGACCATCTCTGGAACGTAGTCATGACTCTCGCAGATGGAAAAGGCTTTCTCAAAGCTATAGAAGCTTGACATTGCTCTTAGATAGGACATCAGTCGAGGAGCGTCGTATTCGGCGTAAAGCTTGACTTGAAGGTCGCAGAACGGAGTCACTTGCTGCGGATCGCGATCGAATAGAGCATCCAAATACATGTAGAGGTATTTGGGATGCGATTCGAGCTGCGAGATCACTCGACCGATGGGGATCGAGTAAGTGTGGTCGACGAGTAGATCAATGGCTGCTCCATGCTTTGATGCGGTCGGTTGCTGAGTTCGTCGCGTCTTGAGATCTTCTTCGAATTCGATGAGCAACAAGGCTTGATCCTGAACTGCAGTGAACAGATTGTTCTCCCGGATAAGATCAAAGACATTCGCCCGTCGTAAGCGTAGATAGTACTGCAGCGCTTTCCCCGGCTGCCTATTCCTGACGTAGATCTCAGCCAAACACTCCATCAGCAACTTCTCCGTGCCAGCTTCATTACCGCCAGACTTCAACCGATCTTCAACAGCCAACACCACCGCCGTCGTAGAGTAGATCTCAGGCGGCCATTCCTCGATCGTCTCCAGCAGCTTCTTCAGATCATGCTGCAGGAAGTGCGCAAGAATCATGTCGTAGATCATCTCGCTCAGCGTCGGATCTGACGTGGGGATGAAAGGAATAGCCAATCCAAGTTTGCCTTTCTCCACAAAGAGGAAGATCCAATCTTCCCACGCCTGTACGTTGCGTCCAAGGATCTTGCTTGCAACGCGCGCTGCTTCGGAATATCGATCCTCTTCTACCAGCCAATTGAGGTACTTCTTGCCGATATCTTCTGCATCGAATCCGTTCTGGAGAGCAGCGGTTCGACCCATCCCTTCGATCTTGACGAGAGCTTCTTGGAAACGTTGTCGTTCAAGAAGCCATTCAACATGGTCCTTTTCGTCGCGCGGTTTGGAGACAACAATGTCTCGCGGGGAGACGACGTAGAATTGGGAGGCTTCCGTGATGTCGGTTCGGACCTTGCGACCTGCAAGTAGAGCTGCAGAATAGGCATGAGCTTCGATGGACGGTACGAGAAGGTAGTCGTTACACTGGAAACGAGAATAGTCATTGAGACTGAGGACGTCGGAGCTGAGTTCTTCGCCTGCACGGCTGATGATGCGTAGTTCTGGTCGGAGTGCTTCGCGTCGTCGAAACGCTCGATGTACTGACCCACCATCCTCGTCGCCTTCCTCTTCCTCATCCGATTCGTCCGGGTCTTCTGTGACGTAGGCTAGTACAAGGTAATCCAGCCCGTAGGGTGCGATACCCGAAATCATGCAATCAAGTTGGAAGATCGCTGTGATTTCGATGAAATATTGCGGATGACTTGCTCCGGCACCTGGCACGCCGACTTTGCTTAGCGCAGACGCTGCATTCTGTGTCGAGTTGGAAGCAATGCTTGCTCGTGAAGATGCTGTTGCTCCGCCGGCCTGCTTCTCTTTGATCTTGGCCACCTTGATATGGTCTGCCCATGCGATCAACAATGTACGGTCGTCTTGCCAGTAGAGCGTACAGCGATGCAAATCGCCTCTAACATCCTTACTAGGCGCAGAGATGAAGCTGATCCTCTGCTTCGCATCCGTGTCATACACTCTGACACCCTTATCACTGGCCCAAGCAATCATGTTCCCTCTCCACCTTGTCGTCCAGATCGGCCCTTCACCCGAGTGCAGCACCGTCTCTTTGTGTCCTAGCCAGCCTTTTTCACGATGAGTGAGCGAACCAGCCATACCACCGCATACAAAGGCGCGGGAAGATTTGCGGCCGAAGTTTGGCTCGAGCGAGATACATCGCATAGGACGCTTGAAGTCGAACACGTACTGTTCTGCAGTGGCGAGAGCAGAGATGGAAACGAGACCATCCATGGATGCAGCAGCGACAAAGTCGGACGTGTTGTCGATGACCAGGTCGAGGATGGACGCGGTGTGAAGACGGAAACCTTTGACGAGGTTGCCATCGATGTCGAGAATATAGATCATACCCGCGTGGGTGCCGAGTGCCATGAATCGCGGGGAGAGGGCGAAGGCGGAAGCGGTGTCCTTCTTGAGGACGTCACTGACTCCTCCTTTGACGCGAGAGTACTTGAGTGAAGGCTCAACCTCGTCTTCCTCTTCTTCCTCCTCCTCTTCCGAGCTTCCGCTGGCTTCTGCTTCATCATCTCCGTGTTCATCCTGATCGCTTTCTGCCGCCTCATCTTCCAAGTCGACACCGGCTGCTTCAGTTTCGGAGGCGTCACGTGTCGTTCTCGATGCGGAATCGGATATTTTTGCTACTCGCTCATCTTGATCTTCTTCTGTCGATGCTTCGGGACCTTTTGCGGCAGTTATGCTTGCATCTGCTTGCATCTCGTCGTCGGATTTACCCTCCGCAGCATGATCGCCCTCGGGCATCTCACCTTCAAGAAGCACTGTCATTCTTTTCTTCCTATCCACCTCCGCCTGAGAGTCTCTGCTGAATTCACCCCTTGACATCGACAACCTCTTCCGCCTTGGCCCAGGCGATGTTGGCAGCGAGTCAAGAGAACTGATACTCGCTCGTCCAGCCGAAGAACTACTTTCGGTCCTTCGCAAAGAGTCCGGTCTTCGTTTGTGAGCGCGCTTCCTCGGTGAAGTCGGCGTCGATGACGCTGCAGCTGCCAGGATCTCTGCTGCTAGAGACGGCCCTTCACCGTCATCCTCCTTCTCGTCCTGCTCCGCATCTTGTGCATTTGTTCTGTCGCCAGCTTCTTCTGTCTCTTCTGGTGGTGCGTAATCCATTTCGAGCTGTCCAGCTTCTTCGTCGTCATCATCTGGCAATGTCACAGGCTGTGTTGGTGTTTCGAGATTGTCGACCTCTGTGTCACCTTGCGCTCCATGTTGATTCTTGTTATGGTCGCCAGCCGTTGAGCTCGAGGCGGGATCATCTTCGGTCGACAAATCGGTATGCTGAGATGAATGAGTTTGGAGTGATGGTCTTTCACGACGTCCAAAGCCGCGGGTTGCGAAAGTCGGGAAGTGACGATCGGCTGCTTGCCTTTGCCGGATCTCGTCAGCGAGCTTGACTGTATCTTGCGGAGAAGACATTGGTGGTTATTTCTCCAACCTTCAGTTCAGCCGAGCTTCGAAAGCTCTTAGCTGCTCTGCGCGTTGCCGTGTCAGTCGAGCTACAAGGATGTCATGTGACGTGAGCTAGGTTCTCGGACAGACTGAGGTTGATGCTTTTCGTGTTCGGACGGAGTACTTTCAGAGCTGTGTCGCGTCTGGCAACTGCTGCAGTTCCGTTCAGTGACGGAGTGGAGGATGTCTGCTGTACCGCACAGTAACTACAGTACTGTATCGATGTCCGGCAGCGAGTTGCCGGAGCTAAAGTTGGAAAGGTTACTGAACGACCCCGCAGGTTGACGGAGTGTGGGTTGATGATAGTCAAGGGGTAGCATTGACCCTGCAGTGTCAGACATCCAAAAGTTGTTGAGAGTGGAGGGCGATCCGTGCATTTAGGAGGGCCTTTCATATTGCCAGGTATATGTATGCAATGTTTGGCTATCGCCGTATTGAAGGCAAGATGGCCGAGTGGTCTAAGGCGTAGCATTAAGGAAGATATCCTGATCTGTTCAGGAAAACCTGCTATCTTCGGGCGTGGGTTCGAATCCCACTCTTGTCACATTCTTTTTCCTTTCTTTTCTCAAGGCTTTTTTTGGGCTCACTTTATTGCTAAGGTCTTGTTTTTTGCCGGCCATGACGTTGTCGTGCTTTGTGCCATGTTGATGTGGCATCGTAGCATCATCCTAGTCGCCGATGATGGTCTCGAAAGGATGAAACGCCTGGACTTGAGAAGTGAAAGGTTTTGACGCGGAAATGCAAAATAGAAGCTCAAGACAAGGTAAGAAGCGGTCAATACAATCTGGGGAAGTGTGGTCGTTTGAACCAACGAGACGGTCAAATACAAACCAACAGTAAAACAAATCGACCGCTCCCTGGTTGCTAATCACCATCTTGCTCATCGTTGCCCAACATGCGATATGTCACTTGTCCCGTTTGCAACTTTGTGTACGCAAATACAAACATCCACAATCACCTACGAAAAACTCATCCTGATGCGCGTATCGTTGCGGAAGCAGCCGCCAAGTTAGGACTTTTGGTATGTTCGTGCGGGCAATTGGCAAAGAACATAGCAGGATTGAGGCGACATCAAGGTATCAGCAAGTGTCAGGAATTGGGAAGGCTACGACAAGCAAGGTCGTCCGCACCGGGACCATCGGTAGCACAACAATCACGTCAAGAGAGGTCTGCAGAAACGACGCCGCCAAGAACACCACCGCTATCAACAGCACTCGTCACCTCGCGGCAAGCACCATCTCAGATATCGCCACAACCTTCACCAGTAGCGATAACACAATCAGCTTCACGGCTTCCGCCATCACGGCCGCCAGTGTCTCAGGGTGTGGTAGCTGAAGCGGCAGCAGCAGCAATTCAGGCAGTGCGCGATCGCTTTGCACAAGAATCCTTTGGTTCTCAATCCGGTCCCATGCAACTTTCGGTCAATGTGGTTGTGAAGCTGTCAGGACCTAATCACGAGAACACCTACAAGACAACGCACGAAGAGACACTCACATGAACATCGCCAGTGAATGCGATGGCCGATGGCTAACCCAAACATATCTGGAACCCTTATCGGGAATGGAGATCCACACCCTTTTCCTATCCACTCATATACCCGCAGCTTCGTCCAAGTTGAAGCTCAACAATTAACCCTCTGTAGAATAAATCGCTCACCGCACATTGACTGCCCTTTAAATAGGCTGGACAACACGAACAGCAGAGATAATGCGCACACATGAGACTGAATGCCACAAACGGTCTGTGGAAGTTCGTGTCGATTCTGGGAGTGTTTGTCAAGGATTGTTTTGATTGCTGCGAGAATCTGAGGTGGTGAATGACGGATTCGACGCTTAGAGCACGATGACATTTGGTTCGACATAGCGCTTGGTGTTGTAGACCGACTTGCCAGCCTCCCATCCTGGAACGTCCTTCATGATCTCCTTTTCTCGTGCAAGTTGTGCTTCGTTTCTTCGGTAAGCATCTCGGTCTGACTCGGCCATGAGCAAAGGAATAAGGTGGATTCGCGACCATGCACGCTCCCTCTTGAGCTCTCTGATTCGGTTCCAACAAAGGTATCAATCAGTCTTCAATCCTTCTTTCTCATAACGACATACATGGCGGGAACTTACCGTTGTTCGAGGTTACCGAGGCCGACCTTGTAGAAACCGTATGCGCAGACGGCAATGACACCGCCAAAGATGGTAAGACCGGAAAGGTTCTTACCGGGCAAGTTACGCTTGTATCGAATGGGCTGGTAGCCTCCGGAAGGAGGAAGATCCCTGTTGAGCCGCGAAGAAACAGCAAAGGTTGCATGTGCATCGTTTGGATGTCAGAATACCGTTTTGTACAAACCTGACCTTGAGCTGAGGGTCTTAAGGCCGTGCAAGATTATACTCACTGTCGGAATGGGACTGTTGATGTCGGGAACAACATTACAGCACGAGCGGGGTGGAAAGTGACGATCAAGTTTAACGGAGATGTATTATGTAGAGAAGTGGTGTTTGCCGTGTAACGTGGTATTGATTGAGTGTAAGCGATAGAAGCTGTCAGTGGACGATTCTATATTGCCTTCGCTAATAATCCTTGGGCTGGTGTCGATCTCGAGTGTTGTGACCACTGCCGATGTTTTGTGTACTTACCTGCACCGCTCATGATTGTGTGTATCGTGTGTGGTGACGTTGATCAGTGTGATGCGGAAAGGAAAGCTTCGCTATCAATCATGTCAACTGCAGCTGCTTCTCAAACAGCGCGTTCAGGACACACTGTCCGAATCCAACTCGGAACCGACTCAAACATAGATCGGGAGATCCAACGCCGACTGCCGAAATTTCAATATCAGAAAAAAGGCAAAGGAAAAAAAAGTTGAAAAAGGAAGAAAAGGTGGAAAATGCGCTGCTTTCGAGGCTCAGCAGTTGACGAAATTTTGACGACCCTGAAATCACTCACTTCTTTTGCTTGCTGAGGCCACCCAACCTTGTCAAGCTTAACCAACCACTTGCTTCGATACCATATACCCTTACCCCATCAAACACCCCGAGGAAGCCAAGCCTTTCCAATTGAGGTACCAAGAGGCTATTCACAGGAGCAAGACAATCAGATTGGCTCAAACTCACGCTACCTGAAAGTGCTTGTGTTGTTCCACAACACAGCTCTTCCTACCCTCACAAGGTCGCAACCATGGCCAAGGGCGGAGGCTCGCAGCTGTCCCAGCTCAAGTCTAAACTCCATAGCTCTGGCGTCACAGATCGTCGTCAGCTCTCAAAGAAGTCTCGCTCACGCAAAGGTGGTCAGGACGAGAAAGATGCTGCCGCAGCTCGTTTAAACAAGATCAACTCAATCGTCTCTGGTCTCAACCCTTTCGACACAAAGGTCACTAAGCCAAAACATGAAGTACTTGGACGCAAAATCAAGGGCGCCGTTGGTCGTCCCGGTGCTGCCAAGGCAAGTGGCCTCGCCCAAAGAAGAGAGACTCTGCTCCCGGAATGGCAGGCACGTAATCGGACAGGCACCTTCGTCGACCGACGTTTCGGTGAGAACGACGCCAACATGACACCAGAAGAGAAGATGCTGGAACGTTACGCAACCGAGAAGCAAAGGCGTGCGGCCAAACGTGCTGCGTTCAACCTCAACGACGACGATGAGTTGCTAACACATTACGGTCAGTCGCTGAGCGGCTTAGATGACCTTGCCGACATTCGACTGCCGGGAGATGACGATGATGACGAAGGTAAGTTGTCAACATACACACACCACAAAGAGGAGCAATCAGAAGCATGGCAGAAGTCACTCGAAGCGCATTCCATATGATGATCTGCTACTGGCGATACAAACGATCCGGACAACACACAAAGTGCGCTGAAAAGCGCCACCCCGTGACGGTCAAAAGATTCTACTGGAGATTTCTGATGGATTCTCGAGGCTGCTTTTCTATGCTCCCTCTTCATTTCAGCTCGAAACTGAACCATTTTCAGCTCGTGGAAATGAATACTGACGTTCCTTCCCTTGACGTTGCTGTATTTGCAAAACAGATACCGGCCGACTCACCGCACAGGGACACTTTGGTGGTTTTGGTGAAAACGAGGATGGCGACAAGTCCAAGGCCGACGTCATGCGCGAAGTCATTGCCAAATCCAAGTACCACAAGCTCGAGCGTCAAAAGATGAAAGACGCCGATGACGAACTTCGAGAGCAGCTCGATGACGAACTCGCTGATATTCGCGGTCTTCTCTACGAACAAGCGCCCGTCCCCACACCAGCACCGGCACCGGACCCGAAAGCAAAAGCCAAGATCAACGTCTTCCCCGGACCAGCTGCGACAGGCGCCAACGCTACTGCTATCGTGGGCAATGCCAAGATGGAGTCACAAGAGGGAGCAGAGGAGAAGCCAACCAGCTCTTACGATACTTTCGTGCGCGAGCTGGCATTTGAGCGTAGAGCCAAGCCACAAGACCGTCTCAAGAGCGAAGAGGAATTGGCAGCTGAAGAGGCACAAAGGTTGATGAAGGCTGAAAAGGCACGCTTGAAGCGAATGCGTGGCGATAGCGATGATGAAGCTGATGAGGACGAGGAGGAGGGAGGCCGTCGTAAGCGCAAGAAGGGTACTGGCTCCTCATCTGGGCCGAAGCGTTCAGCGCAGGCCGACGACCTTGACGATGATTTCGAACTCGATGGCATGACTGCAGGTGAGGTTTACGGCCTTGGTTCCGGTCTTGCCGAAGATGGCGCCGTTGATGAAAGCGATGAGGAGGAAGAAGACGACGACGACGAGAATGAGGATGATGATGGAGAAGATGAGGATGATGACGCGGAAGAGGGCGAAGGTGAAGACGATCAGGATGAGGATGATGACGAAGATGACTTCGCTGATCTTGCTGATGCTGATGGTGCTATCCAGATCGGTGAGGACGAAGAGTCGGAACAAGGAGGCGACCACGAAGCGCTCACTGGTAGCTCATCCAAGGTCGGTTCATCAAGCAAGGGCGGCAAGGCTAGCTCCTCCAAGGCGAAAGCAACTGCTGTCACCGACACCAAGTTGCCCTTCACCTTTCCTTGTCCAGCCACCCACGACGAGCTTCTCTCCCTGCTCGAAGCTCACTCCATCGAGCCTAAGCACATCCCTACTGTCATCAAGCGTATTCGCACTCTACACCACCCCAGTCTCGCCGAAGACAACAAGTATCGTCTCCAAGCGCTCATTGGTGTCCTCATCGACCACGTCCTCCACTGGGCTGGTCAAGCACAACTTCATCAGTCCAAGACAGGCGAAAAGCACAAGCTTGCCTTCGCCATCGTCAACTCGCTCATCCCACACATCTTCAGCCTCTCTCAGAGCTATCCAACTGCATCGGCAGAGCACTTTGTGGGTAAGCTCGCTCTCATGCAGCGCAACCTCTCACGAGGCCTAGCAAAGGGTCCCACCGAGGCTGATGCCAGAACATGGCCTGGGTTGCCCGAGTTGACGCTGTTGAGATTGGTGGGCTCGGTTTGGCCGACGTCAGACAAGCAGCATAACGTGACGACGCCGTTGGCGCTGCTCATTGCGCAGTATCTGGGTCACGCCAGGATCAGGTCGGTGAGCGATTTGGCTTCGGGTCTGTTCCTGTGCTCGTTGGTGGTGTCGAACGAGAAGGAGAGCAAGAGGTTGTTCCCTGAAGCTCTCAACTTCCTTTTCTCGTCGGTTGCTATCTTGGCGTCGCTCGGTAGCGAGAAGAAGCAGCGCGAAAGTTTGGCAAAGCTCCGTGCGATTGCGGAGGAGTACGGCATCCCCACTCCGGATGTGGACGCAACCCATACTCGACAACTCCGTCTCTCAGGCAAGGACGCCGTGGGACAGGCAGAACAGGCAGTTGACCTTCCTAGCCTTATCAGCGCTAGACCCAATGAAAACTCGGCTCTGCAGCAGCAACAATCTGCCACGCTCCTTTCCGTCGCCTTGTCACTCATCTCGAACTTCAGCGAGCTCTACAACGGTTCCACATCCTACATCGAGCTCTTCACTCCTTTCTCCATCCTCCTTTCTCTCTCACCGTCCACTGCCTCCTCTACTCTCGCAACCTCTCTTGATCGCTCTCTCAAGAACGCATCCTCGTCTCGTCGCTACTTGAGATTGCAAGCCCACCGAGCAATTGCCATTGCCTCTCACGTCCCCAAGTTCGACCAACAGGGCTACAACCCCGATCGCAAATCTGCCCTCGACCCCGACGCCGAACGTGTCCAGATCCAGAAGATGAAGTCGCTTATCAAGAAGGAGCGCAAGGGTGCTATTCGCGAGCTGCGCAGAGACAACCAGTTCATCGCCGAAGTCAGAAGAAAGGATCAGGCAGAGGAGGATCAGACCTACAAGAAGAAGATGGACAAGATCATGTCCACGTTGCAGGTGGAGAGGAGCGAACAGAAGCAGTTGGAAAGGGCCAAGGCCAACATCAAGAGGAGAGCTGGGAAGAAGTAGACGGGTTTTTTGAGAGGTTTCTTTCGCATGTCGTTTTTCATCATCTTTGTACACTATCATACTTATACACATACATTTGCAGTTTGCTTCATCGTGTTGGAGCATCAAGTTCATCAAGTGAATGCGTCGTGAACTCCGTCGAGGGATAGAGGTCTTGATTCGGCACGAAGTGACCTTGATGAGCGGGATGTACTGCTGAGAACGAGCAAAAAGCGTTCAGGGTCCAATTTTGAAGTTGTTAAACAAGTCAGACGAGGCGGAAATTTCAACGAACGCCTTGTGCGCGCGCACGAAGCAACACTCCTCGCATCTGTTCAACAAAGTGCTCCTCACTTCCCCACCCAGCGTCTTTCGTTCGTCTTCGCTCTCGCCTCAACCGTTTACATCGTTCAACAGCGGAAGCATATCCACTCCGACCCCTCGTGACGCATCAACTCGGCCGTTCCGACGAGGAGCGTCATTACAATCACAATGTCAGCTCCAACAACATGGTCACACGCGACCTCTCGCGCACCCGTTTCCACCACCACCACCACACCCAACGCTCCTTCAAACATGCCATCTTCCACCGCACCCTCCCTCCAGCCCACTACTCGCGGTATCGATCTCGGCGGCTGGTCCGTTCGTGTAACATCTGGCCCGATTGGCTCTTCCGCTGAAATGGACGCTCTTTCAGACCTGCTAGGCATTCCACCACCTGAGATGGCATTTCCTCACAACTCTCTTGTCTTGCAACATGCTGCTTCTGGATTTAGTCTTTGTTTTGATGCTGTCCGTACGCTTCGTTCCGTTGAAGGTGTTCAGTCTGCCAACAGGCTCTATGGTATCGACTGTCGAGAGAGTCCTTCGAGCTCAAAAGGGGGTAGTGGATTGGGAGCGAAACCGAAGGCAAGAGGTGGAGGAGGTTCGATCAAAGTAGCCTATGCTAAGGAATGGGGGAAGAGTCGGAATGAATTCGTCGCCGCGAATACAGAGAGCTCTTCAGGGGAGACGAAGGAAGAGGGAGGATCGCACTTTGGTAGTAATACGGCAGATATCACGGCAGCAAAAGATTACGATTGGACTTATAGCACTACTTGGCCTGGTGCTCAGAATTCTACCTCTCCTCAAGCCTTGTTACCGACACAAATGACTCCAACCCTCGCTACAGGGCTGAAATCTCTATCATCACCAATAGAAGGAAAAGAAGATTGGTTCGAACCGGGTTCGGATCCAGCAACGGATCGCATTCCTGTGGAAAGGTTGGGTCCTTCGAGCGGAGAACCGATTCTTTTCTACGACGACATTGTGCTCTACGAAGACGAACTCGCAGATAACGGAAGCAGTATTGTCAATGTCAAAGTCAGAGTAATGCCCAGTGGATTCCTAGTACTTCAGAGATTCTTTCTACGTGTCGATGATGTATTATTCCGTGTCTTTGACACCAGACTTTACTGCTCCTTCCCTCCTCCTCCCATCTCTAAACACGTCTCGACCGCCCTACCTACCCCTTCCACCCTCCCCACAACGCTCAATCAACTCAGCCTTGGAACACCCCGAGATTTTCGTCCAAAAGACACCGACATCACCACCAACTCCTCCATCGAATCCGAAGACGAAACTTTCACCCCCCGTTTGATCCGCGAATGTTCCGGTTCGCAAGCATCCTATTCCCTCGTTCGTTCCCATCTTCCACCCTACAAACCACACGATCTCTCCCCTCTAACCGACATCAACTGGGTCTATAACACTCTCACCAAGATCGAACGTACTCGCTCTACCACATATCATGCCAACCTCGCGCAGGGGACACAGCTACCGAAGATGGGGGATAAAGATGCGAATACAGGGGCGAAGTTTTTATCTCCAAGTACACCTGCTGCGAGGTTTGCAGGTGGCAAGGTGGATTTGAGTCCTGCTACAGCACCAGCAGCTGCACCGGGCATGGAAGCGAGAATTGTTGGAGAAGTAGAGAATCAAAGCGAGGAAGAGGGGAGGGATGATTGGGCCGGTTGTGGTGGAAGAGTTGATGTTGCCATTCTCAGACCACGATCATAAAACCCTGTGCGTAAACTTTTCTCATACTTCATGTTGGTGCAGCTCTATGGGTGTGGTTTGATTGAGAGGTATGAAGAGTTAACGTACATCGATGGGTGGTTCGATGAATGGCACCATTCCCCACTCGAATTTCTCAGCTTCAAATACCGCCAAAACCTCTTTAGTAAGATCTTCTTTCTTTGGTACAGAGCTCTTGTACGGATCAGCTACCTTCCCTCCTCCTCCTTGTCCCGCTGCTGCTCCACCAAACGCAGATCCTGTTGCACCGCCGAAAGCTGTCGTGCTACCAAACGCACTTGGTGTTGCAGTTGATCCAAATGCCGAGCCTGTTGTGGGAGTGTTGGAACCGAAAGCTGGAGCACCAAAGGCTGAAGGTTGAGTTGGCGCGGCCGCAGCAGCAGGGGTGATAGTGGTAGTGGAACCGAAAGCTGACGGCGTGGTTGTGCTACCAAATGCACTACTTGCCGCAGGTTGACCAAAAGCAGATGTGGTACCAAACGCACTTCCACCAGCTGTAGGTGTTGTGCCAAAACCAGACGCTTGACCAAAACCAGACCCTGTACTAGCTGGCGTACCAAACGCACCACCTCCAAACGCTGTCGCAGGCTTGGCTCCAAATGCACCAGTCGAGCCAAAAGCAGACCCAGGTTGCCCTCCACCAAAAGCACTCGCACCGAACGCATTCCCTGCTTGTTGCTGTCTCTTCTTCTCCGCCCTATTCCTCTCCGCCTGTTGCACCGCACCATTACTATTCGCAGCCAACCGTCTATACTCAGCATCTGCTTCACTGAAAAGCTTCTGTTCATGCCCCACATACTGCGTCTCCTGCCCCGAAGCTCTTGCCTGATAAGCCATCACTCTCAGTTCATCCGGACTCACATCTTTACCCGCTATCAAATTCGGCTCCCCCCGGGCGGGGCCGTAAGCTGTGAGTTTCCAGAGTGGTCTTCCATGCGCGCCGAGATCCTCTGCTATAGATGCGGCTGTGAGAGATACTTCGGGAAGATTAGAGTCGCCGTATTGATTCGTCTTGCTGCTGAATGGTGAACTGGGATTCAATGAGGAGAAGTTGGAAGGGATCGAAGCTGAAGCAGGTTGGGAAGCGGCAGGACCAGTTGGAGGCGCAGAGCCGAACGCAGAAGGTCGTGCTTGCGAGCCAAACGCAGATGAAGATCCAAACGCGGATGGAGTTGAGGAAGAGCCGAAAGCGGAGGGTGTCACTGTGCTGGTTCCGAATGCTGAAGGGGCTTTTGGGGTGCCGAAAGCAGATGTTGGTGTAGATGTGGATCCGAATGCTGATGGTTTCGCACCGGAACCAAAGGCAGACGTCGTAGAAGTGGTGCCAAATGCAGCGGGTGTCGACGTCGAACCGAATGCCGATACCGATGGCGCTGTTGGTGCTCCAAAGGCTGACGTTGGGCCACTTGTTGATCCAAAAGCTGAAACAGGTTTGTTTACACCGCCAAATGCTGATGTCGAGCCGAATGCGCTTGGTTTCGCTGCTGCGCCTCCAAATGCCGATGGAGCACTAGCACCAAACGCAGAGCCTCCATTCCCTGCCCCAGTGCCAAAAGCACTTTGTCCACCGAAAGCGCTAGGCGCTGCTGCTCCAAATGCACTTGCTCCTGGTTTTGCTGTGTTGCCAAATGCGCTTCCTCCTGTTGCGGTGTTGCCGAATGCTGAAGTTGAACCAAAAGCACTCGGTTGGCCAAAAGCACTTGCTCCTCCACCACCGGCTCCACCAAAAGCAGAAGGCGGAGCAAAGGCACTCTGACCAAAGCCACTACGTCCTGGTCCTCCACTAGCGCCGCCTTGAGGGTGTTCGAACTTGCAGTTGTTGCCGTACGCGCATCGGTTTTGGAGGAAGAATTTGCAAACCACCATTGTGAGGCTGCTATGCGAGATGTGTTGCGATCAGGAAGCGAGACAAAACCATGAAAGGAGTGAGTCGTCCAAGAGGGTGAAATGAGTGTCTGTATGGAATGGCAGTGTGCGCAGGGTGTGCTGTTGAGTGATTCTTGAGGAGGATTACGGTCGGAAAGGGTGTTGAATGGAAAGTTGTAACGCGGAAGTCGGACCCTCGTATCGAAGCGCGAAAGATGGCCGACTTCCGAGCTGCTGCCTCCACTTTCATTCGAAGAATTCTTCCCATCTTCTTCCTCACTTGCGTTCACACTCAACCTAAGCTTAGCCGCCCGAACCTCCATCATGGTAAGCCTATTTACACTTCTCAACAGGATCCATCAAGCCAATCTCTCTGACCTTCTCGGTATGCTCCTTTTTGCTTGAAGTCGCTCCAATTTCTGAGCGACAAAGAGTCGCTCCCTTCACAATCCCACACATCACCTATCATTTCAGTATGCTGGACACCTCCCTCCTCTTCATCTCATGGCCTCATCTTCGCCGGTGACGTAAAAGGAAACATCAAAGTATTTGACGCCGCTTCCGGCTTAGCATATCGTGATCTGCCAAAAGCTCACAACACCGCTGTCAACTGCCTTAGCGCCGACGAACAAGGGTCGCGAGTTCTTTCTTCCGCAATCGATGGAACCATCGCTCTTTGGAACGTCACACACTTCTACAGCCAAGCTATCCCATCAGCTGGAGAAGATGATAATGTCGATCCAGGTGCAAGCAGTGAGCCAACTCTGTTGCCCTTACATGTAGAAGAGCCGCAATCGTTAATCATTGCAAAGCTCGACTCCATAACCGACCAACTGAGCGGAGGCGAAGCATGGAAGACGCACATTCACCCACGGGCTGATCTCTTTGCGTCCACAGGTGCAGGTGCAGTGGCAAGAATTCACAGCATCTCCGATCCTTTCGGCAAAACACTGAACCAGGCTCATCCTCCTACCTCTTTCGCCAACCAGAAAGACCTTTTCGGCATCTCCGTCGCGCTCTCCGAATCCGGATTGCTAGCTGTCGGCACAAACCTCGGTCAAATCCTTCTCTACTCTCTGACACAATCTGGGACGAAGCTCCAACTCATCTCTATGATTCCAGACCATCCTTCACCGATTCGATCACTCAGTTTCACCCCTCACCTCCTGCTGGCAGGGTCGGACGACAGAACCATCTCGGTACATGATATCAAGCCAGTCCTTGAATCTGATTTGGAACGGCACGATGGAACCCAAAAACTGCCTGGAGTGAGTACGGTAGCCTCGCTATCAGGACATAAAGGCTGGGTTTGGGGAGTAGAACCTGTTCCAGGAGCAGAGGGGGTCTTTGCAAGTATCGGTGCAGATAAGTGTATCAAATTCTGGGACCTTGGTTCGGCGACGAAGAACACGCCAGTTTGGAATGGAAGTGAGTTACAGCAGATCAGAGCTTTTGCATTTCAGTCTCTACCGAATCGGCAAGATGAGGATGAGAGGGTGGAAGGAGCAGCAGCAACAGGAGGTGGTGGTATGACTAGGTTTGTTACTGCAAGCGAAGACGGTCGTTTAAGATGGTATAGAGGTGCTGGTTTGGGCTAGACACTTGTGGTAATCCAATTAGAGACGTACAGGCACATCTCGGTGTGTTTTGCAAATGTGTATAACTGTGTGAGGAGAGACTACCAACTACCATCCTCGCTCAATCTCTCCACTTCAATCTCCCTCTCCCTCTCTTCTTCCTCCCCCATCTCCTCCTCTACATCCGCATCAGACCAATCATCAGGAAACATCACCCTCGCATCTCTATTCCTCCTCAATCTCCCCCTTACCTGATCAAAACATCTAAAATACTCTCCCAATCCCCTCAATTGCAACATCGCATGCAAAGAAGTTTCCAAAACCCTTCCTTCTTCCACGCCTCTCCCTTCCGTCTCCTGAGTGGATCGAGATGGAAGTCCATAGATCCAAATCGGACCATTCATCGGTTCAACATTTACCTCGGCAACATATCTCCTCGTACCGTCCGACACTTGAGAATGGTAGAAAGGTTGATGTCGACCTCCACGCCGAGCTTGAGATGAAGCAGGTAGACGATCTACACCCATGTTGACGATCCAATCTTCGGGTGCGGCACAGTAGGGATCCCATCCCAGAATCGCTCCTGCGTAGCGGTAGGTACGATGACGGAAAATCGTTCCTACTCGATAGCTGATCTGATCTTCCCCTCCCTCCCCAACCTCGGTGGTTGAACCTCTTGCTTCTCGTTGTCGTTTTGCCTCCGCCCCTGATCTTCTATTCACCCTGGGTGATTCCGAATCCTTCGCTCTCACAGCTTGCAGCATTCTCGCGAGCACGATTCTTGCGCTCGGATTCGTCACCAACCCTTCCCTCGGCGTACCCTCTCTCGCTTCTCTAATCGAAAACGCTCCTTCATCGCTACTTTCACTCCCCTCACTATCCTCTCCATCCTCATCCTCACCCAAGCCATTAACAGAGTCGGCTTGCGAAGCACCAAGAAAATCGCGCTCGATAATCTCAACATCCAACATGAAGTAACTCTGCAAAAATCCCGCAATCCAATCCACCTCCCTCGCATTCACCGGTGTACTCAACCTCAAAAACGCATTCACCGCAGCATACTTGGCTGCCTGCTGTTCATGTTCTGACCAATGATCTGCCCGACGACGCAAGTTGGCCTGAACTCGAGTCCAGTCGTTGTCTTGTGCTCGTGCTTGCATCCAACTCCTGAACAGCTGCGGAGGAGTTTGTGCTGGAACGGTCCATGACTCTGGTGTGGATGTAAGCGCGCGCATCGATTCGGAACGCCAACTCCGAGCAATGTTCCACACCAACTCGTCTTCATCAACATCACCACCCATTTCTAACGCCGATGCAATCCGATCTGTAATAGCTTCATGTTCAACCGCATCCGTCCGACCAAAGAAAGAGCTGAGAAACGAATGATCAACCCGCACAAGCTGTGACCATTGTTGTTCGAGACGAGCCGATCTGCGATTGAGCTCGATATTCCAAATGGCAGAACCTGTTTGTCGCGAATTTCTGGGTAAGATTTGAGCACGTTGAACGCTGCTCAGGATATTCCTTGCTGCACGTTGTACCATGCTACTCGGTTCAGCAGGACGCCAGAAGTCGTCAGTGGGTGGAATACCCATTCGACCTATCCATTCCATCAAGTCGGCTCGATCCAAGATAGGCGGCCGTTGTTGCAACCACGAATCGCGTCTTGCAAAGGGATCCGTAGGTGTTGGCTCGTGTGCGTCATATGCGACAGTGGTGTACTCGCATACGTCCAACCAGAACAGATCTTGTGGTGCTAATGTCAAAGTATCCGTGGGACCCGGTAGAGGACCGGTAGCATCGGCCATGACGAATGCGAGGATTCGCATGGGAAAATTGCACAACGACGCACGTAGACCAAGACGATTGGCGACACCACAAAAGATCAACGTGAGACTGAGAGGTAAAGTCTCACGATTGGTCGTAAAGCAATGATGAAGGAAGTGATTGTCGAGATCCGAAAAAAGATCATCGCGAGCACCTCTGAAACCGTGATCTGCGAGGAAATCGCATATCGCCATCGCCATCTCTTTAGCCTTGCCCAGAACGCTCATAGCTCCGGTTTCGGTCTTCGTTGAGGTCGAGAAGCGCTGCTGGAGGTAAAGGTCGCATGCGGCTGCAAGAACATCCAGTTGCGCATCCACATATCTTGCTTCACCTCCGCGAAACATGGTTAGCATGGATACTGCTTTCTCTGTGTCTGAAGTTGGGAAGTGATCTGATGTCACTGGTTCGGCATCTGATCTTGTGTTGGTGGCAAGGCTCTTCATGCTTTCCATTGCTTCTCGTCGCTGTAGATGCTCGAGCATCTCTCTGGCATGGTGCAAAACGACAAGATGATGGGTATCCGAGCGAAGGGTCGTAGGAAGATGTGCTTGATACGCTTGAAGTCTGTAGCTTGTCGAGTCGTAAGCGAGAGGATCCTTCTGTTTGCCCTTGAAGTCCGTACTCCTATGTTCCCTTTTGTGTGCTGCATGAGCAAGTCCATTCGGGCTCCAAGACGGACAGCTAGACTGAGCCTCGAGAATGCCACTCAGAACGTCCTTAGCATCGTTGCCGAACCGCAACGCAAGCGAGGTAATTGCAGGTATTCTTCCGTGTGTCGCTTCAACCTGTTCATAAAGCGTATCGATGACCTCTTGATCGATCTGTATGCGTTCGAGAAAGAGCCTGTGGAAGTCTAAGTGGGCAGCAGGAGGAGGTAATCCATTGTTTTGCAGCGTCGTATGCTGCTTGACGAGCTGTAGAAAGCGAAATGGAGATTCTGCTTCAGATACTGATGTCGGCTCCTTCTCTTGCCTTGCTCGTCTTGCATGCTCTTCCAAACGTCGCATCTTCCTTTGACGCCGCCATTGATTCGTGCCTCGCTGCTCTTCTCGATTTGCGTCACCGGTCGACCACCGAAGAAAGTATGGCTGTTCCCATAGCGCCGAAGTGGTTGCTATGCGATAGAAAGTCGTGCTGCATTGCAGGGCGAGTCCAAGTGATCGAGGATCTAGATAGGAGAAGATGTGATAGATGAGCTCATCGGGTAGAATGACGGTCATGTTGGGCCATTTGCTGAGAGCTGAACTCAGCTCCTTCGTGCGAGATTCCAGTCTTTAGTGATGGAAGAAGGGGTCCATACTGCGTCTGGCGAGTTGAGACTCTGATCGGATGTTCCGAAGCAGTGTATCTTTTAGATTGCTCATTCGAGAGCGAAGGTATTGGCAGTCATGCCTTGTTGGTAGTTCAAGAAGAAGCTCAAGGCTGTGTCACTTCTCTATAGGCTGCTTCCGAAGCACAAAAGCGGCCGTACAGCATGCAGGGTTAAGGCCAGGAAACCTCCACAATAGCTGACAAGCCTACGGCCTAGGCGTGTGTGTCGGCCGGCAAAAAAAAATCGCCTTGGACCCTGAAATGACAAGTGAAGGGAAAAAAGAAAAACGTAGTCAAGTTTCTTAAAAATTTCAAACAAGAAGAAACAGAAAGCCAACTGCAACCATGCGGTTAGCACCCTGGATCTACCATTTGCTTCTAACACCATCATCTTCTCGTTTGAGACCATCCACACGATCATCACCTACAATCACTCTATACAGACCCAAACAGTCTCAGACATATCAACGTCAAATTCTCAGCCCAGAGCAACCATCACAGCCTCGATAACAACTATGTCGACCTGGGCTGCAATGGCAGCAGCCGGCGCTGCTAAAGTGTCGGAATCCACTCCGAAGGATGACCCAGCTCCTGCTTCTGTAGCATCCGAATCCGACAATGCAGCTGCCTCTACCTCTTCCACCACCGCTGGCGACACAGCTTCTCAATCTGGCGTGAGAACCAAAAAGCCACGAATCGACACTCTCATCCTCGATGCCGGTGCCCTTATCATGCGTGCGCCACTCGACGGTCTCGCTTCCGAATACTACATCCCTCCTCGTGTCATCGAGGAGATCAAGCATGCTTCAGCTCGCGAGTATCTTGAGTCGTTACGAATGCGACCCGACTTCAAACTGCACATTGTTCAGCCTGGTCCCGCTAGTATGGTGGCCGTTTCAGAGTTCGCAAAGAAGACCGGTGACATTGGAGTGTTGTCGACCCAGGATTTGGAGGTCATTGCTTTGACTTATGAGAGGGAGGTCAGCAGACACGGCACAAAACGTATTCGAAGCAGTCCTGATGGCAAGAGGGGCGAAGCGGCTGCCTCTACCTCTGCATCTGTAAAGAAGGAGGGCGAGGAAGGGCAGGCTTCCACCTCTGCATCCAGCTCGGCAGACGCTAAGGCAGCTCGTCAGGCAGCTATCGAGAAGAAGCGTCAGCAGAAAGCCGAGGCGAAGCAGAAGCAGCTCGAAGCGGATGCCGCTGCAGAGGGTCTCACTGTTGATCAGTTGGTAGCCAAACGTATCAAGGAGAACCGAGAGAAAAAGGCCGCAAAGAAGCAGGCAAAGGAGGCCGCTGCTGCCGAGCCAGAGCCAACACAGCAATTGATGGAGCAATCAAAGCGAGATTCGGATCAGCAGGCATCATCATCCAACGCTGCCGAACCCGGACCGGAGCAAGGATGGGTTGACGACGCAGATTACACCGACGAAGAGTCTGACGAAGAGGGTGAGGGAGCATGGATCACACCCGACAACGTTCAGAAAGCCAAGAACCTCAGCATGGGTTTTGTCTCTGACAGTCGCATGCCCGGTTGGAAGTACGTCGAAGAATCCAAAGACAACCTCCCTGAGCCTGCAGAACTGCTCGAACCTAAAGAACCCCTCGAAGAAGGTTGGTCTCGTGTCGAATCCTCCAGCAAAGCCAAGGCCAAGCAACAGCAACAATCCGGCAGAACACACATTTCGCGCGACTTCAACGATCCCTCCATCCAATCCCGTCCATCTCTCACATGGGACGCTATGGGCAACGCATCCAAAGAAGGACACATGACCGTTGCGTGTATCACGGGTGATTTTGCCGTCCAGAACGTTCTGCTTCAGATGGGTCTCTCGCTAGTTGGTGTTCACGGTTCGCGTGTACGTGCCGTCAAGTCTTTCGTTCTTCGATGTCACGCCTGCATGAAGGTCTGCAAGGATATGGAGAAGAAGTTCTGCCCAGTTTGCGGAAACGCTACACTCACCAAAGTCTCCGTTACCGTCGATGACACCGCCAAAGGAGGGTTCCAGTTGCATCTCAAGAAGAATTACAGGTTCAATTTGCGTGGTACCAAGTACTCGATTCCTGCGCCTAAGCCTGGTTCCGCTTCTGGTGGTAAGACTGGTGGTTCTGGGTTGATTCTGAGGGAAGATCAGTTGGAATGGCAGAGAGCGTTGGCGAAAGAGGCTAGCAGGAAGAGGAAAGAGGAGAGGGCGCTGGAGAAGGCCATGCGTGCTGGTAAGGATTCGCTTTCGGTTAGGTATGAAGAGGCTTGGGATACAGGAGATATCTTCTTGGGCAGTCAGTTTGCGTCTAGAGATAAGAGTAATTTGCCGGTTATTGGACACGGAAGGAAGAATCCTAATGCAAACCGTCGTACTCGCAAATAGACAACGCAGACATGTCTTCTGTTTCTACTTGTCACGCTGCAACACGCTTGGATCAGTCACTATATCTCCCTTTTGTTTGGCAAAGAAACCTTGTGTTTGATTGAGATGTGATCATGAGTAGGACTTGTCTATGAGCTGAGACGACTTTTGCGTTTGGGTCGACTCTTGATCCTTTCCGCCAAAGTAGCTGTGGAATCGCTTTCAACCTTGACCTCCAATCCCGCAGCGCTTAACGATTGTGGCACCAACTCAGGAATAGCCACTCTTGGTGGCGAATGAACAGCTTGTAACTTATCCTCCTGCTTCACGCCTGCATTCTGACTCGCAGGAGGTGTCGGATACCCATCCCTCCCATCTCCCCAGAACCCTTCTACACCATCACCTCGAATTTCAACTTTCTCCTCCTTCTTGCTCGCTACACCATAATTCGCAAACGATCTTAGATCAGCAGTGAACAGAACACTATGCGCCCAACCAGCATACTCTCCCCACAACTCTCTGAAGTAATCAGCGATTTCTTCGTACTTCTTCGTTCGGAGTTTATACCACTTCTCGGCAAATTGGAAGACGTGACGATCAACAGGAATGCTGGATGCTTGATCGAGAGACATTAGAAGAATGCAATCGGCTACTTTGGGACCGACACCGGGGAATTGCATCAGTTCGGAGCGTGCATGTCGATAGGATGTCGTGCGGAGATGTTGCAAGTAGGAGCGAACTGATTCGAAAGTCGGTTGTTCTGCTTCAGAGTTGATGTCGGTGGTGTTTGTTGGAGCGGTGGAAGTGGTTGAAGCCGTAGTGCGAGACGAAGCGATGGAGGAATTGCGGCTGGAGCGAGAAGTTCGGGCTCTCTTCTTTGCTGGAACATCATCGGAAGCGGGCGAGACAGGTGGTGACGGTTGAGGAAAAGCCGCATTGCTGTCTTCTTCTGACTTGATCCCGTAGAGCCAATGAGACTCGTCCAGATGCTCTGCCTTGTTGAACGTCGCAGACATCTCGTTGACCTTCGTCTTCCCGTGCTTCTCGCATAATATTTGAGCAGTTCTAGCGAGGTACTTGGCTCGATATCCGAACCCTAACTCACGAAGCTTCTCCTCCACTCCCGGCTTCGCCAACGCTTCGGGTGGCGGGAAAGGATGATACGCTATCCTTACCTCTCCTTGCAGCACTTCCTCTTTCGCTCCTGCCTCCCCGCCTTCTGCTTCTACCTTCAGAGACTCAGGAGGCGGCGGGTACACGTGCTCTATCAGAGGTCCTGAGAAATGAGTACAAAGGTTTTGCACCATCTGTCCGATCCTAGCAATATTGTTGTTCGAGCTGCAAACGAAAGCGCAGAGACACTCCCACGGATCCTGTCGGAGCATCCGTAAGCCAGTGAAGCGAGTAGCGAAACGAGCGAAAACCGGGTCCTTGGCTTCCCACTCCGCATAGAGTGCTTCCAGTGGCACATCCAGATTGAGATAATCATTAAGCCACCGCTCTGTTTCCTTGTTCACCGCTATTAAATCCTTCGCGGAAGATCCTACTGTTGCGGGCAATAGTGTCTTATGATACAAGAAGCCTCGGTGCTCGTCTTGGCGTAGCAGAACGACTCGATCGGATAAACAGAGTGACCATTCGATCTGTTCGTCATAAATGTTGGTGCTGGAGCCTTCGTTTCGAGGTTCCCATACTTTGTTGCCCCGCCATCGGAATGCTTGGCCGCATTTGTTGGATACTGTTAGGGGAAGTAAGATTTGAGATGGAGCCGCTCGTAGAGCTGCGTATCCAGGTGGCGGTCGAGGACCGAAGAAGTCGGCATCGTGAGGATCTTCCTTTGTGTATGGGTCGTGCTTGTCCACCTTCATCGTGCTGAATTCTGCTATAAATCTTCTGCGCAGACACAAGGTTTGCGGTGAGACAGCTGTACGAAGCCTGACTGCTGCTAGCGGGAGGAGTCGCAAAGTTGGGCGAACGATTCGTGAAGATCGAGGTGTCGGGACCAAACTTCGCATGGGCAAGTTGAATGCAAAAGGAAGCTTGATTTTGAATCTGGTCCAGCCAGTTCTCAGGGTAGAAGCAAAAGGTCTTGTACGGGGAATCGAAGAAAGATGGATAGCCGCTTTGCAGAATTTAAGTGTGGCGAATGCAGATACGGAAACAGGAAGTCGGAAATCGGAATTTTATTGAGAGTGTTACATCGCGTCTGTTCCAGCGCATAATAATTTCGCGACTTTTGACGTTTTGGCCGAAGGTCAGCTTTCTCCACCTCTTTTGTCCAACACACACACACACACACACACTTCATCTCCCTCATCCTGCCTGTCAACCACCGCTCACGTCGCTTCTTCTGCCGAAACAGACTTTGCAGTCTCTCTCCAGCCGTCAGCAGGCCACCGAGATGCGGTTCACTCTCGATTCAGCATCAGAGGTGTCTGGAGACGAACAGCCTTCCCCTACTGTTGTTCGAAAGTCGCTTCCCCAACAACATCCTTCCCATCGTGCGGAACAGCAGAACTTTGCTTCTACATCTTCATCACGAACACCCGCACGTAAAGGTATCCTACGGCACACCTCCTCGTATGGATCATCAACACCTGGGAATCAGCGTCGACAACGATTTCAGGATGGAGACGAGGACGAAGAGGAGCTGCAGCAATCGCAGTCTAGCCAACGAGACCTGACTCCACGCCGTCGCAGCACCCAAATATCATCGCCACTGCCCTTTCAGCAACACCATCAGCGACGAAGAAGTGTCACCCCAGCTTTCGAACTCGTTGGTATCGCTTCTACTTCTCGCTCTCCTACCACCTCGCGGCTGGACTCACCAAACAGTCCAGCACAAAGACCATCCGCATCTGTCCCACCATGGATGCGCTCGTCCTCCAATTGCACTCCGCGCAGCAATTTGAATGCTTACGATCTTGATTCATCGGATGAAGACAATGCGGCGCTCTCATCTTCGGACGATGAAGGCGACAGTGCCATCCTCGATGCCTCTGACTCGGACAACGACAATAATGCAGACGACGCCTCCGCCGGCTCCTCCTCACCACAAACATCTCCGTACGACCATGACTCTTCCACAGATGGCGAAGAAGAAGCATATCCCGTCACCTCTCGCACGCGTCGTCCTGGAGCATCTTCCCAACGCAAGCCCACTTCTGCTGTCAAACTCGCTTCCATCGTCGGCGATGACTGGGAAGAATGGAACCGTGCATCCGCACAGCTTGCATGGCAGCGAGCTCGATCGTCCAAACGCGGTTCTCTCTTACCAGCATCACGATCCCGGTCCACCACAGCAGCACCGCCTTCGGCAGATGTCGATGAGGTAGAAGCCCTTCTCTCGTCCCTCAACATGCGTCGTGCTGAGGAAGATGCCGAAGTTAAGAGAGCGTTCGAAGCGCGAAACAAGGATCTTTGGTCCGGCATCGACGCATCTATCCTTGCAGCTGAGAACGAAGCACGTAAAGTAGCCGCTGCAGAAGCTGCACGTCTCGAAGCTGCAAGAAAGACTCAAGAAGAAGCCGAATGTAAAGCTGCTCAGGCTCGACAGGCCGAACTGGACCGCATCGAAGCGGAAAAGAAGACCGCTGCGGCAGAAGCTGAGCGCAAGAAGCAAGAAGCAGAAGCTCTGGCAGAAAAGCAGAAACAGAGTGAAGCAGAACAGGCAAAAGCTGCAGCCATGGGTGGAACCGGGGAAGATATTCGGAAAGCAGCTCTTCAAGAGTATGATGGATGGATGGCCAAGATCAAGCATATCAAGACGAATGTTCTTCCTGCCATTTCTTCGAATCCGGATCTGAGGAAACAGTGCTTTGCAGCGAAGAGACAGATCACGCCGAAAGTGGGACAATTGACCAATTCGAGACAGGAAATCACAAGGATCACTCACGCGATAGCTGCTGTGTTGGATGCGGCAAAGCAAGCTGCGGCCAGCGGCAGTGGTGATGTCTACACCTGGATTTTGAACCATCTGGCCAAGTGTTTGATCAGGCAGGCAGAGCAGGAAGTAGCAGCGAAGCAAGACACCGCTTATCCTCTTGCACGTGTTGTTGTCTGGTTGGTTTTGCTCGGCCATACGGAGCTAGGAGAAGTTTTGATGGCGAGATTGTGCAAAAAGTGTCCTTGGGTCATTCCCGTCTGGCCAAGTCGCACTAAAGACATGGACGAAGCAACGTATAGGAAAGTCATGGGATACAAGTCCGCAGAAGAGACAACCGAAAACTACTCGAACAGAATGAACGGTATCTCCGCTTTCTACTTTGCCATCCTTCAAACCGTCCCCACTTCGCCACCGGGTGCAAGTAACATCGAGTTGGACCGTATTCCAGTACATCTTCGCTCAACGTCATTGTGGCGGTGGAGTGTGCGTGCTATCACACCATCCTCAGCTGGCGTGGCATTCTTGGATCATCCGATGTGTCCATCTTCTTGGGCGGTATTCATCGAAATTGCGGGTACTTACGCGCTGAAGTTGTACGGAAAACAGATGAGGAAGGTCTTGGAGCTGTTGCTTAGGGATGGATTGCAGGGAAAGATGGCAGGGTGGCTGAAACAGGACAAGCCTTATGTAAAGGCGGCCACGGTAAGATTGGAGTTGTTGTTGACAGATTGGAGTGGGGAAGCGGGCAAATCGGTCATTGTGGGCGCGACGAAGGGCGTGGAGATGGAGCCGTAGTTGTTTCTTTTGCAATGGAAGATGGTAACTGCTGTTTTTGTGTGGCCGTGTGATGTTGATTGGGGAGTAAGGAGCTTTGCCCACGGATGTCGGATCGGCGTGAGACGATGATGGTGCGGATGGATCAGCGCTGTGTGGGAAAGCTTTTGCCGGCGACTCACACGATTCCCACTCCTCCTTTTTTCGCCACAGCTGTGCTACGCTGTGCTACGCTGCGCTTTCGATGCTGCATCTGCTTTGAGCAGCCATGGTATGTCGTGTTCGTCTCAGAGTACAGCACCGTACTTCGTCTTGTCTCTGTCAAACGTAAGGCATGGTGACGGAAAGGCATATATACCACCTCGAGGGAAGCCAACTCTCGACTGACATATCACTCACAAATCTCTACACATTCAACACTCCGAGCCAAACAACAACAATGTTCTTCAACACCATCTTCGCTCTTGTCCCCCTTGCTCTCTTCGTTTCCTCCGCTCGAGCCCAGTTTGTCACCAACCAAGCCGAATGGGCTAAGCGTTGTGGAGTTGGGGCCGAGTCTTCCGGTGAACTCGTCTGTTTCACCTATCCTGGAGACGTTCGTTCCGCTTATTCCAGTGGCAACTTTCAAGGCTACACTGATAGCTCCGGTCGTCGTAAGTTCCTCCCACCCCTTCCTCAATTCATCTGTTAAAATGCTGACTTTTATATTGTGATGTGTAGACTTTGCTCTGGTCGGTTCTCCGGGCGGATCGTCTTACTTAGCCCTTTCCAACTCCAGGGCCACCATTACTTGGGATGGCGTTAGCAGTGCTAATGTTAGGGTTGACCACTACAGAGGTCGTCGTTGGGTCAACGGTCAGGCGGTGGAGGTTAGTAACCCGACCAACACTTATACTTTCTCGATGAATTGATTCTACGCACTTGAGCGGTGATCAACTCGGGTCACTAAGATCATCTGGCCAATCATCTGTTCCGATCTCAATCAAAGTCATTTTCCCCTTCTTGAAACAATAAAACTGATCTATGTATTGAGGATGGATGAAATTGTATTGCTCTTCCGGCTAGGGAGAAGGGGGCAAATCAGGCAAAGTTACATATTGTCCACCAGGTTGACAAATCGTATCCTTCACCACATCCTTTCCACCAACAATTACTCGAACCCAACTACACTTCAACCCACGTCTATCTTTTGCCAACCCAAACAGAATCTCATAATACTTCGTCTTCATCACGCTCCCATAATTTGTGTTGATTACAAACCCTACCATTCCCAACCCTCATTTCTGTCAGCTTTTGAAAATAATCTTTAAAGGGAGAAGGGAGGGGGGGGGGGGAGACTTACATTCTCCACCAGGTTTGACAGTAGCAGTGAATTCAGAATCATCGAGGACATAGTGAGAAGGATCTCTATTGGTTTTGAAAACAATATGCGGATGGTTGGCGTACTCTCCGATAACGTAGTAGTTGTAGTTGTATTCGTTGGTTGCCATGATCCAGTTGCTGCAGGAGACTGAGGAAGCCAAGAGGGAGAGAGATGCTGCGAGGAGGGAGAATTGGATCTTCATGATGGAGTGAAGTAGCGGATGGTAGGGGAAGAGAAACAGGAGCAGAGAGGAGGGCGGGAGCTCTTATATGTTCGTTTGGAGGTTTTGAAGGCTCTGTTGGAGTAGTGTGGGGTTGATGAGTCCTTTCTTGGTGGCAAGGGTTTTGGGTTCAATCGTTGTCAGTGGGACGATTCCCATCTGGAGACAGTGTCATCGTTCCCTGCCTCAGGCGGTGGGTCTGCGTTGTTTGACCCACTTGTATCACGAAATTAGAAGCGGGTCTTGTCGTACAGTCTCATCACGTTGGAGCACCTCTCTGAATGAACACGCACGACGTTACGCACGACCGACAGCGAAAGGGGATGGAATTTATTGCAGCCGAAACAGGCTCAACTTCAACGCGGCTTTCAGCCCACCTTTGGAGAGAGTGTTTCAGCTTGGATCAAGTTGCAAGCCTACAAATGGAATTATGAGTTGGTGAGAAATGCAAGGGAGGAGCTACGCAGGCTTTCTAGCAGCTATGAGAAACTGCAGCGTTGATGCTAGCCTTCTGCGAACGCACACCATCCCAGCTCAGCATTGACACCTATTGACATATACAATTGAAACGATTGATTGCGGCTAGACCAGTTAGGCCTGAAGCTCAATGAGGAGCCCGCCTTTTGGGGGCCTGTTGAGCGCAAGGATGAGCAGCTACAAAGGGAGGGAGAACAGGGTGGGAAAAGCTACAAGAGCTAGTCATGCGCCTAGCAACAAATGATAAAGATGGTGGTGAGAAAGGTAGAACAAAGACGAACAAAACCATAGTAACATAACGAAGTGAGCGTCAATGCCAGCTGAGACGCTCTCGCCCTTTCGCACGAGTTGCATTCACCGACCTAAGGCAAATCAGGCAACTGAACAAACCGTCCTCCAGGCTGACAGATAGTATCTTCCTCAAGCACCCTGCCTCCAGAAGTAAGAAGACGGAACCAAGTACAGTGATCAGCCCTAGGCTCCACACCAACCAAGTAATGATCATTTCTCAGCATAGTTCCCTTATCGCCTTTCACCACGAACCCTGTATTCCCCCCCAGAAACAAAGTGCAATCAGTACATGTCCATTTCTACGCGTAACGATGGATCGTACTTACATTGTCGGTCAGTCTTAGCGACAATATCACCGATCGAATCATCCGAGAGGAAAGGTCCGATGTCTTTGTTGCTCTTGAAAGTGATATGGCGACTGCTGGAGAGGTCGCCGACGATGTACCTCTGGTATTCAGCGTCGTCGTAAGTGATGTCCGCGAATGCGTATGCGGATGAGGCGAGGGAGGTAAGGGTGAGACTGAGGAAAGCGATGTTGAGCTTCATTGTGAAGGAGGTCTAAAGCAAGTCTGGAGAGAAGTTGGAGTGTTGGAGAGGTTTGGAGAAGGAAAGAAGGATAGGGGATACATTAGGGGGTCTTTTATACCTCTTCGAGACAGGACGGTGTTGCTTCGAGGAGGGATAGAATGTCTTCTTGGGGCCGAAGCTCAGTTCAGCAACGCTCAATCCCCATCACTGTGCCACGTGGGAGGTTGTGTGGGTCGATCAGCGTTTCGATGGAACCAGAAATGCGGGTGCCACTCCCACCTCAATCTCGGAGATGAAGCGGCTCCGCACATTCAGCCAGTGGCAGAAAAGTGTGAATGCTTCGCTGTGGTGAAATACTGTGGCGAAGACGTAGCTCGTGGCACGGGTCGTGCAAATTCAAGTCGGAGTCGGTAGCAATCGTAGCCCAAGTCGGAGTCGGTAGCAATCGTAGCCCACCGAACTCGTCTACACGTTCATGAGCTCAGCAATGACACTGCACACTCTGAGATTATACAGAGTGGACTATCACAGTGTAATCGAGTTCAGCTTGATGCGATCTCATTTACATCGTTGCTGAGACCAAGAAGTAGTCGCGAAGAACAGGTGGGAGGTAGACATCTGTTGTACAACTGAATCGTCGACACGGATTGTATTCAATGTCTCGATGTACACAATCAACAAAAATCAACTCCACCACTTCACTCCGCGCAAAGGTCCGGAAGCTGCACACTGCCCACCATATGGGGTGTGGGGTGTGGGGTGTGGAGGAATACGGTCCGATGATCTACTTCTGGTGATCGACTTCACTGTAGTAGATGTGAACATTTGCGTAGACGGATGAAGCAAGCGAGCTCAGAGCGAGGGTATGTTCGATGGGATTCAGCTTCATCGGATGGAAAAGGAAAACGGCTTACCGATCCATATTTGGATAGTAGTGCAATTCAAATACTTGTTGTCACAGCTTCGACAGAGAGCACAGCCTCTCCTTTCAACCAACCGCACTTACGAATCTCAGCCACACTGAGTCCCCACGATGGGCAAAGCAGTCCATTGTGTGGTTGAAACACTGGTGGGAGGGCGACCCACCTTTCCAATTCAATCTCAACAACGTACAGTAAGTATCCGTACTTTTGTTTTAGTTTTATGAAGCGGAGGGAGTGTGGTGCGTTGATTGAACTGTATGCTCCCAAACGAAGCGTAAAACGAAAGCGAAGCTCTCTTGCGATACGCTCGTGAGGAAGCCACTCCGATCAAGATGGGGCTCCTGCTTGTGCCACATGCAAAACCTCAGCGCTCAGACAAGACATCGCAGAGGTATCAGGTCAATCTCGCTCTTCAATGAAACCACAATACCAAAAACTCAATCTTTACGACCACCATTACGAGCTGTGACGATTTGTCTTGCATTCGGGGAGGGATAAGCATCGCGTCTTTCTCTACGAGTGACAGTAGCTCATGCAGTCTGGCGTCGAGGGCCCTTGTGATTCCAAGGAAAGAAATCAGGCAACCTGATAAAGTTCCCACCAGGTTGACAGACCTTTTCATGAATCACCACCTGTCCATTTTTTCTCTTAACAATCGCATACGTGCATTCCCTTTTGTCCGCAGCAGAAAGCACGATATCGTAGTCCGTCGTCTTGAGCACCGTGCTGTCCATGTATACCAGAATGAACCCTGTACCCAAAGATGAGACCTAAAGGTGAGCTTTATTCACAGCGAGAGTCATCAAAAGGTAATATCTTACAGTTAGGATCGTTTCTGCGTATACCTTCGAAATTTGATCCCGGCTCAACGAAGGGTGCGATGTCAGTGTCGGTAACGAACGTCACATGCGGGAAACTAGCAAGCCCGCCTACTGTGTACTCTTGAAAGATTCGATCGTCCAAGTACCAATGGCAGGCAATAGAGGGGGCCAGGATGGCAATGGCGGCGATGAAAGTGGTTGCAATCTTCATTGAGGGCTGCACTTGAAGTTTGTGGTGATGGGTTGTGGACAAGGAAAGAGGAGTGTGTTGCGGAGGAAGCTTTTTGTATGCAACATCTCCTACTGACCTGCATTGTGGGGCTGGGCATTGTTTGTGGCGAACAGGACCTCAATGGCCGAGGTATGTTACATGCAGCCGATCTGGGGCCGAATGAGAACCGGTAGGAGGCGGGGCGTCTCGGGTTGCATCGCTATGCACTTACTTCATTTGAACGATGGGTAGGGGCGAGTGCGTTGTCACGGCACAACAGCTAGGCCTTGTCGGAGCCGCGAAACAGTGGCACAGACCGAGTTCACAAAGGGTACGAGAACGCAGCTTCGATCGAAAGAGACATCATCATGCGCTTGCAACTGGCGAACTACGTCAATGATCGGTACTACAGGCATGGCCAGAGAAAGAGTGAGTGCGATGATGAATAGCTTCGCTGGTCGGATCTGGCTCGGCCAAGCCTCAAAACCTGACATTATCGGAGAACTCTCTTCCTTTCACAACTCATCAACTTGTCAACGTATGGAAGCTCAATATAGTCGCCGCCCGGCTGGCAGACCTCCTTCATCATCATGACACCACCTTGAGGCTTTTCGACGCGGACGTTCGAGCACCCGTTTTGACCGTATTCCGGAGTGATTGAGATAGTAAACTCCTTAGCCTTCAATACTCCCTGTCCCGTGATAATGAACCCTGTACAGCAGATTTGAATCAGCATCCTGTCATTCTCAAAGCTCAGAACAGGTTGCGCAACCTACATCTGTTATCTCCAGGCTTCCGGAAGCCTACGAAGCTTGATTGGTCCTGAACTTCGGACGTGATATCTCTGCTAGTGTGGAAGGTTACGTGATTGACGTTGGAAAGTTTTCCTGCAATGAGATCTCGGAAGCTGCTTTCGGAGGTGTCTAGAAGCCATTCTCCAGCAATAAGATCAGGTATGGTCAGCAAAGCTGCAGCCGTGACGAAGAGCAGAGATCTGGTCTTCATTTTTGAGAAACTGTTGGAGATGGTATTCAGACTACGGGGACAGTTTGGCACGAGGAGGAAGCCTGACCTCCGGTCTCATGCTAGAAATTCAACAATCGAATCCAGAGGAATACGTTTGCGCTGGTGTCGAGTCGGAGGCTGTGCACGAGGTTCATTTCGTTCAGTCTAGTGGGTCTAGTGGTACCAAAGTGGGAGGTCTTGGGGCACCTGGCACAAAATTGGAACCATTGATGGCGCAAGCGCAAACGTACACCGTTACAAACCACGTTCTGAACAATCCCTTCCCTTTTGATAGCACGGACGCCGAAGGCTATCACTTTCAAGATCACTTCTAGTTTGAACATAGCTTTGCATATTAGTATGTTATCTGCGAGGAGCGCTACACACTTTCGACAACGCCGCCTGAAGCATCAAAGTGCTTTGCATTGTGAGCCTAGCGTCTGCTCCTTCCTATCCTCTATCTCCCTCTGCTCTGCGCCTCGAGCAAGCAATCCGATCAAAATGGCAGCTGAACAACTTGGCCACCAGGCTGACAAATGAGGTCAGTCTCCATAATGATTCGAGGGTCCTTCTCCTCTGGAGTCATCACAGTAGCCGAACCGCAGTGAATACCATTGTCGGGTATCACGTAACGGAATCCAGCCTCAACTGCGAACCGTCTGAATCTAACCTTCGAAGGCGAGCTACGGATTAGCACGAAACCTGCGACATTTCGAAAAAAAGCAGTGTCAGTTTCACCCTAACGCAATGCATTCAGCTTAAGCATGTTACTTTACCTTTAAGATCAGGTGCGAAGTAGCCTTTGAAGAATTCATCCGGTAGATACTCCTTCAAGATCCTAGTCTTAGCTCGGAAGCATATGTAGTAACCTTGCTTTTGCGAGCCCGGTCCACAGTAATCCAGATAGCTCTCTCCGGGAGAATTCTTGAGCCATTCGGCTGCAACTTGGTCGGCGGAGGCGAATAGAGCCAAGGCCGAAGCGAGAAGGATTGCTTGAAGCTTCATGTTGTGGCTCGAGTTTCAGAAGGAGAATATAACGTGGATGTAAGGGAAGGAGAATCGCTATGCAGGATTTGGCTTTTTATGTCAATTCTCTCTCAACGCAGCACTGGCGAAAGGGTCCCGCATGTCTGTGTGGTAACTGCATCAAGGGGTAAGCTTGGTGGGTGTTTCATCTCAGATGATAGTGAAGTGGGTAGTGCAGAGAGATCCGTTCTCCGCAATTTCATTCCAATGAGGCGCAAACATCGCCACACAACCTCATTAAACTCATGGGGGAGAATCTGGGTTTCGCTCGGCACATGACAGTCTCAACGCAATTTGATCAATTGAATCATGGACACGCCCGAAGGAGCCTACTAAGACTAGCAAATACATCAGCAATCAGTTCACAGCTTCGGCCTCAGCCGCAGACGGAAGTTTGACACGCCTACCGCCAGGATGGCAAACAACATCCCAGCTGAGGATCTTCTTCCTGTGATCGGGCCAATGCTTGAAAACGACAGCATCAGAGCACTTCCCCTTCTTTTTTCTGTGTTTGGGATGAGTCCAAATCCAGTAGTTCTTGGTCATCAAGAGCGTTCCGGAATCATCGTCATCCAATATTACGAACTCTACCAAGTTGTCACAGAAACACAGATAGCTGATTGGTCAGCATAAGCGGTAAAGCCAAAAGAGAGATGTGTGGATTGACTTACTCTTGAGATCAGGAGAGAAATAGCCTTTAAAGTCTTTTCCGTTAGGCTTGATCTGCTTGAGAATGCTGGTTTCGCTTTCGTAGCAGACATGGTAGCTATCGACTTGAGCACCACCAGGTGTGCAATAGTCAGCCCAACTGTGACCGGGAGTGTTGGGAAGCCATCCAGCAGTAACAATGTCTGCGGAAGCGAACAGGGTGATGATAGCAGCGATGAGAGTAAGGTGAGTCTTCATGTTGATGGATGAGATGTGGAAGGATGAACACGCACTAATGGATATGGGCAAGTTATATACTTTCTCAGGATTGATTCTTACTCTATGGTGGAGCCTCGGAGAGGGTATGAGTAGGGGACTGACCGAGGCTGTCGAGAAGTCAGACGAGATGATGGCGCAATGCAACAGTAGTAGCATTTTTACTGCTGTTGCGGTCGATATGGATTTCTATCAATGCTTCATTTGACAACGACATCCCTTCTGCCTCCTATACTGATCTAAGACAGGTATCAAAGCGACGCTTGCTCCCAATTAAGAGATCAGAGCGTTCGAGTGAACTTTGGCGTTCAGATCGCTTGATCTTCTCCCAATCTCCTGTCAATAGCCGGTGTAGCCTCGGTCAAGCCTCTTCGTCTTCATCCAAGTTCGCATTATTGAGCTGAAATTTATCATCTAGAACAGGAGGACACCAATATTTTGCTGTACTGCTTGAAATTGATATCTTGGACATAATCTGTTGGTTTGCAACATTTGCAGAGCCGTGCCCAAGAGCATTACATAGAAGCTCATCGAGTTGCGACAAGGTTCAAAGACCAGGAAGCCAAATGTTTCCTGCCCCGGGGCAGACCATTCGATTATCAATCGAGTGTCCATCAGTGCCCTGAATATCCATCGGCATACAAAATTTAGGCCCAGTTGCGTGAACGGTAGTAACCGTCAACGTAGGAAAGTTAACCGTGTTGATAGAGCTTTTGCCACCGTCAAATAGAACAAGACCTGCTCCACCAGAATGAAAGAAGTTGTCAATACTTTTCGAACACAATGTTAGAATGAAAGATGAAACTTACCCCTGCCATCAGGAGAGAAACTACCGATGTATCTAGAGGCGGGTGAAATTACTTTGTTCAGAGGATTTCGACCCGCAAGACAGATGTAAGCAAAATTCTTGGGAGGTCGAGCACCTCTTGCGCAATACTGAGCCCAAACGTGGTCGAAAGCTACGACGTTAGAAGCAGCGAGCATCGAAGAAAGGGCAAAGAGAATGGAGAGTTGGATCTTCATCTTGAGTGGTGCTAATAGTCGAAGGGTTTGCGGGTGATGTTGACGACAGAAATGGACAGAGAACAGCGCCGTATATATCTTTCTGAGAGCTCAATTCAGTGACAGATGTACTTCTATCTCTATGATAGCTTATTCGCCAACAAAATACTAGCAAAGAATGAGGAAAATGCCTGACTCGAATGAGACTGACTTTGTTGCCGAAACTCATATGAGAGTGGGAACTTTGCTAGCTTTATTCAGCCCCCAGAGAATGCCGAGCGGGCTTGTAGGGGGGTACATTCTCGGCGGATGAAGTACCGAACAGAGCTCGCACCTCGTCGCAACACGATTCACCGAGAATTGACCAGCGCCCTCAAATGAAGTTTCCACCATTCATGGGGTCTGTGTCGCCAAAGTCGGATACATGTCGGCGCCGCTGAACACCGATCGGAGAGCTGTGCGCACTGCAGTCAAGCCCTATCGTTTGTCTCTCTGGACACAGAACTGTTCGTAGAAGAGAGCGGAGAGGATGCCTTCATTCCAACCCTACTTCCACAATATTGCTTCGTTGTAGGGAGGACGCACAGATCGCAAGCATCTACGAGATTCGGACTAAAAAATCTGTTGAGTCTGTCAGAGAGCTCGTTGATCTGAGTTGATGGTCCTCCAATGCATTCACAGCATCACAAAGAGCTCTTCCACAATTCACAGAGTATCGAAAAGCTGTGTGCTTTGTGTTTCATCAGTGCGGGTGAGGTGCGTTATACAAAAACATCCTACGAAAGGTCGCACTGATGGCCTAGAAGTGAGGATCCCGCTGAACGGACAGCAATCTATTTATTAATAGTAGCCGTTAGAGTATTCAGGAACCCACCGAACGCATTCGAGTAGCCTCCTCAGGAACAATTTTCTCTTCTCTTCGATGTATATGGCAGAGCTCCTATCCGTAAAGATTGCCTCGTAGTGCTGGTCGCACAACCCATAGCGATTTTTGATTCCGCCAGGCAACGTGCCACTCGCTGGAGTCTGAGCTTCTGAGTCGGTGGATGCAGGGACATCGCCAATATCATTAGCATCCGTTTTCGTCGCCCGAGCCTTGTTGGTTTGCTCCTGTTCTTCTATTGGGTAGCAACGCCGACAACGGATACACAATGAACCATCGAGTTGCGCTGCATACATCGTAACCCTGCTGTCATGAAGAATCTGATAATCATTCCGGGCCAAGCGACCGACGTCTTCCGGAAAATCGTAAGGGGACATACCTTGTCTTGAAGAAAGGAGACACACTCCGATCCGCAGGTGTAATCTCCAGCGAGCAATCGTCCTACGTTCTCCTAAGACAATTCTTTGCAGATTGCCTCGGGTATACCCTTCCGTCAGTAGGATGTTTAGGACAAGATCATTTCGGATGTCGAGTCCCGGATCAAAGTGTTCTACGTGGAGCATTTTCAGACCGGGTAAACGAGAGAGTAGTCTGGCTGTGGCGATGTTGAGTCGAAAGTGGATCAGGTGCAATGTCGCGATCTTGTGGAGCCACAAATCCATGACGCCATCTGTACGGATCATCCGTGAGAAATACACGATAGGAGTGTGAGGTTCGTAATCCTTGTCATGGCACCGCCAAGTCAAGTGTGTCGGCTTCAGAACGTGAAGTATGTCAAGCACAATGTGTGCCGATGCCTCGGGGCCTCTGGCACACAGCCTGTCCAGGCGATTGTTGTGTCCTTGCGCAAGTCTATAAGCACTGTCCAATGCATTTGCGAGCCTCGAAAAGAAGGGGAAAGTCACAGGTCCGGAGTAAAACGCGTCCATGATAAGCTCTCGGACGTGCTTTGCGTATTCGGGGCGGGTTTCCAGTAGTCTGACCATGTCTTCTCCTGCACGGCGAACAAACAAGTCAGGGACTTTAATTCGACGATACAGATGCGGTACGCACAGCTCATGAAAGCGAGAACATACTTGGACGAGCGGCGTAGATCCGGTACACGGGAACGCCGACGTCTCACTTCGACGCTTGGCTTCAAACACAAGTTCAATCACTCGTGCTTGCAATTCGTAAGGCAAGCGCATGAAAGGAAATCGGGGCGTTTTGTGATCGTCTTCTTGCCTTTGACGCTTCAATCCACGCTCCCGTGGCTTATGTGGCGACATTGGTGAGTTGCAAGCCGGATGCGAAGAGACTGAGGTTCTCGAATATGGCCGGTCTGCGCCCCGTAAGAAGGGCTTTATTGAGCGAGGTCGACAAGGCAGAGACTTGGATATGCCTGCGGCGGGATTCGAGGCTGTTGAGGTGGCTAGTGCTCGATAGAATGCAGTGACTATCGTAGAAAATTGTGCATTCGAGCGTTGAGTGGTGAGTTTCCAGGATGATGAGAGAAGGATGAGAAGAGAAGGTGAGTTGAATGCAGATTTTATGGGCTGTCAAAACTGCGCAGCTTCATAGCCTCAATTGCGCAGTCACAATTTAGGTGATCTTACGAGACGACGTGACTTAAAAAGGGGATAAGACAGCCATCACTTTTTGAAATCACATTCCTCGTTGAACTTTGATCTGCCGATGAGACAGATAACTCGACCATGTCATTGATATAATGCAAAAAGACATACCAAGAACAAATACGAAGGATGAGATCAAGGACTATCAACCTGAACCTCTACAGGTTCGAGCGGGTAACGACCACCTTTCAAGGATCGATAGAGATAGGACTGTTCCCGTAGCAGAGGTTGCGAATATCTTTGCCATCCTTGTCTTGAACATCGACAGGAATACAAGCCTGGCCATCAAAGATGACAGTGACACGAACATCGTTGTTCTGCCAGACAGCAGTGTGTGTGGACGGGTTTCCATCGTAAAGAACAAAGTCTGCGAATCCACATCAAAAGAAGGTGTCAGTGTCGAGAAGAGGGAAAAGGTTGGATATGAGACCTGCGTTACTTACTCTGGTTGCCAGGTTGGAGGAAACCTCTGAAGTCTGACTGAGCAGTGAAGCCTTCTGCGTTAAATTTAGTCCAGAAGCAGACGAACTTCATGCCCGCGGGAGGATGAGGTGAAGGTCCGCAGAAAGCATCATAGTTCATGGTTGAGGTAGGCGTTTCCCAGCCTGCCTTGGCAAAGCCGATGAGGGCAGCGGTGAAGAGGAGAGAGGAGAATTGAGTCTTCATGTTGCAAACTTGGAAAGGGATAGGCACGGTGTGGACTGGTGAGGTAAGAAATGTAAGAGGTGCTTGCCTGGAAGCCTGGTTATATACCTTCGAGAGAAACGCAAAGCAACCTCTTGCAGTTGCATCTTCCTCGAATGTAGCCAGGGTTGCTGAGATTGAGATCAAGCAATTTCCGGAGCTCGTAGCCCGAGTCAACCCACGGTTGGCAGTGGGACGTCTGCGCTCAGGAGTCTAGCTGCACAACCCGGCAGTCAAAGTCAATACCTATGGTGGGTCGTGCACCCGTCCCTCAAGAGCTTAGGTGTCGATTGCATGTTGCGCTGTAACCACACGACATCAGAGACTGCAAAAGTTCAACAAAGAAGGCCAGCAGATCTCTATGCTCGAAAAGTGTTGCTCCGACGCCGGACTTGCTTCGCACAGTCCCACTTGTGCTACCTGAAGAGAGGTACTGGCTTACTGTTGAAGCAGTAATAGTCGCCGCCACTCTTCACATCCTCTCCATCAATGCCTACCGAGGCACACACACCCATCTCGGGAGAGACCTTCTGAAACGTCACCCAAATATGAAGCTTAGATGCTTCCAGCATAGCATCGTTCCCGCCTTGCTGAATCACAACAAAGTCTTTATCATCATATGATGGCCCGGAAGGCAAGTACAGGAGGGAGTTGAGCGTCAGTACATCATTCGATATCATAGAAAAGGGTAGGAGCTGAGTTTGTACTAACTTTTACCATCTGAGGACTTGAGATATTTGAAGTTGGACTGGTGGAGAGGATGCTCGATGCGCCTATCAAAGCCGTGGAAGCAGACGTGGCCAATTGTGCGGGGCACAAGCTTGTGGACGCAGTAGTCCTCGTATGTGTAAGACTGTTGCTGAGCGTTTACAAGAGTGAAAGCGGCGCACAGCACTACAAACACCGGACTGAAATTTGAAACTTTCATTCTGTTGGTTGGGGGTCGTTGCTGATGATAAGAAATATACTGATCACAGGTTAGAGGAGATGAATGTAGCAATACGTCTGTCTTCGCGTTCTAGTACTCTTATATGCGTTCTGAGCCTGCGAACGTACGGCGAAAGGCGAAACCTGCGTGTGCTACTTATGAGAGTGGTGGTCGAAACGCGAGCATCGACTCGTGGTGGTGGCTGAAGCCTTTTGCTCATCCTAGTCACACAATCTCATCTTGAGCTAATCTATAGCAAGCCAACGTTCGGCTTCAGCCACAGCTGCTTGATGATTCGCCTCTTCGCGGTAGTTTGGCCCTTCAAGCCATGCAGATTTCGTCCTTCCAAAGGTCTTGCTCAAATGTAATGAAGCCAGTGTTGCGAAGCGGACTGCGAATGACCAGGTCACTTGACCTTCATAAGCACTCTTCATTGCACTTCTTGATCCATCACTGTTTCTCAAGCATCAAGGCGAAAGATTCGAGGCTCTTCCTTCTGACCCTTCTGACAACTTACATCCATCAAGTAAGGCTCGAGAGCCCTTTCCTCTCCATCCAACCTTCTTCTCGGAACAGCTCTAACCGGCGTCCGAACATCTACCTTTGCACACTTTGTAGTTTCAGAGAACTGTACCTGAATCCAAAAACCACTCGCGGAAAACTCGACTTTGCTGTCTCCATCCTTCTTCGGAGCCATAACAACAAAGTCTTCATCATTCAAGGAGAAATACAATCAGCTAAACTAGTCTTAACGAAATCAATCAACAAGAGCGAGACGAAGGCTTACCTTGTCCAGAAGCAGAAGCATAACCAAGCTTATTGTGCGTCGAAGACCGCGCAGCGGTGGTGATGTTGTCGTAGATCGTAAAACATGCGAACGGAGGCAGGTCGGTGGTAGGGATAGACGAAGGGGAGCAAAATCGGGTCCATTCGGCTTGGCCTTTTGGCGAGCTGTCAAATAGCGCAGGTGTTGAGCTGGCTGAGACGGCAAAACGCGTCAGGATCAAGTTGAAAAGCCAGGTGAAAGGGAGAAGAGCTTGCATGATCAATAAGGATTGCGAAAAGGGATGATATCGGTGGAAGAGAGGGAGTCCAAGCTCCACTTCTTATCCTTTGTTGTGGGTGGCAAGCTCTGAGAATGGATCTCGGCCGTGGGGAAGGAAAACATGGCGGTGACTTCATATCTTGGCCAGCGGCGAAAGTCTCGTTGCCACAATAATCTGTGGCACGACGGTGGGCTGATGAGTTCTCGCCCCGAGCGTTGACTTTATTTGTGAATCACCCAAAGCAGAACATGTGCGGAAGCCGTTCCGTAGCTTCCTTTGGTCGCTTTCCGAAACAGCCGATGCTGTTGAGGACATGCAGCACCGCTGAACCAAATACAGTACTTGAGTCTATATTATCATCGAAGAACTCTCTGGTTTCCGCATGTTTCTCTCCATCGCATCTGCTGACCAACTCTTTCCGGCACGATGAAGCTCTACATCCCTCTTTCTCTAGCGCTACTTGTACTTGTCTGCATCCAGGCTCGAGCAGATATCGTTCAGGACGACAAACAGTACAAAGCTCTTTGTGAGCATGACAACGGAGATAGTCGTCCACGGGCCTGCTTCACAGACGTTCTCGAAGCATCCTCCCACCTCAAGGTCCCCGATGGGGAGATTGTTCATGGATTCATCGATTCCAGCGGTAGAAGTAAGTCACGTCCCCCTGTTTTGCACAGATTTGAAGTGTGATTATTAGACACTGAACTTGGCCATTCGTTCGGTGTTTCAGACTTTGTGCTGTTCGCACCTGCAGCAGTCACTTTCAACAGGAACAGACAGATCTTGGTAACTGAACCTGAGCAACATCAGCCTCAGGTGAAGAACTGCGCGCATGTAAGGACGTACTCGATTCCCGATGGCACCTTGGCTACTGATATCACGTGGTGCCCTGGCAAGATGCCACCTGTTCAGTACTTCTAAGAGTTCTAGCTATTCATACCGGTTGAATGACTATCTGTATACACCAACAGATCACAGTCGTCTATAGCAATGCACAGTGAGCACTTTGAGAAATCATCTTGTCTGGTCTGCAAATCTGATGCGTGAGTAGCTCCGTTGTTGATTTACTCTCTCTCGCAAATTGAAGTCGCGATTGGGGAGCATGTCTTGTTTGCGACTTCATATGTCGGCGAAATTCCAGCACCGACTCAATCTCACTGTTGCACTGCTTCGACCCGAATTCTGCACATGTCAATTCTCGTCTTTCGCGGGAAGAGTATAGGAGCACAGACAGCCTCCTTGCTGCGATCAGAAACAGCGCCATTACCATTACTCCTGCTGCTTAGTGTGGCGTACATTTGCACTGAGATCTTTTCCAACTACAGTACAGTACATGTGGCTGCCGTGAGATTGACTAGGTGCAACCAGGAGGTTGAGATGCTGCTGCACAAAGCCACCAAATGAAGTCGGGAAAGAGACATGGTCCCCATCGCGTCTTCAATGGAGAAAGAGGGTGTGTGCTGCAGTTGCGCAATGAACAAGCTACTGTAGATTGGTGACATCTCATTCACGGGCGGTGTTCTGCGCCAGCACTCCCTCCAAACCAATGCTTGTCAGGCTGTCATTTTGCTAGCTAACCAATGCACTAACAAGGAAAGTCTGCCTTTCGTCCCACGGCTTACCAATGTTGCTGGTGGGTTCATAAGTCCCACTCGAATCAGAACTACGCTTTGTGGGAGAATGTCAAGGGTGGGGACAAAGCCCCACAAGTGGGCATGCTCTAGCGTGCTCACCCTCTAGCCATGTCTCGATATCACTCCTCCTATCTCCGCAAAACGCCTATAAAGCTTCTCTCTTTCCACAGTCTTCTATCCTTTTTCTGCATCACACAATCTTCCCATCACTCAGAATGTTCTTCTTCAAGTTCCTCTTCCTCGCAATCGCCAGCACCTTCGCCCTCACCGCGAAGGCGGACGGTCTCTCTACAGACGGACCTGCCGCTCGAGCCGTTTGCAGTGCAGACCGTAGCTTCCCCAACACTCACCCTGTTGTTTGCTTCGTTACCGCATCCCAAATTATCACCAATCTCAAGATCACCTCTGGTTTCGTCAATGGCTATATCGATGATAATGGAACTGGTAAGTATCCCCACATCAATATCACTGGGAGAATTGTAAACTGATTTTGATTTTGTCTTGGGGAAAAAAGGTATGGCGTTGTTCTCTGATGCAAAAGTGAGCATTGATGGATTTGCGATCGAGGTTTCTGCCGGGAACGGAGGCGCTTGTGGGCACGTGAAGATTTGGAAACAGGATAGGCTAGTAGTGGATGCCGGATGGTGCCCAGGAAAGGATAGGGCTATCGTGCTTCCTTTGCTTTAAAAGGCTGGGTTCTTGGGTTAGAGTGGGCAAGCTCTCTTTGTCGGTAGCGCTCGCTATTGGCACCGTAGCACTTTCGCCACACACAGATAGTTCATGTGTCTTTGCAACACCAGACCAGATTCGTCGTTCAACACACTTCAGTTCGCATTTCTTGCAATACAGAAGATTCAAGTCAACACCCGTATGCTGGCAAGATCATTGAGCAGCTGAATTGTGAGGTCTTCATCACCTGAATGAACTGTAGACCAAAGCCAGAATTCTGTTCTTCGCCGCAATCGAAGCCGCTCCCTTCATCTCCGCTTGCCTCCAAAAAGGAGCTCACGAAGTGGCTGTGCTTCATACAACGCTGGATTTTGGTTCGTGGGGTGTGAGCTCGCGAGCGCCACAAAGCTTGAGTGTATTGATCGGCTTCGGAGCGAATCGTTGTCCACCAGTGCCTGACAACAAAGACGCAAGTTGGTGGAACGTAGAGCCTGTTACGCCCGCAGCAAGCACAGCCTTGACGTTGGGGTTCCGTGCGTGTGGGTACAATCAAATATGAAGTAGGCTGATGAAGGTTCGAGAATAGACAATGGGAGGTCGAGGTTTGTTTAATGTGGGGACCGGCGTTCAGGAGGGGTACATGCAGTTGATGAGTTCTTCGAGACCATGTGACTAAGGCTAGTGATGGAGGGCTTGTGATGGACGGTTTCGCATGGTGATGGTGAAGGTGGGAGTTTTAGACCAGATGAGGTGCGACTGGGGTCAGAAGTGGTGGAGCCAGATGCAAATGCTCTTATCTTGCTGTGTGATACTTGACCGTCCGATAACAGCGAGCAACACCTCCAGCTGACTTGAGAGGATATAAACCCCTGCTTCCTTCAACCTCCTCTCCCCCATTCCCACATCATCAAACCAAGCCTCCTCTCAACAAACATCTCCACGATGAAGACCACCTTCTCCACCATCCTCTATGCTCTTGCTCTCGCCAGCACTGGCGTTCTCGCCGCACCCCGTCAACCCGGTTACGGTCCCAACCCACCCCACAATCCCACCGGTCTCTTTGGCCTAACCCCCAACTCCGTCAAATACCACACTCTCTGCGACATCCATCCTCACCACCCAAACCACGATCACCGACCCCGAGCTTGTTTCGACACCGATCTTTATCTCAAGCACCACCTTTCCGCTCCCAATCCCGAAACTTTGCACGGTTACATCGATGGTTCCAAGACTAACATGGTCCTCTACGCCGGTCAGATCGTAACCCTATCCGAGAAGCTAGAGATCCACGTGAACGAGCCTAAGAAGGAAAACGAAAAGGCTAAGGGTTGCGCCGAGGTCTTGATCTACAAGTTGCCAAACTGGAAGTTGCAGTTTAATGAAACTTGGTGCCCTTACAGGGACGAACCTATTGAGCTTTAAGCAAGTTCCGGGCTTGACAGTAGCACTTTTAAGCTATGATTCTCTTCATGTAAGATATCTATCTTACGTCCGATTTCATGTTTCAATCTATTCATCAATGATTTGTGGTGTGTAGTGTGTGATTCAGATGAGGTACAAATACAAACAAAACCTTATGTGGCGGGAGTAGGTGTCTCAGCATCATCACCATCACCTTCGAATCTAGTCCCTCGCCGACTGACCCCAGCCCCAGACCCACTATCAATAGGTACAGACCCCTGCAACTTCTGCCTCAGCGACAAATACTTGCGTCGCTGCTGTGCCGACACGGAAGGCTGAATCTTTGACAATGCAGCCACAAAGTGAGAATGCATCACGATAACCTTCACTCCCTCCTCCTCTCCCTTCTTGCCCTTCTTTGCCGGCATTGCAGTAGGGACTGGTTGAGAGTTGCGGAAATGGATCGTTTCACGAAGAGCCAACACGGCAGCCTCTCTAACAAGCGCAGCCAAATCTGCACCTGAGAAGCCTTCGAGCTTAGCATCCCACGCGATAGACTGCAGGTCGACTTCGTCACTGAGAGGCGTCTTGGATGTGATAGTTTTAAGAATCTCGAGTCGCTCGTCAGGCTTGGGCAAGTCGACGTACAGAAGCTTGTCTAAACGACCAGGTCGACACATAGCAGGGTCGATCATGTCTGGTCGGTTCGTGGCAGCAATGACGTAGGTCTGCACTCGAGTCTCCAACCCATCGAGCTCGGTAAGTAGAGTGTTGACGACTCGGCTCGAGCTTTCTGACAGCGAATCATCTCGGCGAGGCACCAGAGCATCGAGCTCGTCAAAGAAGATGACACAAGGTGAAGATGTGCGTGCACGTGCAAAGACTTGACGCACTGCCTTTTCGGATTCACCGACGTATTTGTTGAGCAGCTCGGGGCCTTTGACCGAGATGAAGTTGGCTCGAGACTCGTTTGCAACTGCTTTGGCGAGAAGGGTCTTACCACAACCAGGTGGACCCCAGAGAAGGACGCCGGAGGAAGCAGACACACCGACGGAGCGGAAGAGCTCGGGACGCTTGATGGGCTCAACAATAGCCATAGAGAGCTCGTCTCGAGTCGAGTGCAAAGCGCCAACGTCGGCCCAGGAGACATCTGGCACGGTGGCAAAGCCTTCTCGTTTGGACGAGGGCTGGACTGAGGGAAGTGCCACAAGGAAGTCGGCGTTGGTGATGGCAAGTGGCGCGAGCTGTGCATCGGTGAGCGGGGAAGGGTGGTTCTTCAGGAAAGAGGCGATGGATGAATCGCGAATATGCTCGGGAAGAGCATCAAAGAAGGTTGCGGAAGGACGCACGTTGGCTTGAACCACAGGAGCAGGAACTGGTGTTGCTGTTCCATCCTCAGCAGCTGTGGCCGGTGTCACGACGCCTGTGGATGCAGCAGGCGAGTCTGCAATGACTTCTGTTGTCGAAGCGGCCACAGTCGGTACGGCAGAAGGAGCACCAGCTACGGTTTCAGCCGTCTGCTCCGTCACAGGGGCAACAGCAATGTCCGAGTCACCCATCTCAACATCGCCAGAGGACGAATCAGCTTGTTGTGGTGCAGATTGATTCTGATTGGCATGCAAGCCGATAGCCTGTGAGATGCGCTCCGCCGACAAGTCAGATGGCAGCGCATCGATTTCGCTGAGCTGTTGGAAGATTCGCTTGACCGCAATGATACCTGCTGCAGAGGTGAGAGCAGTAAGATCGGCACCGACGTATCCTGGAGTGGCCTTGGCCAAGGCGCGAAAGTCGAAGTCGCCCGATAGTCGAAGCTTTTGAGCAAGGACGCGTAAAATTCTATCAGTGAGCAGGAGCAAGAGAAGAGAGAAGCATGCGGTGGTCAGTTCTTCACCTTTCTACTCGAAACAAGCGCAAAATTGCGCAAGGAAGCAACGTATAATGGCTGCTATTGCTGAGGGCGGAGTTGTGGGATCAGGGACTTGAATGGGAGGCCCAAAGGCCAAAACGCACAGAACGGCCCATTGCCGCTAGCGTACTGTGTATGTTCTGCATCATGTGAATCACAACCTCGCCCACAGCAGATTTGCCGTCATGTCGTGTGAGAAATACTTACTGTTCGCGTCCGTCTTCATCTGGAACACCCATGGCGATTTCGTGGTCGAAACGTCCAGCTCGACGTAATGCTGGATCAAGACTGTCAGGTCGGTTTGTGGCGCCGATGATCATGACTGGCTTGCCGTCGGTCTTCTCCCAGCTGAGGTCATCGAGGGATGTGAGCAACTGAGCCACGATCCTCCTCTCCATTTCTCGCTGAGCCGTCTCGCGCTTTGGAGTGATGGCATCGATCTCATCAATGAAGAGAATGCATGGGGCTATGGAAGCTGCTTCGTCAAAAGTATCTCGGATTGTCTTTTCCGACTCTCCCGAAGTACCGGAGACAACCGAAGGAGCCGAAATAGAAAGAAAGGGTACGCCAAGTTCGCCAGCCACGGCACCGGCAAGCATCGTCTTACCACATCCTGGTGGACCGTGAAGAAGAACACCGCGTGGAGGCTTGACACCAGTGTGAGCATAAATCTCGGGATGGCAAAGAGGCATAGCAATAAGTTCGAGAATCTTTTCGATGGCATTAGAGATGCCGCCGAGATCAGCAAGACGAGTCGCTGGAGGGGTATATTTCTCGGCGGTGTTCATGAGCTTCGATACAATACCTCCCTTGGGACGTTTTGAAGAAGACGACCCAGAGGCGGCACTGCTGGCTTCTATGCGAGAAGAGCGAGATTTTCGCTTGACGGGAGAAGAGGTGGACGCGAGCAATACAGGGTTGGGCGAGCTCTGCCGTGTCCTTGGCGCAGAGCCGCTTGCTACTGGTGAGGCAGCTGCATTGGCTTCGCCCTGTTCGATTGTTGCAGATGATGACGATGACGCTTCGCCATTTTGCTGTGCTTGTGCAGCTTGCTGCCTTGCAAGAGCTGCCGCGGCTGCTGATCCTGGGGGAGGTGGAACGGGTATACTGGATGCGGCAGCCGAATTCGAGCCCACAGATGATGGCAGTGGGCTGTTGAGGGATATCTTATTGCGCTGGTTGGCCCAGGCACCTGTGATGGAGCGGTTCATATTGAAAGGAGACACATCAGAGACGAGCTCCGACCGATCACCAAAGGCAGAAATGTCCTTCCACTTCCTGTTCTGGCTTATGTCTCGGTCACCTCGTCTGATGTCCGGATCGAGGACCTTATTCCGAGAGGTCTTATAGAAGCGGGTGACGTGGAAGCCTCGGAACCTTCCGAAGATGTAAGGGTTAAGGTGAGAAGGAAAGAGTGTAAGGTGGAAGTGTCGCGAAGACTTAACTGTCCTTCCACTTTTTTTCTCGCTTCTGGCCAGGAAGAATTTTTTGACTTTTTTTTTCTCTTTCTCTCCGTTGCCGAATCGCGTGGAGGTTGCAGACCGTCAGACGAAATTCACGGCCGGGAAAACTACTCAAATCAGACCGACTTCATACAAATCGAGCTTCACCCTGGCCTTACACAGCTTTTCAGTTTACAGTATCAATGCGTAGTCTGTGTCTTTAGCTTGTGGAGCTGCTAAATGACTGAGAAAGCACCTGTGGGCCCAAGTGCCGAGTTTTTTGATAGATGTACAAAGTGCTGTGGATGTTGACAGAAAGCATCATCCGGCAAGGTTTTGTTTGGTGCGGCTACGCGTAAGTCTTTGCGGAGGCTCAGATGCTTCAGAAGCTTCGGCGGACGTGCTGCGGGATGCATTCGCCGAAGAGTTCTTCTTAGCTGTTGCTCGCTGAACACTTGGCTTTGCAGAAGCCGGAAGCGTCTTGCTAGCACTCGGGGCTGCTTTCTTGCGTGGCGAGCTGGTAGCTTTTGCTTTTGTCTCGGTTCTGACAAGCGAAGAAGTAGTGCTCCCGTCCGTCGAAGCCGTACTCGTTTCGACCGTCGTAGCCTTCCTTCCAGCTCGCTGCCTACCGTTCTCATCGGCTTTCTCCCGCGTGGTACCTTTTCCCGCAGTTGTAGCAGCTCGTCCAGTAGCATTTGTGGTCTTGTCTTTCGCTCGTTGTCTGGCTGAGACCGCAGCGCTGGTCGTTTTGCTGGTCGAAACCTTGCTGGGTGCAGCCTTAGGCCGCTTCCTTGGCGACGTGGTGGCCCCAGCAGAGCTATTTTTACCATCATTGCTGCCTTCGATGACTTCTTCAGGTCGACTACGCTTCTTGCCAGCGGAGCTAGCTCCAGTCTTTGCAGTTGCCCGCCTGGCGTCTGGCGCGGCAGTGCTCTTGAGAGATCGCGAGGAAGACGCTTTTCGAATCGTTGCTGTTCCGTTCGGCGGTGCAACAATACGAGCATCTTGTGCGTTGGGAACATCGTGGTGACTCATCACGTTGCCAGTGCCAATGTTGTTGACTCCCTTGCTCGATGGTCTGGCAGGCGACTGCATCTGAGACGAAATCGATAGCGGCGCCATCTGTGTCGTAGCTGGGACCCTTGGCTGGAGCTGAAAGGGATTGGTGTTGGTCGAGTTGGAAGCTTCAGGCGCGGCGAAAGAGAAGGAGAATCCGCCTGGAAAGCGTGGCGTTGGTGAGATCAGCGTAGAAGGACCAGTTCGATGCGGGGTCATTCCAGGGATGAACGCGTAGTTGCGAAGGCCCGTTGGTGGTGTCGGAGGCGGACCCAGATTGGCAGCGGCTGCGATCGGAGGAGGTGAGATGGTAGTTGACTGCCCGGATGCCGCTGTAGTTGGTGGTGCCACGGTAGGTTCGAATGGTTCCGGCTTGACTGGAGGAGCTGCACTAGGACTATTAGACACGTCGGAGGGTTTGACGACAGAGGTACCTATGCTCCTCGCTATTGAAGGTGCCGATTGTGCGTTCACGGAAGAGGACGGAACTGATTCGAATGGATGTCGGGGAACAGGCAATTCCTGCAGCGCTCGACGCGTGGCAGCTAGATTGCTCTGTGAGGGTTTCTTGTTAAGCGCCTGTCGTGCTTTTGTGGTGCCTGCACGTGGTTGAGGCCTTGCAACGGCGCTACTCGTCCTTGGAGGAACTGAAGCTGACGATGCCTTGGTTGGTTCTGTTGGAGAGTCAGGCGGTGGAGGCGGTTTCCTCCTCGCTTTTTCATTTGTCGACACGCTTGATACTGGCTGAGAGCGTGATGCCGTCGCAATAGTTGAGGCAGCTTCTGCGATTGGTACCATTTCAGTTGCAGACTGTGGAGAGATGCGTGAGATCGACGAGGCTAAGTGTAGTAACGGTGTGAGTCTGTCGAGAATTGGAGTAGAGAGTGCAGCAATCCAACCGCCAAGCGCCAAGATGACGTCGAATGATCCCTCGATAATGGACTCGTACGGCCGGATCACCGGCGCAAGGAAGCGATGCACTAGGATGGCTGCACCGTAGCTTCGAGTGAAAAGCATCCAGATAAGGAAGAGCGTCTTGAACGAGTCGTAGAAGGGTACGAACCAGGCGATGGTTCGGTCGCACAGTGGTTCCACTTTGTGAAAGAGATTCCACAGAAAGACTGTTGTGAGTGCAGACTTGACGGCTGCTTTGCGCTTTGAAGTACCGACCCGCCGCCGTGTTTCCATATGTTTGGTGCCATCTTGAGCATTCCGAACGAGCACTGTTCTCTCACTGCGTCCGATTTCGTCGAGCTTAACTGAATCAAGGGCATCGTAGGTGTTGCGAAGATCGAGGACAAGGATCAAAGCTTTGAGTACCAGATTGATCAGGCCCATCTTGGACTCTCAATCGACCAGAGTATATGTCGAGCTTTTCCTGACAGCGTTCGTACTCGCTGTCACAATATCCCAAACGATTCCAACTCCCAGCACTTCTGTAGGTTCTGAACGCGGGCCAGCGTGATGAGTATGCATGCGAGTTGAGTCGCAGGTGAGGGTTGATGCTGGTGCTGATGCTGGCCGGATCAGCGCGTCGAGCTTGGCGTATCAGGGAGTTCCGATCATCGAAGTTGCGACCAGGGAGGGAAGGTATGGGAAGAAGTCGGCACCTTGGAAGCGCTGCAAGAAGCAAGAAACGAGCTTCATCTCGGAAAGAAAAGTTGAAGGGAAGTAGGTGTTGGTGTTTGTGTTGTTCTCTCTCTCTTTCTCTCCACACTTTCGCGTCGGACTTCTGAAAAGTCAGGATGTGTACAATATAACATGCTCCTATTTTGAGTTACAGCATAACGGGCTCCTTAGCTCAGTTGGTTAGAGCGTAGCACTGTTAATGCTGAGGTCGGCGGTTCGAGCCCGCCAGGGGTCGGTTGATTTCTTTTTGCTTTCTTTTCTGTGTTGCCATTTTGTGGCCATGTTTTTTGTTGCAATTTTTTGGCAGTCACTCGATGGGAATCACGGAGGCAAGCGGCGAATGACTTTGAACGGTGGAGAGACGTGACGCAAGGCTTGTATGTGTGGAAAGGACGAAGGTCAACAGGATGTGAAAGCCAGGGCTGTATGACGCACACGAGTGTCAAGGGTCTACTACAGTAACTACACTTGGTTGAATCCTAGATTTGCTACGGTGAATACCGTTCAGAGATAAACATCAGCTGGTGAGAATGGCGAAAGGCAAGACTGCCGCCCCCGCAAGCGAAGAAGATCCGCTATTGTGTCGCTTAGAAAAGGCAGTGACGTTTCTTGGTCGGCTATTCGCACTCAGCCTTTGTACAGTATGGCCGATTTCATCAGCTGGACGCGGCAACGATAACATTTACGTCAATGAACCAACAATATGGTATAGCATTGCATTGGCTAGCATTTGAGCATCGAAGAAAGTACGATAACGATGAGGAGGGGATCATTACGCTACGCTGAGCTCGTAATCAGACGAGTTTGCGGAGAGGTGGTCGTTGTCAGGGCGAGGTTGCCACGCGAAGATCAGACGAGAAGAGACACGGCTAAATCCCAGCCATTGTGTGTGTAATTTTCGAGATGATTAGCGAGCGACCTCTTCTGATGTTTTGAGTGGAAAAGGCGGGGTCGATGAAGTGTGGTTCGCTCAATTTGTAATCGGCCAGCTTCAGCTGGTCAATTGAAGAGCCGCGACGGCCATACGGCGTGAGAGAGAGACAAAGGAAAAAGAACAAAAGGGATTTCACGGCCCAAATTTCAGAAACATCGGAAGAGAAGGAAAGACAATTCAGTTTCACGCACTTTTTCTGGCTCTCTTCTTGACTCTTGGGCCAATTGAAACTTGGAAAAGAAAGAAAGAAAGATTGCGTCTCGCATACGCGCGGTTACTGTGGACCAGCCAACAGCCACCTTCGGAAATTTGAACTGCTTTGGCGTAGCCTAGAAAGTGCGTGTGGCTAATTGAAAGCATCGGTTCCTCTGCTTTGACTGTGCTGTGCGTGTGGAAGAGCTGACGACCGACATCCGCTTTGCGGCTCTCACATTTTCAATTGTGAACCTTCCAATCCGCTTCTCTTCCCCACATCTCAACCTTTTCTCCGCACAACCACCTCATTCCATCTCCAGAGTAGATCCTACGTCTTCGCAAGAACACATACATATCCGTCAAAATGTCCGAGGCCGATTCCAACTCCAACTCCAACTCCAACTCCAAGCAGATCTCCATGGAGGAGCTCAAGCAGCACAACTCCCACGACGACCTCTGGCTCCTCATCGACGGCAAGGGTAGGTTTGTTCACCATCGACGATACGAGCATGGTGTCGAAACTATGGCTACTGAACGATGGAACGACCGCATCACCTCGCGCTGATGATGTCGCTGCGCTGTAGTTAAGATTCAACTGACAATAACATGTCTTTTGCTTTGTCCTTGCACGCTTCTTACGCTCCGTTAGTTTACAACGTCAGCAAGTTCCTTGACGAGGTACGTATCTGCAGAGCATGTCGGACGAGTGACAGTCTGTCCCGCAGCAAGGGCGATGGAGTATTCGGCTTACACTGCGGAGGACCCGCTCTGTCCCCGGCAAGGCCGACCGCAATCCAAACATTCACTGACTTCTTCTGTGTTTCTTACCTCAATTGGTTGACTACCGAACTATTCTCTCCTTCCCTACCCGACGTGACAACGTTACTGGTCCGTTCTTGCGATCTTCCTTCCGCACATGTTGCTACGACGTCAAACCGAATCGTCTTTGTCCTAATCCTGCATGGCACATCTCGGCACAACAGCACCCGGGTGGTGACGAGGTTCTGGTCACCGAGGCCGGCAAGGACGCCACCGAGGCTTTTGAGGATGTCGGACACTCTGAGGACGCCCGTGCGCTCCTTGGCCCAATGCTTGTCGGTGAAATCGAGGGTGGCGTAAGTATCACTTTTTCAACAATGAGCAGATTTTGCGCGAGGAGAATTCGCGCCGTATAGAGAATCAGATGCTGTCGATTGCACGCAGCAAGTATTCGTACTATCGAAATCGCTCAGGGCAGATAGCACAGATTTTCTGATGGGTGACACTCTCCATCTCGTAGTCACTGATTTCAGGAAGCTGACCCTCTTATCATCTTATTCGTTGAATCCGCGCAGACTCAGAAGATCAAGACCACCAGCGGTGCTGTCACCAACGAGAACAACACGAACGTCAACAGCCAGTACGTATTCGCATCCAGCTGCTTTCGCTGTTTGCAGTCGATCTCAAGGAGTATCGCCTCGCAAACGGCGTGTGCGCCCACGTTTTGGCCGATTCACACCAGGATTCAACATTGATGAGCCATTACTGACACATCTCCTACTTCACTCCTTTGTTACCGCTGAACAGCCCTTTCTTCATGTTCATCCCTCTTATGATCCTTGGTGCCTACCTTGCGTACAAGTACGTCTCGTAAAAAGCATAATCATTCATCCTGTATACACATCTCCTCTGCTCCGATAAACTACGTACTTTTGTCCCAACGAACTTTGGCTGTGACACGGATCGCCTCTCGCCTTTGCAAGATCTGACACTGTACAGCCAGTCATCAAGCGTTCTGACTGCTGGAAGCTGTCGATTCTGTGCAATGATGCTGGGAAGATTGTGATTTTGAGCGTGAGATTGAGAAAGGCCTGCTTTTGAAGCGAAGGTGTTTTCGGGCCGCGTTCCGAAAGTGGAGTAATTTCTCTGTKTGTGTGTGGGAGCACAGACGAGGCCTTATTTTTGGCTGAGTCTGAAGACCTTCTTGACCACCACATTCACCCTACTCAGCATTCCAACGTGACTCGCTACCATCTATATGAGCTACATGATGTCTATGAGCTGATAATGGCACATTGGAGTGACAAGGTACCATGACAGGGCGCAGTCCCTCGACTTCACCTTTGAAGCGCCTCAACAACAGTTCCAAACGGCAACGCCTAACCTCGCATCCCAGCTCGGTCACCACCACTGTGCCCGAGTTTGCTTCCAGGGTGATCATTGCACTTGATCTCGACGCCTTCTACGTCTCTGCCTGTCGTAAACGTGATCCTTCCCTCATCGGAATTCCCATCGGCATCCAGCAGAAAGCTCTGGTAGCTACCATTAGCTATGAAGCACGCGAAGCAGGCGTCAACAAACTCGATAGCATCAGGGATGCGATGAAAAAGTGTCCAGATATGATCCTGGTGAATGGAGAAGACTTGACGTACTTTCGACAGGTCTCAGCTCAGGTGTGGAGATTGGTGAGGACGATAGTCTGGGGGAAGAGGGTGGAGAAGTTGGGGATGGATGAACTTTTTTGTGATGTGACGGAGATGGTGGATCATCACTTGATGTCTCTGCAGCCCGTAAGGAATGGCTCAAAATGGTTTGATCTGAATCCTCCGGATGAAGATGAGAAGCAGACTGGGTATGGATTCGAGTATGAGGCTTGGCCCAGCGATAGTCCAGGTCACATACATCCAAGTGAAGCTTCTGAGTGGCTGGAGAAGAACAAGCCAGATACATGGCAGGAAAGAATGCTCGCAGCTGCCCAGCTTGCATCTTACATACGTCAAAGGATCTCAAACGAGGTCGGTCTGACATGCTCAGCAGGCATCGCTCCCGCCAAGTCACTCGCAAAGCTCGTTGGTGCACTTAACAAGCCAAATCAACAAACAACCTTTGCTCCACCCATTGCAGCTCCCACGCTGGGCATCCCCAACGGAGCACGAACAGAAGAAGCTCGTCTATTACACCACATCAACACATTCTTAGACCCCCTCGACCTGCGCAAACTCACCGGCTTCGGTCGTGTAGTCGTCGACAAGATCCGCGAACATCTTCACCCCCAACCTGAAATCCAATCAAAACCAAAGATCCGATCCAACTTCATGGACCCAGCTAGCATCTCGGACGAAGAAAGCGACAGCAAGAAGGTCAGAGTCACCGTCGGACAAGCTCGAAAGATGCTATCGCTAGACGACATGGTGGGGCTGTTTGGAGAGGTGATAGGACCCAAGTTGTGGGCGCTGGCTTGTGGACGTGATGCGGAACCGGTGATTCCTGCACCTGACTTTCCACTACAGCTTTCGATTGAAGATACGTATCCGTATCCGAGTCTGCGTGGACAAGCGATACATAACGAGATAAGACGGTTGTCGCTTTCGCTTCTGCGGAGGCTTGAGCTGGAGCTGACTACCCAGCCAGCTGTGGCGGAGGAGCAATCGGTACCGCTTAGTCAGGAAAAGGTGATCAAGGATGAACATGTGACGGTCCGAGATTACGAGGAGGATATCAAGTCCAATGCGTCGCAGAAAGGCGCGAGCTGGTTGCGATATCCTTTGAAGCTAAGGTTGAGTGTTAGGCAGGGCTGGAACAATCGTGTATCGAAACAGACCAAGATGCCGGTGGAGATATTTGATTTAGCGGAAAGCAGGGAGGTTAGAGCTGCGGCGATAGCAAAGGCATGCAGAGGATTGCTGAGAGCATTAATAGGTGGAGATGATGTGGTGGGGGATGGGATGAATCTGATCAATATCGCAGCGTTGGAGTTGAGCGAGAAGCGACCGCAGAGAGCGCTTGGTACTTTCTTTACCGGGAAAGAGAAGGTGACGAAGGAGGAGAAGGTAAAGGCTGAAGGCGAGATTGATGAGAGCTTCTTGGCCAGCTTGCCTCCGGAATTGAGGGAGGAGATCGCGAGAGAGTATGGCATTGATTTGGCCGCCAAAAGTCGCGCATCAGTGGAGTTGATAGATAGCGACGGGGTGGGGGGAAAAGGCAAGGGCAAAGCTAGATCCATCGAAGGGTTGACTTGTACGGTCTGCGGAGATGAGATGCAAGTGTGGATGCAACATGATCACGACTCGTATCCTGTTTCTGGTCTTCCTTCCACACCTACCTTTTCGGACTCCTCCTTAGCATCACCGTATGCCTCTGAGGTAGGAGGGGAAACGGAGGACGATGGATCGGAAGAAGAAGAAGAAGCTGGAAGGGTGCGTTGCGAGCAGTGCAACGAAGCGCTGAAGCCATTCATGCTGGTAGCTCACAGGCGATTTCATCAGCTGCAAAGTCAATCCTGACATAGGTCCCATTCTTCCATCTGTATCCGGGCCCGACATATCATGTACTTGTACGTTCCTAATCACGATTCATTGTCATTGAGAACTGTTCTGTGCTTGTTGCCACGAAGGGAGGTTGCATTAGCCAAAGCCGGCGAATATTATCATGTTAGGGTTTGTGCACAAACAAACTTTCGTAGCGGCCAAAAAGTGGCCAAGTGGGGGTCACCGAAAGATTACCGGCATCCGGAGAGAGAGAGACAAGAGTCGTGTGTTGGTGCTTCTTTTTTTCTTTTTTTCCTCTTGCAACTACTCTGACGGCGTGCGTCGGGCAACACGCCGCATCCACGCATCAGCTCATTAAATCGCGCAGACACAGCGCACAAAGCTTACACTGAGTGACCGGTGAGAGAGGTACAATACCGGACAATTCACGCGCCAGATTTCTCTCAACACTCTTTCATCATCATCATCCCTCTCCCCACACCAACTTGCTTTACCTACGATCATCCATTTCATAAGCCTGTTCAAGGAAGGGCTATATCAGCATACGAGAAAGCTCGCAGAAAGCCGATTCATCTTGTAGTATCGAACGCAAAAGCATCCGGCTTATAACCATCAGTTTTGGATCGCATATTACTCCCAGGGCCGGTACTAGTACTCCTGCAATCCTTCTCGAGTCTAAACCATCTCAACAATCGTACCAAGCAGCGGAATTCGAAGAGATTGGACATTCGGCAATCTTGGTCAATAGGCGATCCGAATAATGGCGTTGAATATGGACGACCTCATTGGGTCGATGCAACATGGTTTCCATGCCGGAGATCGTGGTAATGATCTCAACGAAATTCGTGATCAACTTAAAATGTCACTAGGTCAACAACCTTCCACCTCCACCGCTGGTCCATCAACTCGACGAACTCACTACCCACAGCAAGCTCAGGGTGCAAGTTCATTAGATGCAGATGTAGCTATGCTCTCCTCTTCTATTCAGCAGCAATACGGCTGGGGAGGAATGCAAACGCAAGGACAGGGTGGGCAGTTTTTCGGAGGTCCTGGTTCGTGGGGATCCCAATCTTCCAGTAGTAGTAATTTTAGTGGTGGATTCGGAACAGGGTTTGCTGCAGCTCCAGCAAATACTCCACAACAAACACCAGTGGAAACTTCAGCTTTGGCAAGACAACTTCAAGCTGAATTAGAACGTCAACATACCTCTCCCTCTCCCCAACAACAATCTTTTTCTCCAACGTTGAGCGCAACTTCTCCACCACAACAACAGTTTAGCACAGCAGGTGGGGAGGGGTTAGAATCTCCAAGGAATTATGTAAACGGGTTTTCTCCAAATACCAGTGCAGGAGGAGGAGGAGGGAGGGATTCAGCTACACCAACAGCACAACCAACTGGAGGGTTCGGGTTTGGGACTAATACGACGGATAGATCAAGTTTAAGTCCACAACCGGGAAATGAACAACAACGGCATAGGTTAGGCTAGAGCAGGTTTGGTAGGAGGTTTCTTCGTCATGGACTTTTCATTCTTTTCGCACTTGATCAATTGCATACACTACGATCATCTCTCACACACACACTGCGGCATTCTGATTTGATCTCTTGTCTGATCCACAGACTAGAACTCTCTCGTTCTGAAAGAATTGAGCGATTTCGTATTACATCTTTACACCGGCACTTCGGGTTTAGACGATAGACTCGAGTTCTTTGGCAAAGACCAAATTGCTTGCGATAGTAGCTTTCTTCGGAATGACTGTAGCCGAGTTAGCGTTTGCGTTTGCTGCGGTGAATGAAACGACTTGTGTTGTTGGATTCACTTGCCATCCTCTCTGTTTCCATCGAAACCGTAAAGTGTTGTCAGCATTTACTCTATCCAAACAACATCACTTAGGAGGGGAAATGGGGGAGGAACTTACAGTCTGAGCAAAGGACAAGACCTGATCCAAATTATCAAAGAACAACAACGTCGCAGCATCATGTAAAGCCAAACTATCATAAGCCTTTTCCTCACAACTGGCGATTTCATTCCTAATCATATCCATCAACAAATCGACAAAGAATCGATATTCATCCTGCGGAGGAGTCTCCCTACTCAACCTCCATACTTTGGAATACGAACCTTCCATCAACCACCTCTCCAAACTAACAGGATGCTGCAGGTATTTGGAACCATTAACAAGATCGGAGGGAAGAGTTTCGATGAGCGTATGGAATGCAGAGATCTGATTCGAACTTAAGAGTCGCAACAATCGAAGTCCCAACAGAGGCTCGTAGTGGGATGAAGTCGGAAGAGAAGAGTCGTAGAAGGGAGCGAGTAGAGAAATGTATCGATCGAATGCAGCAATGTCACCAATTCGGACAGAGTAGAATGCGCCGATTTCAAGCACTTCTCTCGCCAGAACAAGGTCAGAAGAGGTAGAGGAGGATGACGTGACGCCAGAGGATGGAACGAGGAGGTTGTGCTCGGTCAGGGCGATCTTAAGTTTGGTGAGAAGAGAACGAACTTCTTCAGGCTTGGATTTGGGGGAGGAGAATGCTGCTACGAGCTGTTTGTGGAGCGTTTTGACGTCCATTTTCGGTGAGACACGATGCTGTCAGTGGCGTTTGCGATAAAGGAGGATACAGATGCGGTGTGATCGGTCAAGGATGCGATGGTACTGGTGTGGAGATATGCTGGGTCTAGAGGAGATGAAGTGTTGAGGGTAAGCGTGAGGGATTGACGTGTTGGTTGTGAGTTGTTGCGAGCGAGAAGTGGAGCAAGATCACTCGAAAGTCAAAGCGCTCAAACAGAGTCTCAAAGTGCTCGAGATACGCGCGTCCTCTTTCGTACACAATTCAAATTCCGGCTTCCGAACCAAAGAAAAAATGACGGCAATTTTGTGAGAGGAAGGAAGCTAACAATCACCATTTTTTCTTCTTACCTGAGCAGCTGAAGCCGTCACCGAATTGCGTCCAAGCGGCTCTCCTCGGGCTGACTGTCGAACAACGCAAGCAGCACGAATCGTGACCAACAGACATACAGCGTTCCCGCTCCAGTGACAGGAACATGATTGTAGGCATACCATGTGACTTTCTAGGCAAACCCGAGGACTATCGCCTGATCCATAGAGAGGATATTGTTGAATGAAATGTTCTGGTAAATCTCCTAGAAGACCGCAGAAGCAGAGACAGCGTCAGCCAAACATGGTCTTGTGAACTTTCCGCTCTGACTCCACGTCACCATACTCACGCTCTCGACAGTGTGCTGCTGCTGAGCCGCAAGCGCGTCTCCATTAGCGGAAAGAAGCGAGTCGGACACTGCTTGCTCTGAGTCTAGCTTCCTCTTACGATTGAGCGGAACTGATATGTCGGCTGAGCTGCTTGTCGTCTGCTTCAGACAGAGAAGTGCAAGTCAAGTTTGTCAATCGCTGTTTCGCGAGAGTGGGAAGCGCTCCGTGAAGCTACAGGTGGAAGCAAGGAAAGGGACGCACTCACACTTTCGACCGTGCCAACTAGCTTGACAGAATAGTCTCCCTTCACCGCCCAAAAAACCACCTTTTCCCCCGGCGAGAACGGAAGCTTGGGTCTTGAAACGTCAGAAGGCGTGACTCTTCGGCTGTTCCAAAAGATGTCTGACTGTGAGTAAGTCGTGCTGGCAGCACTCAAACCTGTAGCTGCTGATATGGATAAAGGTGAGCTGTGCCTCGCAAAAATTGGCGGCAGATCACGCGCTAAGCTGACTTTCGCAGATGCTACTGGTACAAGAGTCGGAGGATCCATCGCACGAAGCCAGTTTGGATGCTTGGTGATCAGATCTGAAGCAATGATGGAGCTAGAAGGATCAAGCCAACTAGGCAAGTAAAGTGCCGGAAACGATCTCGTAACAGAGCCGGAGTAAGCTTGTTCAACACCACCAAAAGCGATGTATTCGTTGTTCCACAAGGGCTGATTTTCCTTCCATGCCGGACCAGGAGACGCAGCAACCAAGCCTGAAGGTACAGTGGTCTGCAAGATGGACTGGTCATATCTTTTAGACCCTAGGTGCGTTGAGGACGGAGAAGAGCCTTTGACAGGCACTGGCTTCATAAAGACAGCGTCTATCATGGCCGAACAGCTCGCAGGTGAAAATCCTCCAGCTTCAGGCTTTGAGTTAGATGCTGGCGCGTCTGCCGATGAGGACGACTTTGCTTGTAGCGGACCTTCTTCAAGACAGCCATCTCTCCTCGCAATACCATTCGAGTTTGAGCTAGTGGTCCTGCTGCCGCTGTCGTTGCATTTGTTGGTTCTGATCACTGCGCTAGGCTTGACGAAGACCGAGTCGTCGTTGTGAGTCCCTCCTGCTGCTGATGTTGTATCACGCTTACTGCTAATGGACCCACTCCGGCAAGCTCTTGATGGCTTTGATGGGGATGACGGTTGCTTTAACTCGTCTTGGTCCTTCTCGTGATCCTTCTGCTCAGGAACATCTGTGAATCCCATCTTGTCTTGCATCTCCTTCTGCTTCTGCTTCTGCATCTGCATTTGAAGACGCATTTGGGACTGAAGTTGCCTCAGCAGGCGCTGATACTGCTCCTGCTTAAGCAATTTGTCTGCTTGTTCGCTCTCAGTCCCTTTACGCTTCTTTTCCGAATCGGACTCGTCCATCTTCTCGCCGCGAAGCTTCTGACGCTTGCGCTGATGTTGGCTGGCTTGTAAACGGGCCTGTAAGTCAGCTGGTTCGGCTGAAGACCAAAGCGAAGACTTGCTCCACTCAGCAGTGCTTGAGACTGTGCATCCCGATGGTTTACGTGGCGATGACTCTAGAGCGCTAGAAGAAGCGGTTGAACGGAAAGCGTCATCCGCAGCCGCAGCCGTAGCCACAGCTGTGTTGCCTGTCATCCCGAGGTTTGTGCGTCGAATGAAGTCGAGAAGTGCTTGCCGTGTGAAATCGTGCGATGTACGGCGACTTGCATGAGTCGATGTTGAAGCATTGGGTGCAGACATATCAGATATCTTCCCATTAGATGAGCTGCTACCTGCATATTTTTGTGCTTGGCCTAGTGTGGACTGTCGAGGTTGCGTTGCCGCCTCGATGCCGAAGCGAACGCAAGCATCTTTGTCGTCTGCTCCGAGGACTTCGGGAATGCGAAGCGGTTCTTGCTGAGTCGGTAATGCTGTTTGAGAATTCGCAGAGAAGCTTCGAGGACGGACGATATTGGACAAAGCCACGGTTTGAAGAGGAGCGTGAGTGGCTCCAAGAGCATCGCTTGCTGCTGGACGCGGTGTCTGAGAATATGATAGGGATGAAGGAGGCATGCAAGTGGATGGGTCTCTCGCCATCGAATTGTTGCGGCGTTCGGCCTTCGATGTTGTGCTCGAGGGGAGAGCCTCTCTGCCAGTTTGACTTGAAGCAGCGTTATTCTGGCTCCGACCCGGGCATTTTCCAGCATCGGACTTGCTATCCGTGTCAAGATCCAGCTTGTAACGCGAGTCCTTTTGAGCGAGCTCAACTTGTAGTGGTGGAGCTGGAGGTAAGGAGAAAGATGGGATATAAGCAAGAGAAGGAGTAGGTGTTATCTGTGCGCATGTACCGGCCATCTTTGCTGCCGTGACAGGGTTGCTAATAGGGGCTGTCGAAGTGGATGCCGGAGCCGCGCTCTGACAATATTCCGTCAAGGTGGTAGAAGGCTTCTGCAGCGGTGTTGAAGTGACACGAAAGCTTTCGGAACCAAAGGGAAGAAGACGATCTCGCTCAGAAGATTTGCTATAGTGATGAAACCTGGCAGACTTCGGATTGTTAGCTGAGGTAGTGCTGCAGTGTGGTGCTGCCGAAACCGACTGAGCGGATTGCGAGCTCGATGGTGACCGTTGCGATACGACCCAGTAAGGGTGACAGTAGCCACTTGTGGTAGTTCTTACCGCCAGAAAGTGGTCTTGAGCTGCTTCTCGGACTTGACCCAGAGCATGTGTGCTATTGGTACCAGATGAGCAGGCTCGTGCGGGCGTATCTGTGAGCTTGGTTGGCGACTCCTTCAAGCGGGAGGTGGAAATGGATTCGTCGCTCCGAAGTGGTATCCCAGAGTCGCAGGAGATGAGTGCATCTTGAGAAGCTGTGGCTGCGTTGCGAGATGCTGCGAGTGCAATCAGCTCATTGACGGTACTTGGCATGGGAGCGCTTGTTACGACTGCCACAGTTCCGTCTACTCCTTCTTCTTGCGGGTTCGAAGGGTCTTCGGAAAGGCTTTGGAGGAAGGACGTGAGATTTGGATCCTGGATGCCTGCTGGGGAAGCTTCTGCTGTACACAAATGCGCTGCGGAATAATGCTGGGTTGAATAGTTTGTTGCATCGGCATCGGTCTGTGAGCTCTTTTTGCCTTCGGCATTCGTTTCTGCGTCGTCGCTTTTCCTATCACAGTTGGGCTTGGCGCTTTGAACTTGTGCGCTGATGGCGATTTGTGCATCTGCGCTCTCCTCTCCTAGGACGAAGCTGAGTGGCGTGGTGATGTCGAGAAGGGCTCCTGGAGTGCTGGGAGGCTGTAAACCAAGATCAACAAGCGTGAGAGGAGACGAGACGGATTGGGAACAGGCCACTTCGAGCGTCCTCGGCTTGTCGCAACTTGGAGAAGCATTTCTCTTGTCGGGGGACGCGGTCAGAGGTGGAGTCTGTGGATGATCGTCGGTGACCATTGTTGATCTATTCCGTCCTTCGCAGGATGTGCGGAAGTGTGAAGGTGATCAATGCGGAAGCTGCCCCCAATAAGGATGGTAGTATCTGCACACAGCTATGCTGAGAGAGATGTTGAGGGAGAGCAGGATAGACTAAAGCAACATGGTGGTTACGAAAGAAGCGGAAGCCATGAAGAGGGCAATCGATCGGAACATTGATGCCCACAAGCTACAGTAAGCTTTCCGCACCAACATGGGAACGTGAGATCAGACTGAGAATCAAGCTTATAGCTGCAGCCACAGTGGCTGATCCTGTGACGCGAGCAGATGCGGGTGAGTATTAGGGTTTGATTGAGAGTAACGTGCAGTGTAGTTTGAGGAACACACACTGAGAAGGGCGTGGGACAAAACGATTCGTCCGTTCTGCGAAAGGAGCTCGATTCGGAAGGTCCATCCGAACGCTGTGCAGGGCTGCTTGTGTGAGTGTGTGTGTGTGTGCAAGATAGAAGAGGAAATGTGCAACCAGGACACAATCCGGGTGTTCCGAACTCTGAAGCTGAATGCTTGATGAGGAGCAAGCCGAATTGCAAGAGACAACGCTGAGTCGATGTCGGATGGAGCGTGAGAAAGTGTGCATCGAAACAAGGTTTGAAGCTGTTGCCCACCATTTCAACTCGAAGCTTATAAGCTCTCTCTCCTGACTCTCGCTCGATGCAGCCTTTCGCCATGCAGCATTGCCAAATTGACTATGCATCTGCCACATCTTTGCTTGCTCGAGGCGTGCGACAGACAAGACAATGACTTCTTGGTTATCCTCAGCGTTACACAATACTGTGTCTGTTGTCGCTTTCGAATCACGGACTTGCTCTTGCTGCGAACTGTTCGGTGGCGGCTACGTCGGATGTTGTCACATGGTCTGGTTACGCCTTCGGTTTTGCTTTGAGTCGTCGAGGAAGAATAGCGAGATGAAATGGACACACGTGCGATTAGTGGGCTTCCTGCACTTTGCACAGGAACTGCGCATTCGGAAGGACCGACTTGAGCCAGAACGTTCCAGCGGCTTCAGCGTCGGATCAGCCGATCCAAATGACTCATCATAGCCCATTCAGTGCGACGACACACCCTTGCGTATTCTCATCGCGAATTCGCCGCCGCCGTCGTATTAGTCGTCGCCGGTCATCGAGACCAAAACAGCAAAGTGGATGGTCGGATGGCTGCCACAGAGAAGGGAACTCTTTGGCCTGATGCCGAGTCGCTTTTCTGCGAATGGACGCGACGAGGGGCGACGCTGGGTTGTCATTACCATTCCCACCCTGCCAATTCATACTGTGTATTTTTTGGAGCTTGAAAGACGCGCAGCAAATAGGATTGCCAGATTGAGCTGCTCAAGCTGCTCAAACGGCGCTCTGAAGATACGATCCAGCTTGCAACTATTGCTGTTGCTCTTGATTCTGGCATCACATTGCTCTGGCGTGCTAGCATTAATAATCGCTGGGTTCAAGATCGACACGTATTGTTTTGGGCTGTCTCTGGTAAGTTGGTTTGCGTTGCGATGGGTTCGTACAAGTACATAATTGGTATCTGCACTCACTGGACGAGAGTATCAACTGAACCAGAAGTATACGACGAGGGTCAGAGAAGTGTCGAACCGATCTAGTCGTCTGCAATCGGAGCTTCTTCGTCGAGATGCTTGATCAGTCGAACGCGCAACTCTGTTGTCTCATCACCTCGGAGTGTATCAGATACGAAGTAGCATTCGGTCTGCATTTGTACCATCTCGAGTGCCCCTCGCAGCACACCTGCAAGCACGTTGCTGAACCACAACCCACCTGCCCTTGCATCTCGAGGCAGCTCGACGAATTCGGCCAATGGATTATCGTCCAAGATCAAGCTGAACTCTCTTGTCCCGACCGAGGCTGCTCCCGAAGCTTGCGCTGATGTTGCTCCCGAGTGTTGTGCTGATGCCGCCGCTGCTGATGATGATGAGTTGGCATCCTCCTGCTGGTGGTGAATCACGTTTGGTGTGATGTTGAGGAACATCTTGAAGCCCACTTTGCTAACGACTTCACCCACCTCGCGGAAGTCGGAGCATTTCGAGAGATTGGTTCGCGCTAGAAAGTCTTCTATCAATCGTGTACCGATGTTGTAACCCCTGTTTCGAAGGAATCCGGTCAAAAGTGTCAGTCGAACTCCTTCACATCACCGACTTGAGCGTCGGTAAGCTCGAGATGGTATTGAAGTGGAAGAGCTGAAAAGGGACAGACTTACATCTTTTCGAGCTGCTTGTTGACTTCTGCATAATCCTCGTAGTCTTTGATGAGCTGGATCACCAGGGCTCCATAGGTCAATGTAAACAGCTCTGCGTTCTATCGCGTGACAGCAGGATAGACGTGACGCAGGTCGAGAGAAGGAGTTGCATGGTCATAGAGACGAAGTAGCATCAGTGTGCTGTCTGCATGCTGCTTGAGACTCTGTACCAGGATAAGGTCTCTTAGATACTTACGATCTTCTCTGTCCGGTTCTTCCACACATCTTCGCCTGCTTGCTTGTACTGCTTCGTCGACATCCTTAGCTCTTGCTGATCGAGCTTTGTTGCAATTTGATGATGTTTCGTGCGCCTCCGAGTCTTCGCTGAGCGCTGATGATGAGCAGTAGTTTGAGTATGATGATGAGGCAGTCTTCTATGAATGAAAAGACAAGAAGGTAGGTTCGGGAAGTGTTCATGCAAGTGTGTGTAATTTGAAGCGGTGGTCCGTGTCAATCTGCGGCTGAAAATGTGGAACAGCTGGAAAATCGGTAATCGCACCTGTTGCACCCGATTTTGAATCCGGATCGAAGATGTTAGGATGTTGTAGCCAACATAATTCCTGCTTTTTTCGCGTTGAGCTGTGCATTCTTCGACGTATGCAAGGGAGAGACACGCGCATGCCAACCAACACATTTTTGTTCAAGTCTTCCACCGTCCAACGCTGCCTTGAGAAACGCTTCTTCTTGCTCTTGCAGCACTCGATTGCCAAGCTCGGAGACATTCACAGCCACTATGTAGAAACGCCGCCGGCACTGATTTGATGTCAGTGCAGGACTGTACCTCGAATCTGGTGGCTAGCTCTGACCAGTGATGGCAGAAGAAGCTGACACTGCGGTACAGTGTTTGTCTCATGGCTGCTCGCTTCAGAGACTAGACCCTGCATATGGCTCTCCTCAGCAGAACGCAACATGCCACATCACGCTCTTCATTCCGCTGCCTGCATCGTGACGAGCCCTTGATGCTCTCTGTACAGCCTGAAATCAGTTTCTCGAGGCGATAAGACTAGCGCTGCCCTGTCTTTGTGCACTGCCAAATGAGGCAAGTAACACGCTGTTGCATCGATCTTCCAAGATGATGCGGTGCTCGAAGGAAAGAGGAGCTGGTTCAGTAAGGACACGCAGATCCTTCATAGCTAATTCCAAGCTCAAGCCGACTCCTTACTTCGAAGATCCCCCCATTTGTCCGTCTCGCTTTCTCAGTCTCAGATCTGTCCTTCTTGACGGGATGCTAGGATTGTCCGGTCAGACTTGTCTACGATAGCGACCATAGATTCGCAGCTCAAACTGGGACCGCGATTATGCGACCGAGATTCGCGTTCACCAACCAGCATCAATTGGGCTTTGAAGAACAGTAGCATCTGACGTTCCTTCTGTCAGCCACGCTCTCGCGATTTCCTCCCCCTCCCCATCGCGACAAGCAATTCTGTCCGTTCCACAGCTCACTAAGTCCTCGTGTAGCCGCCTGTCTTACATGCACAGCGACCTTCATCTTCTGTCTTCACTACGTACCGCCCCATCGCATCCGTTGCCATCATCCACTCTTTCGCGCTCACCACCATCATCGTCCATCTTTGCTTCTCTATCCTCCACCTTTTGCCCCCTCCATTTCCCTATCCTTTCCCAATCTCGTGTACACGTCCACTTTCATTCCAGAATCCTCACAATCTTTTGAATCACGCTCTTTATACAGCTCCTTGCTATCGATCAGTACAGTTGCGGCCCCAGCTACTCTCACCACGTTTCATCAAAAGACTAATCTGAACCTCCACAGGAAAACTATCCCAGCTCATCAAAGCCTGGTTGCTGAAACATTCAAGCTCGGAACCATTATACTCCAGGACCTGTTGCCGATCTCAGCTTTGTAGACGTGCGAGATTCAAAGCATGCGATCGCGTCAAAGCGGCACCGCTGCAGCCGCTTGGCTCGCGCTCATGCTGATCGTGGCAACACCGACTGAAGCAGCAGTGCGCGTCGAGCGTCCCATCAACACACAGCTTCCCGTCATCGCCCGTTTCGGGCAGGCTTACTCGTGGTCGTTCGCTCCAAATACCTTTGTGGATTCTGACTCGACGGTACCGCTCCAGTACAATGCAACAGGACTGCCATCATGGGCTTCATTCGACTCTGCAAGCCGTTCGATTTCTGGAACCCCGCCTGCAGCAAGTTCAGCTTCCTCCCGTATCGACACTACCGTCACCTTCATCGCAGTCAACCCGGAGACCGGAAGTACCGCAACTACGCCGTACCAGCTAGTGACCATGAGCGGTAGAGGTCCAGTCGTCAACAAGCCACTCGCGGAACAACTGCCAAATGTCACCACACTGGGCGCAAGATCCATTTTGCCTACCGGTGCTCAGCTGCTCCCTCTTGGATGGTCCTTCTCTCTCGGCTTTGCCGGCGACACTTTCACCTCAGAGAGTCATCGGGTTTATCTGTCGGCCGCCCTGGGTGATGGCTCCCCTTTGCCCAACTGGATGCACCTCGATCAGACCGTGACTTTGTGGGGTCTAGCTCCTACCGATGTCCGCACCGCTGGCAGTTTCTACACTGTGGTCGTCACAGCTAGTGATGTTGCAGGCTATGCTGGAGTTAATAGCTCGATCCAGATGGTTGTCAGTGGTGCATCTCTCGTCCAGGCAGCTCCATTCCCCACATTGAATGCGACGGCCGGACAGCCATTCCAGGCATCCTTGCCGTTGGACAGTATCGTCGACTCGAGAGGTAGACCGGTCAATGCTTCACAATTGCAAGTTGCCGCCAACACCAGCTCCGTAGGCTCGTGGCTCTCCTTTGACGAGTCTTCAAGGTCCTTTTCTGGTACGCCTCCATTTGAATTGGCCACGGATCGAGCCATGATGTTCGCCGTGCCAATCACTCTGACGAACACGAGCAATCGAAACATTGCGCCTGTGCCTGCCTCGGCCAATCTCGCCGTGTTTCCTTCATCTTTCTCCGTCTCTTCACTTCCAGAAGTACAAGTGGTGGCCGGCAGGATGTTCCAGGTCGAGCTTGGCCAGTATTTCCGCACGAGTCAATCGCCGCCCCAACTAACCCTCGATCCTCCGTCTTCCAGCGAATGGATTCACTTTGACCCAACCACGATGATTCTGTCCGGAAAGCCACCGAAGGAAGATGCTGAGCGTGTTCAGGTGCAGCTCGCCCTGGAATCCCAGCAAAATGACTACCGCAGTGTGTCGACCCGAAGCTTTGCCCTGACTCCAATCTCTTCCTCGTCTTCACCAACACCACTTCCAGCACCAGGACGCAGCGAGTCCCCTCACAGCTCAACCTCAGCGACATCTTCTTCTTCAACGGCTGGCTTCGCCTCTTCAGACGCTTCTTCGGAGACAGGTTCAGGAGGCTTGAGCAGCAAGGCCAAATTTGCACTCGCCGCGTCTCTGGGTGGCGTTGGCGGTTTGGTTATGCTGATTCTCCTTATGGTGTGTTGTCGAAGATTTTGTGCGGCAGAGGATCGCAAGTTCCGGGGCGCACACCCCGATGACTGCCGCTCGGACTGCGAGAAGTCATACGCAGGCGACGACGATCGAACTCTAGCTGACGAGCGATCTCCCAGATTTGGATGGGCCAGCCTCGGTCCAGACAACAAGAAAGTCGGGAAGGGTAAAAAGGAAGCAGACGAAACGAGTCCATACCTTGATCCCTATGCTGCAATCACTGCTGATGGCGCTTACCAAGCTGACCGTTCACCATTCTCGGATGCAATGACGCTGGCTCCTTCAGACGAGGGACATGGTCCTCGCCCATCAGACGGTAATCCTCGCCAAGTGATTACGACGATGGCAAACGCTCCCGGGAACACATCTGCCTTCGGTCCTGCTCCAGCATTCACCATCACCAATCCTTCGCCAATGGCGGTCGCAAAGCCAAAGCGCACCTCCGTGCTCAACTTGTTCAGCAGGACGCCCAAAGGCTCCAAGTCGAACCGTTCCATCAACAGTCTCGCGAATGCTGGCTTCGCTGCTCAGCCATACCAGCCGCAGGCAAGCGACTACAGCATGAGATACGGACGAGACATGCATGAAGCACAGGAAGAAATGGCTCGGCCTGTCTCGGTTGGGCTTGGCCTCGAAGGCATGATGGGACGTGACATGTCGCAGATGACTACCTCCAAGAGTCTTGCAGCTCGCAGCAGCTGGGAGTCCAATCTCTTTTACGATGACACCATGGACCGTGGTATTAGCACAGGAGCCGAGCCAAGCACTCCTGAACGACGCCGAAGCGCTGCACTACGGACTGAGACTTTGAGCCTCGACTCGCCTTTGGAAGTTCCCGTTCGTCGAACGCTCGTTTCTGCGCCAATGCGACACCGAAATGCTCACATCAGCACTTCGCCCGCCTTCAACCTCAACACTGGTTTCGAGGGCTCCCCAGAACGCGACGACGATACGTCAAAGAATGTATTGAGGGAGGCACGTCACTCGAATGCGACAGCAAGCGTAGGTCACAGCCGCACCCGCCAGGGAGCCGCTGGGTCGGTCGACTTGGACGATGCAGTTGTTGGCTACGCCCGCAAGGTCAACGTCGAGGCATCCGGTACCATGCCTCCACCTCAACAGGTGAGCATCCAGCAAGGACAGCGCAACCTCTCGCAGCATCTCGAGAACTACATGCATCAGACTACCCGTGGCGGATCGATGGATACGAATGCTAGTGGATCCGCATCTCACGCGGCTGACGAGGATGACCCTTTCGAAGATGCTGAAGACGATCCCTCGGAAGCGGCGGTCATGCGGGCGACGGAAGAGAACACCAAGCGGAACTCTGCAGCTAGCTATGTGCCCGATCTAGCTGGAGCAGAGACCGCAGCAGTACGATACAGCGACAGTCGAAGGAGCTCTATGAAGCCTGCTGCTACAGCGGGCACGCCTAGCAGAGCTGGAGAAGTCGTTCGCAGTAACAGCGACGAAGACGATGGCTTGCCTACTGTGCGAGCAGTGAGGTCGTCGACGGATCCTGCACCTGTAACACCGGTCGTACCTGGTGCGACGAACCGCATGTCAGCCATTGCTAGCAAGGAGAGCCCAAAAACGCCTGTCCGATCCAACAGGACATCTGCGACAGCAGGTGTCGGTGACGTCGGCACCACCTTCGCTGGTGGTGTGCCACCCTGGTCAGCTACCTCCAGCGCTTCTCGAGGGGCCGGCACCTTCCAAACACCACAATCTACCACCACACCATCGCGCACACGTCCTTCCCGCAATCCGTCCTCCTCAATCTCACACCGCCGCAGCGACTCATCCACACGCTCGGGCGAGCCCCCAGTCGGCGGCTCAACACCCTGGTCACGCATCCGTTCGCACAACGTCACAGTCCGACCAGGCGAGCTCATCCGCATCTCTGCGCTTTCCGGCACCGCAGCACCACCCATGGTGGGTGGCGCTCCTGGTTCACCAGGCAAGCGATCCGGACGCAAGCTGAGCTACCATCCTGTCCTTCAGGACGAAAAGTACTTTGAGTACTACAACACCTGGCCTGAATTCCTTCACTGGCTTCGATGGGATGATCGTATGCAGGAGCTGTCAGGTACAGTTCCTCTCAAATTTGGTCCCACTCCACTTACTCTGAAGCTCGCCGTCTTGGCTAGACCGATGGGTGGAGGTGCACCACCGAGTCCGAGCCCGAATTCGAGTCCGAGCAAGTTCGGAACAAGAACAAGCTACGGACATGGTAGAACGGGCTCGAATGCTTCCAACGCTTCGATGAATGTAGGAGGTGTGGCAAGTAGCGAAGATGAAGTAGCTGCTATTGTCGTGCTGACCATTCAGAAGCTGGCTCCTAGTACGCCAGGAAGCAGCAATTATATCTAGAATCTTCTTCACTCTACTTTTTTTTTTTGCCGATCTTGTACCGAGTTTCGATGGTCCGCCGAGTATTCACTTTTGGGCATGGTACCCGTTCCGATTCTCACAGCTATATCCATAGTTTTCTCCATACCCTCTTTTGCACTTTGTTATTGAACCTTTGTTTGACACTTCTGTGGCCGCGGAGCTTGGGGTAGAATCGGGGAAACTGACAGAATCGGGCCTAAAATTTCCGAGACAGAAGAAAAAGATGCAGTTGACATGCCGGAGAAATCTGTCGAGTTATGCAAGCTGCATTCTACCTTCTTCGCTCCTTTCCCTTTCTTTCCCGCTTCTGTGTTCACGCATTCTCCTAAGCGCCTCCTTCTAGAGCCAGAAGCGCGTACCAAGCCTGTGGGTTCCGTCCGTTTCACTCTTTCACAAAGGCCGTAATTAGTCCGTGCGACCTGATTCACTGTGAGATAGACCGTGTCTTGCGTAGCAGCTTTGCTGAGCTGCAGTTGGACGCCACAGGGTTAGGGAGAAAGTATAGCCTGGATGAGATTCTTTCTTCGCCATGTGTTTTCTTGGCGAGAGACATAAACTGGCATCTGCATTGTGAAGAGATAAGGTTTTCTCCCCCACCTTTGTGTTAAAGACGGAAGCGGAAGTCGTCTTTTCCCTCCTCTCTCCTCACTACGGTTGATAGCGCTGCAGGCTGGTCCGTTGACCCCTGTCTTGGGCTTCCCTTCTCGAGCCGGTACGAACGGTAGATCTGCATACAGCTGCAAGACCAGCTCAACGAGAATCAGGAAGAAGCTAGGATTCAGGTAAGACATTCCATCCTCAGAGGATACTCGCGCTGTAGGGTGTTCGATCGGGTAAGTGCAGTTCGGTCGTGGCTGATGCATGTAGGAGCGATGATGTGATGACAGCTTGGGTGAGTTTATGGGCAGGGGTCTTCGGTAGAAGTATGATGCTGGTGCCGATCATACACCCGCTTCCTCAAGCGGGCTCGGGACAATCGCTTCTGCTTGAGCTTGATTCCAAGCCTAGCTACGGAAGGGCTCAATGCTAACAAGACGTCAGACAAAGGTCTTAGACAAACTTGTCAATCATCGTATGCCCCGAGACATCACATCCTCCCGCGCCACACACTTTGCTTCTTATTGAACCATAACACTAACTCACCATCCCTTACACATCTTCTGGCCTTCAAATCATCATATTTGAACCCTACCACTTCCTCAACACCATCACGGGCTATTGGTCATGTCTCTCTCAGCATCAGACGAGACCATCACTCCCTCCTCACTACTTCGTTCCACCACCGAAACATCACTCGATTCATCAGCCGCCACAACCGCCTGCAACAACACTCTATATGACAACGGTAGCAAGGAAAAGCCCAACGCTCTCAGCTTCAATCATCACCAAGAATTTGGCAGAAGACCATTTCGACGCTTACCTATTCCTCCTTCGCTTCTACTCTGCCACGAGAAGGTTGAAGGTGAAACAGTTGGTATAAGGCTAGGTTACGGTCTTCCTGCTCACTCGAACAGAGAGGTGGATGAGGAGGAGCAGTTTCCACAATCACCAGGCAACTCACCTCTCTCTCGATTTCAAACAACTCAGCGGTCCTCTCTCTGCTCACCATCTTTTCGCAGATCAAGACCTCGCAGAGCATCAGAAGCATCCCTATCAACCAATCCAAACCAACTGCATCCATCCCCACCTCAATTGAGCACCTCACTTCAACCAGAAAACCTTCCGTCTCTCATCCCCAAGCGCAAGGTTCTGAAGCGCAAACCCATCCCTATCTCTCTCCTGCTTCAGGCAGCACAACCTACACTCGAGAAGCAAAGGAGTTTTTCTGTACCAACCCTATTCATCCCCACCTCCGACTCTGACGAAGAATTCAGCGCAATTCAAAGTGGTAATTCATTAGGATTATACGTATCCCCCACCACCAACGCTCAATTCGAGCTCGAGTCAAATAATCGTGGTACCACCGACAACGATCCACAAACAACCGTTGCGCAGAGGTTGAGAAGAGTCAAGCGGTCGATTTCGGATTCTCATCCCCCCACCAAAATTGGCGTTGGTGGAGACAAGATTAGACTCGAGCCTCCTGTTTCTGATTCTGACTCTAGCGGTGAGGAAGAGCCAATACAGAGAGGTAGGGTTTCTTCAGAGTTTGAACCAGTATTAAGAAGAGTTTCGAGGGCAGGAGCTGGTGTTATGCGTTCTGAATTTTTCTACCCATCGAACGAATCGGAGCAGGTGGAAGTGTTAAAAACTCCAGATCCACCTTCTCTTCCCACTTTCCCTAAGACACAACACCATAGGAGGGAGGGTAATATGTCTTCTTCTCTTCATCTTTCTACCGGTGACCAACATAATTGGGATAGTTTACGCAGTAATACTTCCTCCCGGTCGAGAAGTAACTCGGAAACGACGCTGGCTTCGTTATTGTTGCTTCAACAGCATATTCAACAGCGAAATCATCTGAGGCAGTTTGCCCCTCCTTCCGATCCGCATTTACCGATTGGTTCTGTGGCGAGGAGGGTGTCAAAGGGAGAGCTTGCCGATCAAGATAGAAGAGAAGTGGTAGAGAGGGAGGCGAAAGTCAAAGAGGAGGAGGGTCTGGTGCACAAGTATGGTGCGATGCGAATCAAAGGTTGGGTTGCTAGTGAAGGTGTAGCAGAGATGGAGGAAAAGGCAGAGGGAGAGGGGGAAAGGAGAGGATTAAGACATATGTTTTCCAATCCTATCTTAGGAGAAAATGGTGGAAGTTTGAGAGAAAGACGTGCAAAACCACCTATTCACATTGCACTTTCTTCCACTTCAACCTCTTCCGCCAGTAGTTCTGGTGGTGGAATCAAGAGGAAACAAAGTCGAACCATTCTTTCACCCACAACTGCCATACATTCACCACCACCATGTCCACCTCCAACAACACCATTACCGGACCTTCCCGCACCACCCAAATCCGCACCTCTCACCAATCCTCACATACAGAAGAAACTGCTGATCTCTAAACGATCCTTCATTCGCTCCTCCTCAACCCCCGTCTCTCCCCACAATCCCATTCCTCAACATCATGGACATTATCAGACTCAAAGTCAGGGTCAAAATCTCCTACCCACAACCACAGCACGAGATAGTGGAGAAGGCTGGACTCCAACAACAACAACAACAAGACAGTTATACGATAGTAGCTTGCTAACACCTCCCTTGACAGGTCTACCTTCGTTGGTGTTCGATAGACAACCAAATACGCCACAGTCTGCTGCGGTGGTGACGCCAGTGAAATCGAGTGCAGGAGCAGCAGGGAAGTTCGAGAACTTGTTCGCCTTTTTGTCGGCAAAGAGCCGTAGCAGTGGTGATGACAAGCTTGACGCAAGCGAAGGGGAAAGCCCAAGGTCGATCAAGACGGTGCAGCAAGGTCAAGATGATGCCGGGGTGATCACGTCGCCTAATGGAGCTCCTTCGGGTGTTGTCTATGGTCTTGCTTTGTGATTCTTCTCGGTTCTCAGGCATGCTTAAGAATCACAGTCGTAGCGTATCTCTAATCCTTGCAATCGCATAGCTTTTCGCAAACATTCGGCTTCTTCTCTCTTTTGCTATATACAGTTCAGTGTTGATGATTTCTCATGTCGAGGACAGGGGAGGGGTGATAGGTGCTGAGCCAGCGGCTGATGCAGCCTGCCATTGCGGCGCTGTAATCGGCTTGTCTGTGTCACGATACGCACGCGAAGTATTCGCAGCACTGCGATGTTCCAGCGGTTGCCGCTCGATGAGCTCTCGGCGAGGTAAGACAGGCACCGGAGAATGACTTTCTCCAAAGTCAGGATTTTTCCTCTGGGACTCTTCCTCAGCTTTCACGCTAAAACGAGAAGCTTTGAGAACAAGGGAGGTGTCAGAGCCTGCACGCGGTCTCTTCAATAGCCTTGGTTGCGGCAATATTGATTCAGCCTGGTGTTGACTTGGGACTCCAAGATCAGGAGTGCCAGAGATGGTGTGCTGAGAAGCAATGACGGGCGGATATGCGCGAGCTCTCTCCATGGTGCTGGATGTGGACGACGTGGGGGCTTGTGTTGAAGAAGAATGTCGAGACCGTTGCCCCGGTTCATGGTTCGGGCTTTTCGAGTGGTTCCTGTTTGCTGCAGTGTGCTGATATTGAGCATTCCCGACTACCCGAGGATCACCCAGGTCTCGCTGCAGCTGAGGCGTCCTCATCTCACAGATTCCTTCGGATGCCCGAGAGTAAGAGTCAGTCGGAAGCCTGTTTGTTGACAGCTCGTCCCGCGGATGCGATCTCCTCAATCTGTCGACTTCCTGCAGACCTGTGTGCTCGCTCGGATGACCGTGAGCTTTTCGGTCCGTTCCAACACGAGAGAGACACTTTGGATCCCCTAGAGGTATCCGAGGCGGTGTCTGGCGGCTGAATGATGGTGACCCCCAGCTTGTGTCTCCATTGGTGTTCCTGCCGCGATGATGAAGCACTTGCTCGAACTCTCCTGACCTCCCAGACATCGGGCGAGAAGAGGCCAGCTGAGGCCTTGAAGCGGTTCTCGGTTCTATCTGGTGATCAGAGTAGGAGCGCTCCGACATGACGCTCTCATTGCGATGCGAGTGATGCCGCCGTGGTGTTTCGATTCTCTGAGAGCTGACTTGAGAGGGGATTGACGGTGCTGCAAAATCGTGACGATTTTGACGTCGCATCTCCTCCAGCAGAACAGCGCTGTCATCGCGGTGTCGTTGCTGATGAAGGTGGTGTTGCTGCTGCTGCTGCTGCTGCTGCTGAATCTCTTGATGAAGCCGATTGTTGTCCCGCTCTGCTTGATGTTGTCTCTCGCTCTCTCTCAGCCGACTCTGCTGCTCGTTCATAAGCTGCTGTGGAGAAACATTGTGAGACGAGTTGACTCTGATCTGCGGCTGTCGATGCTCAACATAGGCATCAGACGGACGAACGATGTCTTTCCATGAACGAGTCTTCGGTGCCCCATTTGGTTCCAAGCGAGAAACTTCAGCGGCCCCGTCTCTCCTGGCAAGATCTACAGATATCGATTGATGCCTTGATCCCACAATACGCTGAGCCACATTATGCTCATGGAGAGTTCCGAATGCAGACTGTGTTCCGACCACTTCCCGGCCCGACGTATGGTTTGTGTGTCTAGAATCAAATGATGAAGTAATCTGGTGCGTAAGCCGGCCGTTCGACATCATAACGTGTTCCCGGTCATGTCGCGATGGATGCACGAACCCCTCTGATCGTTCTTCGGAAGGAAGGACAGTTGGAGTGTGACCATGCGTCCGCGAGGGAAGCTGCCGGCCATCATAAGGACCATGACCACCAGTGGTCTCGGAATGCGAGGCAGATCTGACCCTCTGCACTGTGTTATTGGAGTTTCGCGAGGCTCCGTTCACTAAAAAGTTTGCATTCGGTCGTGTTTGATCTGGCCCATACTCAAAGGTCGGAGGTCGCATCTCCATGGAAGGCGACGACAAGCTCTTATCGGCTGGGAGCTTCGCGCAAGAATAGTCGAACCTCGTCTCACGACTTCCAGGCGTCGGGAGTCCTGGAGAAGCATCTGGAGTGCGTATTGCTCGTTGGCTAGCATGTCTCATCGTCTGAATGCTTCGTGCGGAGGGTGGAGGCAATCCTTGTTGTGTTCGCTGGATGCGACTCAGATGAGACGGCGGAGATGTAGGCTGATGCATACCAGATCTTGCAAGGGGAAGAACCTGAGGTCGAGCGGGCTGAGAGCGACGCTGCCCGACAAAAATCGGAATGTCGTCTTGTGCTGTATGCCTGATGTCCATCTGTCGACGTTGCTGGTGATGCTGATGATAACCGGCATGTGGGACTTGACTGGGAATCGGTTGTGTTTGCAACGGCTGCTCGTGCTGATATTGGCGACGCACTGCCTCGTCTCTCCGTGTCAAATGAGCGTGCAAGGATTCACGGCGCAAATGAGGGTGATCTGAATGCGGACGACGCGCATTATCATTCCTTGTCGTGGCTTGCGAGGTGGGAGGATCTGCGACCATCTGTCTGCTCGAAACTGACGGAGTAACACTACTGCTTGACTTTTCGTATGCAGGAGGTTGGCCATATACGCCAGCTTTCGGACTTTCTCTCACAGCCTCGACGTATTCCGAACGCCTGAAGCCGTCTTGTGATCGACGTACATGTGTGGAAGCATCGTGGTGATACTCGGCGGTCCTCTGAGGTCGATGTGAATACTTTTCCGATTCCAAGTCGCTCCAGACGTCATGATTTGGAGAATCAAGGGTTCGACAGTACTGTGAGCCTGTGTTACCGTGATTGATGTGGGTAGTATGCTGCATGTTGATCCTGTCTTGAGGAGGATGATGTGCTTGACGCATCTCGGCAGTCATCTGAGGCTGGGCACCAAGTTCTTGCTGGTTTGAAGGCCTTGGCCTTGGTTTATCGCCTTGGGTATCGCTTCTACTGAACCACAGTAGGTCTTTGAACGAAGGCAACGGCGTCGAGCCACCGTTCGTCCGACTTTCTTGAGTATCTTGAGGATCTGGATTCGGCATGGAGACACTGAACAGCTGGGTGAGAACCGGAAGGAATAGGACCAACAGGAGGAAGGAGGAACGCAGAGGAGTAAAAGGAAAGAAGGAAAAGGGAAGCCGATGAACGAGGGACGAGTGACTGTATACATTTGTTACCCTGAATAGCTCATTTCGGCTAGCAGAAATGCGTCGTCTTGGCCAAGCCAGTCACTGGCCACGTCAATTCAAATCAGCGGAACTACGACGTTACAATGATGACACAAGGAGCAGATTTCTGCCGAAAGCCGATTAGTGACAATGGTGATGTGTAATGTGTGTGTGTATGTGCGTGCGCTTGAGTATGTGTGTTAGCGTGCGTCAAGATATGAATTAGATCGGTTTCGGAACCCGAAAGCTGAACAAAGTTTTGACTTGATCGCATTGGCTTAGGCAACAAGAGCAACAGCCTCATTCCAAGGTTGTACTGTACAGTACTCCGAGACAACTTGATGAAGCGTGCGGTTGCCGTGATGTTGTCATGCCTTCATTTTCTCATCGTGTATTTGGCGTGGCAAAAGTTGCCGGAGACAAATCTGGTCGAGAAACGTGCAACCCACCGGATCGCTTGAGGCAAGCTCGGATACGAAGGCAAAGATCGGAAACGTGGCTTGATGAAGGTGTGAAGGCAAGTGCAAGGTGGGGTGGGCAAGTAGTGAAAGAGAAAAGCAACCGCCGCTCAACCCACCTCTTTACCCGCGCCGTGATCAAAGTGGGTCGCAGCGACATAGGTGGGTCTAAGGTACATACCGCGGAAAATTTGCGTTGTCAGACAATGGGTTCCGTTAGGCGGCCGGCTCGCTTCTAGCCAGACATGGGCTCGAAGTTTCTATTCGATACAAAAGAGATTGCTTGGATCTCGCAAGCACTATTCTGATTGCCACAATGGACGCCAAAGGTGGCGTAACCAGGATCGCCGTCACCAATTGTGATTGGGTCGAAAATTGCTCAGGGGCATGGGCCGATCGCCCCCACCATGCTTTGGAACGTAGAAGAGCGCACACTGCCTTTGTCTCAACTCTCATGAACTAAGAGGTGATTCATCCAACAGTGGGACCGGTAACTTTATGAAAGCGATTCCGGCAAGGTCGATCTCCGACGAAAACCTTGTGTCAAGTCGACGACGCCAAATGTCTACATCACAATTCGGCGAGCCTAATCTTCCCATCGCACTCCAACTAATTGGCGCCACGGTGGAAATGCCAAGTTCGAGGTCTCCGCATTCGAAGGCAAAAGCAGCGGAAGAAGATTGAAAGTCTGAAGCTTGAACAACAAAATGGGTTGCCATGTGAGGAACGAACGATTAATTGAATGTGGAAAGGGACCACCATCTCAACCCTATTTGCCAGAAATGAAAGGGAAGGATTTATAGATGCTTTCGATACCGCCGGGTGGGTTCTCAACCTTACCCATTGTTCCTTCGTCATTCTTCATAAGTAAGTTTTTGTGCATCGAGCCATCGCCACGCGCGCGCCGCAAGAACCCGGCGTGCCCATTGTATGCCGGATAAAGCCCACAATCATGCCCGCGCTTGCCCACGCGCATCGTCAAATCAAGTCGCCCCGACTCGATTCGTGCAACGAACAAAAGCCGACTTCCGTTGCTTGTAGGTATGAGCTCGCCGGATCAACCTCAAGATACAAGCTTTCGATGCTTGTTGACAAAGCATAGAGTATCTTCACGCGCTTAAACGTTGAGCATAGATCAAACTCTGTTGTTACATCATGGTGTGTATTGCAGCCGCGTAAGACGGCAATGGATACATGTGTACGTAAACTCAAAGCCTGAGGTTCAAAGCTTTGCTTTGATCTCGTCAGCTTGTGCCGCGGCCGCTGGTGGCTGAGCAGGAGTGGAAGTCGGAGAGTTGAAGAGGATTACGTTTACTGTTATGTCATCCCTATATCTTCTGCTTTCTGGTGCAGGGATGGCGAGCAGACCTGCAACACGTTGCTGGTTAGCACCGCCAAGTGCGTTGCGGATAAGATGCGTCGAAAGATTGTCGTCCTGGAATTGGAACGTCCTGAGCGGTTCAGGTCCTTTGGATAGCGGGTGCTGCTTGGACACAGCCAGCTCTCTCTGCTCGTCGGAAGATGCGACTCGGACGTACGAAGAAGCTGACTGACCTTCAGCAGTGCTAGCTCCAGATGCCGGTGTGCCAGAGGCAGACGCAACGTGAGCAGAAGATGTCGAAGGCAAAGAGTGAAGCTTGTCGATGGGCTGGAATGTGTGTCTTTGCAACTCCGATGAACGAATGGTGCCCTTGATGCCGGCCAAGTGACCAGCAACCAAGCTGACCGCCTCTTCATTGCTCATCATATCCCACAGACCATCGGTAGCCATAATGATGAAGCGAAGCTCCCGGTTCGGCCTTGCGCTGGTCTCGCCCACTCGACGCCACTCAACCTCAGGCGTGGCGGTGACATAAGGTGGCGTCTCGAGACCGCGAGGTGGGCCGCGCGTAGAAGCTCGACCGCCGGGAAGGAAAGCATCATAGAGTCGTCCCTGAAGCTCTCGATCCCACTTGTATCTTGCATCTCCAAATGCGCGGGTGGGCTCGAGTCCTCCAAGCACACGACCGCGCTGAATGACATTCTCCGACTCAGAAGCAGGGTGCTCGGATCGCATCCTCCGCACCTCATCTGGGTTACGCCCAGTCTGATCGATCGAGAGAGCTTCGACCTCCCACTTGCCAGTGTCCTCGTCCCAGTATCCGGCTACAGCACGCGAGTCACCAGTGCAGGCGACATAGACGTCCTGACGAGCCGAGTCGATGTAAGTAAGCAAGGCACAACTGCCGGATAGCGCAGGAAGAATGCTCTCGTAGGCGCTCTTCTGAGTAGCTGTGAAAGTGGCATTGCTAGAGCTGGGGAAGATGCTATGTGCTAGAGAGCTGAGGCTTCGTGTGTTGCCTGCAGCTCCCTCAGGCGAGACAGAGCTAGAAGACGTCGAGGCCAGGCTGAGCTCATACTCCTTGAGCAGCTCTACAGGTGTGTTAACAATCTCCTTGTCAAGTCCACGGAAAGCTTTAGCAATGGCCCTCTTGACAATGTCGGGATCACCATCCAGACCAGAGCTCGAGCCCACGGTGGCATTGGCACCTGAACCACCACCTACGATAGCACGCCAAAGCTTGCTGGGCATGGCGCTCTTGGCTTTAGCAATCTCACCGTATTCGCCAGCTTCCCTGAAGACCTTGTCGAGCTCGAGAGCAACGAAAGCAATCAGCTTTTGGCTAAGCAGTGTACTGGTATGGAAGCCAGCATGACCATCCATGACAGCAAAGAAGCAGAGATCGCCATTGGCGGTGCCGGTAGCTGCTGTGTTGGGAGTTGGTGAGACGGGAGCAGTAGCAGAGGAAGTGGGACGACTGTCAACGACAGCCCTGTCGCGCTCTACGATTACTTCTGCACGTTTGTCTTCGATAGGATCGTTACTTGCAACCGAATTGGTGTCATAGCGAGCAACAAGACATGCCCCCTTTGGTCGATCGACGCGAGTACTGCGCTGGTTCTCCGTCAGTCGCCGATCGACCTCGGCATTGGTGAGAGTGTTGATCACCTTGTTAGTTGGGCCGCCAGCCTGAGCTTGACGGATAGGAATAGAAAAGGATGTTCTTTGCTCTGCTGTAATGGAGAAGGGAGCTGAGTTGGCAGCGATCGCAGCAGCGGCGGCCTTGTTCGCTTGATGACGGGGACGAATGTTGGACCAATAGTACCAAGAGCCGACAGCTGCAGCGGAGCCGGCGACACCTACGAGGAGCCACTCTTTACGGGACTGCTTGCGGTAAGCAGCAGTTGATCCAGATGGCGGAGGAGGCTTCCAGCCGGATGAACCAGATGAGGAGCTCGTGGAGGATGACGATGAGCTAGGCGATGGACCTGTGGGGGGACGAGACGACGTAGGAGAGCGCACGGGCGTCGACACTGTTGAGAAGGTGGAAGATTGCAATCGATTTGGACGAGCAGCTCGTCGCTGAGTGTGCTGGTGTGCAAGCACCGAAGATGTCTTTGCAGTCGTTGCAGATGTGCCGGCAGTGGACGACTGCCAACCTCGAGAGACGCTCGAAGCGCTCTTTGGGAACAAACGATGAGCGCCAACCATAGACGTATGGGCGATTCGAACAAGAGCGTCACTTGCCAGCTCCTTTGTTATCGGTATTGGTAATCTAGGTGCGGTAGATCAGATGTCAGCGTCGAGACGAACGAATGCATCAATGAGGGGCGTACTGATGATGATGGGTATGGAATTGCCGCGAGAAGTCGGGATCTCGCAAAAATGCAGAGGTGCAAAACCACTACGACGATGCGAATGCGCTAAAAATGTCATCTTGCAATTCTTCGATCCGAGCAAATTGGTCCGTCCGTCCGTCCGTCCATCTGTCTCTTTTCGCCTGCAATTCAAAGTGTTACAGGATTGCAACTAACAAAAGAGGGAATTTTCGATGAACAGTGGAGGTGTCGGCTTGTCGCCGGCGGCCAAAACGCAGGGTCCCAACCTCAAACCCTCGAAACGACTTTTGCTTCTCGTCCTTCAACTCCATCTGCAGTGCATAAGATCTTGACAGCATGCGTAAGTATCAGCAAACAGCCATCCGAACTCTCTTACGATCAATCGCTCATCCACTTTCCACCTTCATGTTCCGCCGCAGTCACTCCAAGAGAAGTGGCAGTAGCCATCCCAGTCCAGATTCAATCCGACACCAGCTCTGAGCAAGCAATCACCCAGGACCGACTCCGCATCTACCTTGTCTCCTCACGAAAGCACGCTGGGAAGTTCGTTCTACCAAAAGGCGGAGTAGAGCCAGGCGAGACCTCCCGACAAGCAGCCGTCCGAGAATTATGGGAAGAAGCGGGTCTGATCGGAGAAGCCGAGCCTTCAAGCTCCACCTCAATATCCACCGCAACACCAAATTCACTGACACAAGTCGATCATAAACCGCACAAGAACAGTCCAACTTCCAATCCCAAAGAGCCTGGATTCATCCCACGCGCTATATACACAGGTCACGAGGTGCTACTACTAACAGCAGAAGGCGTAATCAAGCATGATTGGCCAGAAGCACACGAACGTCAACGCAAAGCATTCACCATCGCAGAAGCTGAAAAAGAGCTGGTATGGAGAAAAGACGTCCACAGCATCTTTACCAAATGGGCTGCTCACATTCCTCTACACAAATAGAACACACTTCTCACCGTTACAAAAGAGAAAAGATCGCATTGCAGGTTCGTCATTCTTCCTAAGCGGTGTATGATGTCTAATTGAGCTCCACATCAATGTCAACATCAATAGCCGTATTCTGCGCACTCGACAAACTCGAAGCCAATCTATCTGCCGGATCATTATCCAACCTAGCCATCTCGATCTCCGACAAAAGCTTCTTGATACCAATGTTCAACTTACCTTCCTCGCCCAATCCTGCCTGAGCCAACAACTGCAGACACCTCTGCGCATCGTTCTCATCCTCGAACAACTGCATCTGCCTAACCACATGATCGACACTCCTCAACGAAGTGATGTTCGGCACCCTGATCTCGGCAATAAACGCGTTGAGCATCTCCATCTCATGCAGCATTCTCCTGTTCGAGGTGGTAGCCAACACCAACAATCGTTTGTCTTTGGGCGGACGTTTGCCCAACAACACCGCCAGAGCTTGTAGCACCGAGTTGGAGAATCGAGGACCAATACGGACCCACTCGACGATCTTTTCGATGTTGTCAATGACGATGATCGAAAGCGGCGATTTGTAGGCATCGTTGAATACTTTGTTGAGATAGTTAATCTTTTGAGCGTCGCCCATACCAATCATGCTTTCAGGCGAAATGAGCTTGATGAAGGGATAATCCGAAGCGATGGCAATGGTAGCAGCAAGTGCTGTCTTACCCGAACCAGGAGGACCGTGTAGAAGCACAGTGACAAGAGGTGTTCGCTGCGAAGTGCGTACTTGTTCGACACGAAGATGACCGTCGCGAAGAATGACATCGATATGAGGTGCAAAGTGCATAATACCGTTCTGTACCACCTGCGACAGCTCTTCTTCAGCAACACCAAATGCAGGCTTGACTTCTTCGAGCGCATTCAAGAAGTCCTGATGCGAGACCTTCATGTTCTCTACATCGTTCGAGATACCGGCCATAGTACCGACCTTGACATGGCGGTTGAAAGCGAACGAAGTAGCCGACTTGATCAGACCGGCGATTTCGGCACCCGAGAAATTCTTGGTGAGAGCGGCAAGCTCGTTGATGTTGACATCGCTGTCCATCACTCCGTTGGTTTTCATCTTGTTCGTGTGGATATTGAGAATCTGACGACGACCAAACTCGTCTGGCAAGCTGACTTCGACGTGCACCTCGAGACGACCAGGGCGCAAGAGCGCCTCGTCGATCATATCGAGTCGGTTGGTCATGCCAATCACGAGAATGTTGTTGAGCTGCTCAACACCATCGAGCTTGGCCAGCAACGTGTTGACTACATTATCACCAGCCGAAGTGGCACCAGCACCTCCCGAGCCACGCTGCCTGACCATAGCATCGAGCTCATCCAGAATGATAATATGAAGCTGCGACTCGTCTCCCTTGGCCTTCTGCTCCGCCTCCGCATCAGCAAATAGCTTACGAACGTTCTCCTCACTTCCACCTACATACTTGTTAAACACCTCGGGACCGTTAACGATCTTTGGCTCGCGTGCGTTGAGCATCTTTCCGATCTGTCGAGCCAAAAGCGTCTTACCCGTACCCGGAGGACCATAGAGCACCATACCTTTGACGTGCTGAATACCAAGCTTCTCGACAAGAGCGGGAGGAAAGATACGCGAAGCGAAAGCTCGACGGAAGATGTTGGCGAACTCTTTATCGAGACCACCGACGCCCATGTCTTCGAACTTGAAGTTGGGCTGCAAGATCGCATTGGGAGGAGGACGATTGCCCGAAGCCTTGAGTTTGACACCGCCATCCTGAGCAGCAGAGAAGTTGACTTGAGTCTGAGCGATCAAAATACCTCGATCGGAACGGCTGGGGCGAGATGTGCCTTGGTGGTCAGCCTGTGCATTCCTTCCACGTTCCTGGATCTCGTGCAGTTCGACGACTTCTACACCTCTGACGGTAGCCATCATCAGCATGCCTTTGAATTCTAGGACAAGCATCTGACCGACTGTGAAGATGTGGTTCTCGAATGCGCGCGTGAAGATCTTAGCGATCTCCTCGGTATCGTAGGCCTGGGGTGAGACCTCGCCCTTGCGCATGTATGCCACCTCGATGTCGATACTGCCAAGGTAAACGCTATTGCCGAAGGCGAATGGATCGTAGCTCTCGGCCTGCACCACCTGTCCTTGAACGGAAAGACCTGCCCACTTCCGTTGCAGTAGAGCTGCACCAAGTGTTCCAGGCTCGATCAAGCCCGTGGTATCAGCTTTGGCAGTGAAGACGTACATGCCATCGACGAGCACGTAATGCGTTGAGCCCCATTCTTGGCCATTGACGATGATGCAGTTGGAATGAACGAGCGGATCGGGGCACTTGACGACGAGATGACCACCGCCAGGGGCACGCTGAGTGCTCGCCTTCTCTGATCCATAACCAGCTCCGCCAACACCGGCACCACCAGCACCACCTGCACCGCCAGCAAAGCCAGCACCTCCACTTCGAAAGCCTGCACCAGCGGGAGCACGACCAGCTCCGCTACCTGCGAAGCCAGCACCGCCGCTAAAACCTGCCCCTCCACCACCATAGCCTGCACCAGCAGGACGTCCTGCAGTCGAAGACGTGTACGGGTTGCGTCCATCTCGGTATGGATCCGAACCGCCGTCGCCGTAAGGGTTGTTGCCACCTGCACCGCCTCCACTGACTCTGCCATAGCCGGCACCGCCGCCAGAGTTGCCGCCTCTCAGGAAGCCGGCCATCGTTTGATATGTGAAGGTGTGGGTTGTGTGGACTAAGCTGCTGTCTAATCAATTGGTCTCTTCTGTGCCTTCTTTGTCGCTCTTGCTATGTAGCTGTCCTATCTAGTGTGCTGGTAGAGGTGTCGACGAAATACTTTGTGGAATCACCTGTAACTGAAAATGTTCAGCAAGGAGGAAGAAAGAAGTAAAGCAACGTTCACTAGCGATGATGATGTGGAGCTTATGGACATTTGTGTTGCGCATTCAACTCGGTGCGCAAGCATGAATTCCAACGTGGCCTGTGCTGCACTGCCATCCCTCTCAACCTCTGGTCAAAAAATTTAGGGGCTTCATAGATGTTTATTTAGTTCTCAACGACATCAAGGGCTCCTTAGCTCAGTTGGTTAGAGCGTAGCACTGTTAATGCTGAGGTCGGCGGTTCGAGCCCGCCAGGGGTCGTTGCTTTCTTTTTATTTTTTGGCCCTACTTCTTTTTGCCTTTTCTTTTCTGTTTGGAATAATAAGTTGGGACTTGTTGATTGATGGTCCTGATTGCGGGGCTCGTCTGCCATTGTTGGACAATGTGAGGCCATGTCTGGAAGCACGTTGCGTTTTCGGACTCGCTGTCTGGAAGCAATCAGAAGCAGATACTCCTGTTTGATGTAGACTTTGTGGCAAGCATTTGTGAAGCGGACATCCTGTGTGCTTCTTGTCTCATTCACATTGCAACGATCTCAAGGCGAATGTGTGTAAGACGAAAAATTCTTCAACAGTCGCAACGAGCTACCCTAACTCTTGGACTCAACCCCGCGATTCATGTCATTGAACAATCCCCAGGCTGGGGATGAAGAGGTAACGAATCCCAATCAAATTGAATATCAAAAAGTGAGAAAGTAGGTTGAATTTTGGTGTTACAAAGCAAAGCAGAACCGTGTCTCTGCCTTGATGGCAGCAATCACAGGAACGACTTTAGATCTTGGTCTCACGGAGACCGTCCTTCCAGAAGACGAGGTAAGGAGTGACACCGTCCTCACGGTAGTTGAGCAAAGCAACCATACCCTCGGGGTCCATCGACTCGCCAGTGTAGAACTCCCAGTCGTTGAAGCTACCGACGATCTTCTTGGCGAAAGCAGCGGCGCCCTTCTCGAACTCGGGAACACGGTCAGGGTTGGACTCGGCGAGCTTGGCCTTGACTGCCTTCATGTAACCCTTGAGGTAACCGAGGTAGGACTTCTTGTCGAACTGGGTCGACTGGAGACGGAAAGAGTGGACAATGTTGATGACCTGCTCGGCACCGTTCTCGAGAGCCTCGGCGGCCTCTTCGGCGGAGGGGTTGGCTCCGATGTCGACATCACCGTCAGAGACAACAATCTTGGCAGCGTCGACCTCGTAGACAACGTCGTCGACCAGCTTCATCTCGTAACCGTCCGAGCACATCTCATCGTTGGAAATGATGTCAGTGAAGAGCTGTCGAGGCAGAGTTAAAGTGTAAGAGGAGTACAAAGGGCAAGTCAGTATTTTGGGCTCGAAAAGGAAGTGTGATGTACGAAGCCAAAGCACTAGCCCAGGATTGCAGTAAACGTCGGTCAAGACAAGGCGTGGCCGAACAGTGCGTGTTGTACAAACGGACATGCTCAGAATGGCTAACAGGCAAGCCTTGCTGTCCAGAGTTGTGGGATGCGAGCAAAGCCAGCTGTGCAGAGACGCCGTTCAGAATTCTGTCTCTTCGGCTCGTTTTAACGGGATGACAACCGTGATTTTGACGGTGAAAGTCCGCCAGCCGTTGTCGAATTCGTGCTATCTGCAAGATCTTTCCTTTCCATTCTACCACCTCCTTAGCATCCTGATGCAACAGGACCACGGGAGTCGCGATCCAACGGAACACGCTGCGAGACAGAATCGTTCGAAAGCCGCCACCATCTAAAGTACCTATTGCTCGCCCAGCCTGATCCTGCTTTAAGCACAACGATATTTTGACCGCGGGAGCAAAGTCAATGCTCTGTCTGACGAGATATCTCGGGTGCGAGGGGCTAGTAGGCTAGGAAAGGACAAGTTGTGCTGAACTTGCACGGACGATATTCATTCGATCGCGAGAGTCTTGCTGAGCTCTCTTTTCGACCTGTTCGACTGGATGGCTCGGGGGATGACTTGTTTTGTTCCGCTGCTAGCTTGCTACCGTGAACTAGTGCTTTTGCAAGTTTCGAGAATATCTTACCTTCATGATGGGCGAATTTGTGTAGGGGGATGTGATACCGATGTGGTGATGAAGAATCGGAAGAAACCCTGCTTGATAGCAAACAGAACGTTTGCCATTCTAGTTCGCTCTAGTAGCCACCACCACCATGCTCCAGAGTGGGAGCGCTGGCCACCTCTGTCAAAATTCGAACCCTTCTGCCTTGCATGCAGAAACCAACAAGAGGGCGGATTGGCAGTCAGTGCAGAAAAAGTGTCTCTCTGGAAGAAACGAAAAGGAAAAGGAAAAAAAGATGGCAAAAATTTGGAAGAACAGTCCAGCTCCAACACACACAAACACACACACACACTCACGCACTTGACCCGAAGACGCGCCTAAATTGAATACCAACTTCATTTTTGAATTCAAGGTTGGGTTTCAATTCGAATGAGGTCGACTTGAACTTTGAAATGCAAGGTGGCTGGCAAATTGACAGACAACGACCTGGACCCCATCTTACAGTCTTATGGCCTTCTTCTTGACCCTTTGCAGACCGGAAAAGGCGAATGCGTTCAGGCCAACTCACCACAACGCACGTGTGAACTGCCCTGTCAAATGTAAGCAAACGATGGCCTAACAATATTTCAGCCATTCAATCCTAGGTCTCGAGTAGCTTGATCTCTCTCTCTCTCTCTGTCCCTCTCTATCAGCGCACTCCTTTTGACTGTGACAACAATGATAAAGATATGATTAGCAATGACAAAGAAAGGTCGTACAAGTATACATAGTACAGCAGATAGCGTCCTGCCTCGCCCCTTTCCAAACCGTCTTACGTGGTTCCGACATCGGTCAAGCCTAGTACGAGCTGAATGCTCAACTTGCAGAGCACATGCCTCCTGCCCTCCATCAACGGCACAAACGCACCACATCCTAGTAAGCTTCCGTATCCAGACTCGGCCAAATATGCAGTAGGTCCACCACGCTTGGCTGTCTCGCGAGCTTGTGCTGCAAAGAAGGGTTGACTGACTGCTGTCTGTGCGATGCCATGCACTGCATCGAGGATGGCCCCGTTGGAGCAGTTGACAAAGATATCCTTCATGCTGGGTGCAAGACTGTCGTAAAGGATGCTGACGATCGCAGGTACTTCCCGCGCTGCTTCGTTGAGGAAGCCGTACAGCATAAGCCGCTCCGCATCGGATTCGGCATGCTGCAACAGAGATGTGACGAGCGTCACCAGGAGCAAGGCGATGCGGTTGTTGAGCTCACCGAGGTATTCTTGCAGACCTTTGTACCCAGATCGGCGTGATTCGACTGCTGCTGCGCACAAACTTGGCTCGACGCCAGCTAGCGATAGAAGATGACCAAACTCCTCAGGTCGAGTTGCGATCGGAAGCAAGCCGACAAAAAAGCCAAGCTGCTTTTCGGAAATACGACCACCTCTGGATCGTCGTTCGCCTTGCGCATCTACACCGCAGTGGTGTAGCATCGCTTGCATCAGCTTGATCGTCACCTCTTTGGTAGATGGGTGGCGCAATCCTTTGACAAGCAAAGCAGAAACGCCGAACGAGAAGTTGATGTCAAAGTCGACCCCGGTCTCGTCGTCCAACTTGCACGCCAACTCGCGGAACTCGAACCTGGCATCAATCAGGTACGTGATCAGATCACTGCCTTCGCTCGCTGCAATATCGCGCTCCCAGATGGTCTGCACCGTCGAATGCATCAGCTCCACACCCGCCTTGAAGAGCGGAACATGACCGCACTGCACCATCGCGATACCCAACCAGAACATCTGTGGCAAGTATCGCGATCGCGTAGGCAGGATCTTGACAACCTTGCTGAGACACGTCACGATACTGATCATGGGCATGTCAGAGCTGCTGCTCGCCCATTCCGAGATCGAGCCTCGCAACGATACCAAGATTTGGTACAGCAAGTCATCGTCGATCTCGCCCTGTGCCAGACATCCGAGCAGGACGAAGGCCCGTGATTGAATGATGGGATTGTACTGGAACGCAGTGCTTGTTACCAAGCTTGCGAGACGCGCACGCCAGCTGTTGGCTGCATCCGTGTTGGGCGCTGCCACATCTGCCACCTCGTACATGAGCGTGGCCAGCTTTTCGATCAAAGCGTTGTCCGGCGTCTCTCGTACGATGTCCTGCGATGTTGCAAATGCAGCATTGGCGCTACTGCCCTGGGAGGCTACAGGTAGACCAAAGAGCTTAAGTGACTCGGGCTCAGCAAGCTTCTCCAGCAACACTCGCAGCTTAGAGACCGCGTCGGCGCTGCGCGGCGTTGCTTCTTCCGGCTTTCTTGCCTCGCGAGGATCTTCGGTGCAGAGCGAATGGACCAGGTTGATAGCGCTGCCGTAGATCGCGTGGCGCGTTGCATCGACACCGTTGCCGGCGAGCAGCAGAATGACGTGCAACAGCTCGGGTAGATAGAGCAACGCTTCGACTCGGTTGGTAAAGGAGAGCACCATGTTCATTCGGATGAGCGTTGCAATCTCCTTCCACGAAGCGTTGAGATGCAACTGAGAAACTACCGTGTTCTGCGCCGTCTTGGCGATGACCTTGCGCAGCCTCGACAGCAGCTTGCCACGCAGGTTGATCGAGGCAAATGAAACCATCGTATCCAGCACTGCTTCGAAGCGCTCCGTGTGCAGGCCCGAGTCCATCGCTGCCTCGGCAAAGACATCCAAGAAGGTGGGGATCAAGTCATCGAGACGGCTGAGCTGAGACCAGACGCATCGTTGCATGATGGCGTACATGTCTGGCTGCTTAGTTGTGATGCTGATGAGCTGATTCAGGATCTCCTTGATGCGACGGTGGTACTCGCCCTGCTGTTCGCGCGACGTGTGCACAAACATGACAAGGTTCGACAACCATGGAGACAGGTAATGCAGACACACCGTCTTCTGACTCGGTGCTGCGCGCTCGAAACCGTCAAAGAAGGACAGTAGGAACTCGAGGGTGACACCAGGTGCTGCCACTGCAAAGTCTTTGCTGAGGTCCGTGACAAAAGCCATCGTGTTGGCAGGCAATGCAAGCCCGCGCGAGCTGAGTAGTCGCTTCTTTGCACTACTTGCGCCGAAGTTGAACGACGTGCTCAGAGCACACAGCAAGTTGTAGGCGCTCAGCCTCAGCGCCGAGTCATTGCTGGTAATGTTGAGCATCGCCATGTTGAGCAGCGTGCCTGGCACGTCGTTGGGACGGAGGACACGGTCGACGGCATTGTTGGCTCGGAACTTGGACACCCTTGCCTTGGCTTGACGCAGCGCCTGGACCACATCGGACCGCTCACGGCTGTTGAAGACAAAGTTCATCGAGCCGTTGCGGCACGAAAGGAAGAACGTGTTGTCATCACCGCGAATCGAGATGGAGCGCACATCGTCAATGTCCGAGAGATGGAAGACATCATTGAGCTGAACTGGCACGTTAGGTAACCATTCCTGTTGTTTGAGACCCGTGATCTGTAGATAATCGCCACCGATGCTGAAGGTGACTGGCGTCAGGGTGCGATAGTACCAGACCATGGTGATCTGTTCGAAGCGCACTTCGGCCGACGAGCCAAGGATAGACATGGTCGTCTGGTCCAGAGCAAGGTTGCGAGGCTCGATCCACGTTTCGATCTCTGAGAGAGTTGAGCAGCTGACAACGTTCTGCAACGAGATCATTTTGTCGGCAATCTCGTGCTTGAGTGTCGAGTCGCTGTATGTCGTTGTGCTCCAGAAATGCAGCTCGACTCGAGCCGTGGTGTTCGGATTCAGGAAGAACACGTTCACGACGTTGGCGAGGATCGAAGCAGGGACCAGCGAGCTGAAGTACAGCAGCCACTGACTCGGTGTCACATTGGATGGTTGGCAGGCGGTAGTATCGAAGACGACGTCAAACGTGCGATAGGCAAAGGTCTCGAGCGTCTGTAAGATGTAGAGGATCAGACCTTCGAAATCGATCGTGTCCGCTTTCTGGTTGTGCATCGCATAGTACAGCACCGGACGACCAGCGCGCGAAGTGGGACCTTCGTAAAAGATGGACCTGTAGCTTTCCTCGTCAATGTTGCGTCCAGCATGGCGACGAAGGAAGTCTTGGAAGTTGCCGGCCGCAAACGATGGTTCCGCGAGTTCATCCCCCTTGGGCTCTCCTGCAAAGGCAAGAGCGTCGCACAGGTCATCGTAGACGTACTTGGCTGCTCCTGTCTGTCGCTCGTTGGACTCATCATTGTAGGTGAAGCTCTGGTCGGCATTGAGCGTGGACTTGACAGCCCGGTCTGCAAGGCTTTTACCGAGCTTGTCAACATTCTCGAAAAGGAATCTGTGCAGCATTCTCTGATCGCGTTCGTCAATGCCGTACACATTGGGATGGATGCCGAATCCCAGCGGCTGATCCGCAGCGTAGAGGCGATCAGGATCAGTGCGTGCGTCAGAAACCTGGTCGAGGAACGCCGTCACCTTCCAGACATTGCTCTTGAGGAAATCGTTGAGACCAGTCATGAAGGGCTCCTTGTGACTCGAGAAAAGGTTGTTGCTGGCAAGGGTGATGAGGATCTTGCTGATCAACACCAGGCCACGGCGCAGATCCTTGCTGGGTCCAGTAAGGTTGATGTCGATCATGTGCGGCGAGACCACAGCAGGACTGATGAAGCGAAGGAACATGAGACCACCCACGCCCTGATAGCGGGAAGCAGGGAAGCGAGCATCGAGAACGTTGCGAATGTGACGGCAAAGCTCGCGCAAGACGGCGGGCACACGATGTGCGGATGAGCAGATGGCATCAATGAAGGCCTGAGCAATCTCCTCTAGCGCGTTTTGATTCTTGAGTGCGCTTCCACCAGGTTCGACTCGCGATGGATCCATCTCGACCGAGAAACCAGCAGGCTTGCGTGCGAATTCGGTGATAAGCGGGGCCATGATCGAGCGCAAGTAGTCGTAGCCATGAGTTCGTGCAAACGTTGATAGCAGAGTTGTGCAGAACGAGTTGCTGCGGAACACCATCTCCTCGGTGGCAGTACGCTGAATCTCCTCTTCGACTGCTGCCTTCAGGAAACGGATCAGGCCGCCCTTGGCATCAAACATGCTCAACAAAAGAACGCTCATCGGCTCGACATCGCGGCCAGGGCAAACCTGGCAGATGGAAAGTGCTAGCTGCAGATTCTCCTGGCAGACCAGGTCGACCAGCCGATTCGACCTGCGTGCTCCTCCCATTCGTTCGAGCTCGTCAAAGGCGGTGCCCTGATTGAGCACGTTGGTCATAATCTGCATGAAGGCGGTGCGAATGCGTGGATCTTCGTGGTAAGCCAACGGAAGCGAACTGTGCAGACCGCTATCGATGTTGGATGCCAGCAAGTTCGAAAGCGCCAGGATTGCCGACTCGCGCAGAGGTGCGTAATCCCGACTTGATTCCATCTTAACGCTTTTGCCACCAGCAAGCGATTTTGCATCGTTGAGCGCTCGAGAACGGGCTGCAGCGGCGGTCTCGGAGTTGCGGGTGCGATTGAGGATCTTGATGAAGTAGCCGAAGTACATGGCAAAGTGACGCGTCTTGGCACCTTCCACCTTGTCATCGAGCAGCAGAGCGTCGTCGGCGAGTAGCAAGGGCAACTTATCCAGCAGAATCGAGATGCACTTGAGACAAGCAACATCGAGATCACGATGCAGACGATCGAGTGCGTCGACACCGTTGGAATGGAAGCCATCTTCTGACCCATCAGATGTCCAGGTGGTCAATGCCTGGAAGAGACGGTTTCGGACACGCAGCTCATTCGAAAAGCAGAACGCTGCCTTCTTGCGCATCAGTGCCTCGCACATCTGGCACATGGCCGTCTTGATGCGAAGCGCTTGCTCGTCGCGTCCAAGCGAATTTGCATACTCGACGTACAGCACCATCAACGAGCCGATGTCGACCTTGGAGGTCGCCGAAGATGCTTTGGTCTCGTCCAGACGATGGAGTACCATGGTAGCTACACCAATGCTCTGCTCGACAAAGATGGTGTACATGTCGCTTGTCTTGGGATAGCCTGTCTCCTTGTCGAAGAAGTCACTGAGCACAGCATGGATCTGGCGGAAGAGGATACCGATCAGACGTGGTCCCAGATCGACTCCAAGGGTCTCTTTAGCCTTCTCCCTGACCCATAGCGAGTCGGAGACAAGCAAGTCGACCATCTCCTGAACGAAATGCTCGATCAGTGCGGCAGGCTCTTCATTGAGGTCCGAGAACTGCGGCAAGATCTCTGCGATGCTCGGCTCAATTTCTGAAGTGATGGCGGCAGAGGCCGAGAAGCACGCACCACCAAAGGCACACAGGAAGCCCGCATAGTTGTGCCACTGCGCCGCCTTGTCCTGCGCCGTCAGGGTGTCCTCAGCGACGGGCCGAGCGACTAGCTGCGTCAAGCTGGCCCAGCGCGAATAGGCTGCTTTCCAAGCGAGCCAGCTCGCCGCCGAAGGTGACTCAATGTCCCGTAGGAGTGCGCGGATGCGCTTCTGCTGTGCAATTCGGCCTGTGTGCAAGAAGCTAGGATCGACCAAATCGGTGTACAGCTTGAGCCATTCATCCGTAAGCGGGTCGTAGTAACCACGGACGGCCATTGTAAGCTGGGCATGCCCACGCGCGCACTGCATTGCCCGCGAGCAGACTTCAGTATCACTAGAGCACATCATGAGCAACGTCACGAGTTGGACCCACGTGTACTCAAGCTTGCGCTCGTGTGCAGGAGGGTAGTACGGCGCTGCGATCGCGCTGCTCCAATCTCGCTCCTGACTGATGAAGAAGCCTCGGCGCTGCTGCGATCGGCGCAAGAGCTCAAGGTAGTGACGCTGCATCTCTGACGACTCGGCCGACATGAGCTGCTCGGTGATGATGGTGAAAAAGAAGGGCAGACACGAGAGTCCCACATGACGCTGATGTTCGCAGAATTCGGCCAACTTCGGGTCGAGCAAGCCCGAGTGATAGATGCGCGCGAGCAGGGCGGCGCCGATTTTGCGGAAAGAGGCGAATTCGGGAGGCGTTGCAAACAGCGAGCACATCGATGCCGTGAACGCGAGCAAGCTGTCGAGGGGCACGGCGTTCCGAAAAACCTTTTCACGATCGATGATGGTGCCACCTCCGGAGATGGAGGCAAAGTCCTTCGGTCGGTCGAACTCGACTCCGTGAGCCAGCGCGGCAACATCGAGCGTGTAGAGCTGAATGATGGACTGGAGAAGATCCAGACGGCCAAGCTCGTCGATGCTAGCAGCAGCAGCAGCTGCAGAACCTGATAGCGACACGTTGCGGAAGTGGCTGGACGAAGCTGCTCTCGAGGCCGCACGCTTACGAGCCATATCGCGATTCTCGAAACGCGGCAAACGATACGCCGTCTCTCGGAAGAAGGCTCGCAGTGGACGCGAGATGTGTGGATACAGCAGGCTGACGTCCGGCGCCCAAGGCAATCGATGCCTCTCGCTGGCCAGCAGCACGCATGCCTTGACGAGGGCAATCTTGAAGTGAATCGGGCTCGAGTCGGACATGCAAAGGGGAACCAGCTCACGAATGGTTCGTTGCGGGTCGAGACGGAAGAGCGAGGCAAAAAAAGTCGATCATGAGCATCAGCTCGATGGGTTTGCCGCCACTGGCAAGGGGGCGCTGTGAACGCTTCGGGTCGAAGAGACGCTCCTTGAGCTCGGCCTCGAGGTCATGAACGATGAGTCGCAGACCGTTCTCAGATCGAGGCACCGTTGCTGCAGCCTTGAAGAGGTCGACGCAGCAAAGGGTCGCAGCATCGATCAGGGCATTGTTGCGTGGCAGCTTGCGCAAGCCGTCGATGAACGAGAGCTTCTTGGCGAGGCTTCCACTCGCCTTGCGATTTTCTCCGACGGCAGCCTTGCCCACCAAGTCTGGACACAAGATGAGAAGAGAGGTAAGCATAGGCCAGAAGGCGATCTTGCGCTTGGTGGTATCGGCAAGAGAGTACACCTGGTCAAAGACTACATCCGGGCTGCCTTCAAAGCGTCGATTCGAGGTTGCTAGATTGGCGAACTCGGACGGATGATACTGGATCCATGACCAGATGGCGCGTCGAAGCACCAGAGCGATGGCATACTGTGCACTGCGCTTGAGCTGGGGGAAAGACGTGCTGACTTCCTGCAGCATACTGGCGAGACGAGAGCGCTGGAAGTTGGAGCATTCGAGCAGACGCAGTTCTGCTGTACTAGGAGCTTCTTCAATGGTCGAACTGAGGTAGTAGAGACGGTTGCGGAGACGTGCGCTGACCACGACCCAGTTGCTCGAGCTGAGATAAAAGACGACTTGGCTGGCGAGACGGTAGATGCGGGTTTGAAGGTGATTTGGCACGTCGAAACCCTCCACATCTTGACTGAAAGCAGTGGTGGTCCAAGATGAAGAGTTGAACCTGGCTGACGAGCTGACGTCGTTTACGTCCAATTTGATCTCTTTTCCATCAGACTTGGGAGCGGGCGAGGCGGATGCGGCAGCAATCAAGTCTACATGGTCGATGGTGGGTGGAGTGTCGAAGGGCGAACGAGTCGGAGGGAAGCACGGGTAGAGAATGAAGAGACTCGTAGACGCAGCGAGACATAGCGAGCTCGGCATGAAGGTTTCCGGAAACTTGTCATTGACACCTGGATTACCACCATCATCGCGTGATTCAGCATCATCGCGGCCGACTTTGGAGCTGGCATGTCCGAAACTCTTCGTGGTGGAGAAGCTGGAGGCGGTCTCACGGAGGCTGAGGTCTCGTAACGAACGTTCGGAGGGTGCCGTGCGTCCGGATAAGCCTTGCGCTGCAGTTGGGTCGTTCTTGGTAGATGAGCGTGCCTCGACACCTTCGTGTATTGAGGAAAAGTTGACGTCTTCCCTCGCCACATTCTGCTTGATGAGCAATGTCATGACACTAAGAACATGTTTGGCCTGGGTGTCATCCATGGCGGGCGGATCGGACCAGCCGATAGCCGATGTTGACGAGGATGCGGTAAATGCATCTTCATCGGGGATGGTGGAGCTGGAAGTTGGAGGCAGAGGGTCGAGTCCGGGGCGTGGGCTCTTGGCGTGTCCCGATGCGATGCGCCATTGGTGGTTGAGACAAGAGACAAGAACTTTGAGGACGAAGAGCTGCGAGTGAAGCATGCCGATGCTAGCCTGCTGTTCTAGACGCTGTTGGGACGACTGCTTGACCAACAACTCGATGGCGCCGAGCAGCTCCTTGACGACGATGCCGAGTTGAAAGCAACTGAGGTTGATGAGGTTGACGACGCAGGAACGAACAAGCTCATCCTCCTCGACGAGCTGGAGCCGCAAACCAGAGTTACAAGGCAACTGTGAGACGAGGTCATGGCAAAAGATGAGGAAATAGTCAGTTCAGAATGCTTTTTCCTACATTGACTTCGCTTTGTCGAAGGAGAGCCGAACTCACCTTATTAACCAGCCTCTGAACTATGCTAGCGATCAAGATGTGGCTAGAGGCGTTGGCAGACACGACGTTCGAAGAGTGACTCGGTTGGGGTGGTGGCTCTGACGAGTCACTCATGAGATTAGGACTGCTATGCATCACATTGTTGGTTGAAAAGGTCGGTGTAAGACCGCTGTCGGTGGAGTCCTGACGGAAGCCAGATGAGCTGCTGATAGAATTGTTCGCAGCATGGTGAAAGTGATGTTGCTGCTGTAGCGAATGTGGTTGCTGTGATTGTGATTGCTGCTGCTGATATTGCAGATACGGTTGCTGTTGGTGCTGAAATTGGTGGCTGTGATGTGATGACGGAGCTTGACGGCTGGACTGATATTGATGATACGACGGTGAAGACGTCTGCGACGGCGAGGAAGCATATGGCTCTCCATTGGTCAAACCGAGTCCTTGTCGCCGAGCATCTGGCGTCTGTATCGAGGAAGCAGTGGTGGCTGCTGCGGATGAAGAGGCACCAGTGGTGGAGGCGGCGGAAGCTGGACCGTCCATGCTAGCGTGCGTGCTGGCGGATCCACTCCTAGCAGCGATGAAGGAAGCAGGAATCGAGCCGAAAGGGTTCGCCATGTCTGAGATGCTCGAAAAGTGGATGCTTATGCGGCTGGATATGTGATCTTGTTGATAAGACACCGGATAGGAGCGACGACCGATGGTGTGATTAGAGGAACATCAGAAATGACGGCTACGGCGAGGTTTGAGGAATTGGGGTTGCGTTGTCGATGCCGGGTGGAAAGACTAGTTGTTGCTTATCGCTTGGCAGAGTTGACGACGACGGGAGTGTGGTCTTTGCCGAGGTTATTCTGAATCGGCCCGGGGTATAAAACGATCAGCGGAGCACCGAGCGATCAGAAGACTGAGAGGGAGAATGAAGCGATACGAATGTCTGCCGAAGTGACGACAGTTCTGCTTGACAATTCAAGGTAGAAAGGGGGCCGAGTGTAGTGGGTAGCTTTGTCTACCTGCGTCTCCACCAATGACGACACGAGTGTCCTAGTCAGTATGATCAGCCGCGAAGAAAGATGAGGGATCCAAGCGTTGAGATCCGAATCGAATCGATGGAACGAACGGTCGCTGAGAAGAGAAGTAATGGAGAGGTCAAGAGGGCCGAGCCATAGAAGGATAATGAAGATGAAAGCGATCCGAGTTGAGCCAAGCAAAAGCAAGGTCCACACTTGTAACTTTGATAGAAGAGGAAGACCTTGCCGAAGCAACTTTGTGTTGCTGCTGTTTCCGCTGATAGGAAATAGGCGTGTCGTTGTGTCGCTTAACCTTCTAAGCACAATTTAGACACACTCAGAAGACACAGAGAAAGAGAGAGAGTGTATGTTTCTGCAGCCGCCGCCGCCGCGCGTGCGTGTGTGTCTCCCTTCTCTGAACTGTCACGTTTGAATTTCCCTTTTGGCAGTGGAAGAGTTGATAGAAAGAAGAGAGACACGCGCGCGGCCACAGCTACAAAATCGAAAATATGTCTTGTACCGACTCTAACTCAGTTCAGGGTCTTCGAGATAAAGCCCTGAGACTTGGCACGGACCTCTTCTCACAGTTCAAAGCGAACAAGGTACAGCAAGAAAAGCAACAACAGACCGCGATCTGCCCATATATGGACTCAAATCATATAATCAGGCTCACTGTGGTCCCGAACAACGAAGTTGAAGCCTGTACTACTGAAGATCTATGCTCATGCTCCCCGCGAAGCAAGCCACTTTCGAGAATCTGATAGCTAGAGACAAAAGAGTCCTATCTGGCTGTGGAAGCGTGCCGGTCTTTGCGTGTCGCTTGGACACACATGACAGCCATCAGCAGACACGGATATTTGGTATCATGCATCCTCTTCGCATGACCCGAGAGACCTGGCTGTGATCTCAGGTTGCTTGATGCGACCAGCAAGATCCAAGCACTTGGAAAGGCCAATGACACAAGCTGATACCTTAGTTGCTTGTAAAATTACATTGCGGGACACATTATCCCGTGTCACCATAGCAGAAGACACGCAATAGTTTTAACTTTTGATTCCAGATGTCGCTGCAGTGAGAGTTGGGCCAATTCCGCGCTTCAGTATCCGCGGAGCTCGTGTCCATATCTACGCACTAGTCGAACAGCAAGTATGCCTGCAACCAAAGCGCAGCATCCGCCCAATCGGAATATGAGCCCGAGCGCATCGCCGCTTTTGCTAGCTCCTCCTACTTGTCCAGCACTGCCGTCCTTATTTGGAGAGCTCTGATTGTCGGTGCTACTGGGTTCCATAATGGCAAAGATGATCGATGAGAGTGCGGTGACTAGAAACTGTGGAACCACCACCGCGACGTTATGCAGTCCCAAGACGCTTCCTGCTTGCAACGAAGTGGCGCCCACATCATCCTGGTCCTCGAGACCACCGTCATCACCTCTTTCTAGATCATCGTCGTCCTCGTCATGGGAATTGCGCCGTGACGTTTGCTCGTGCAGGCTTGGCGCTCCAAAGGAAAGTGCTCCATTGAGCTGATCTTCGTCGTCCGAACCTGGATCGCCATGGATGCGAGATTGCGGTCGTGACCGTTTATCCGAAATGGGAGCAGAATCATACGAAGGCGTACGACTTAGAGGTCTCCCATTCCTCTCATCTTCCCTCAAGCTGTCGCCAAGCAGCGCCATCGTTACCTCATCTGACTGCTGGGAATCATCGCCAACCCGAGAGGCACGTCGACTTGTCAAGCTGCTGGCAGCATGCGATGAACCAGGTACCTCTTTGGTGGCCTGTTGTGTCTGGATTAGGATGGCTAGAAGCGCAAACGGTGTCCAGTTCTGCAGTGCAAAGCAAAATCCGACGGCGGCAACGATCCAAGTGGCGAGAAAGACGCTTTGCGTGAGCCCGGCAAAGTACGTTCCCATCATCGAGATGAAGAAGATGAAATGACCACAGATCCACCAAAACGGTAGTTCCGGCCACCGATCTCTCAGGCCCCTGAGTTTGCCCAAGAGCTCCAAGTTGGCGAACCAGACAGGGTGCGCGTGCGTCTCGTGCACAGGATTGGGCACGACCAACGGAAGCAGAATCGAAGTGACAAGCGAAACCACGGCGTGCCAGAAGAAGGCGTGGCTTCCTGCACGAGTGGCTCTTTCAAACAGCTCGTGGTCACTCTGTTTGCTACCATTCATACGTGCATCAGCCTTGTAGATTTCGCCGACCCAGACCGTGCTGTAAAAGAGGATCGGGAACCAGCCGATCTGCGCAAAGAATTGGATCTTGAAGATCTCCAAGATGGGTTGAGGCAAGATACGGGCCTGTCTGGAAAGGTCCTTGAAGACGGCGGCAAGACCAGATGCCTGGGCTTTCTTAGAAGCTCTCGAAAGTGTACTCCGAGCTGCAACGAGGACCTGTTCCTCCACACGAAGCAAGACGATAGCATGCGTCGCTACGAGGATAATGCAGACGAGAACTGAGATGATCTGAATCTGTGTGGTGCCGAAGAAGCGAGGGAAGATGCTCGGAAGGTCCAGGTTGCCGATGAGGAAGCTGAGCACTGAGCCGACGCCGCAAAGACGCGCAGCCCATGCATTGGCTTCGGCCTGATCCTCCGTTGCGGCCACATCGACCATGAGTGCGCGATCGAGAGCGGTGACAGCATTGACAGAGAAGTCGACAAGGTAGACCGATAGCACGCCGATGAAGATAGCTACGTGCTGATGCGATTTGGTGCCGGTGGTAGCAATCCAGCCAGCGACCTCGCTTGCGAAGCCGAGCAGGAGGATGCTCAAGGCACAAATACCAGTCGAGATGGCGAGAAAGGGCCGTCGACGTCCGTATTTCAATGTGCTGTTGTCGGCGAGACTGCCGATGAGCGGTTGAACGATGAGACCAGATAGGGGACCGGCAACGAATACGGCTGCCATGGCCGACTTTGAAAGACCCAGGTCTAGAAGGTAAGGGGGCGCAAAAGCCATATCCATCGACCATACTGTTTGAGCTCCGAGTACGCCCAGCGTAAGGAGAGGCAGCTGCAATGGTGGAGGGGCGTGAATGCGGGGCTCTCCGACAAGCCGATGCCCTGGACTTGACGTGCGTGATGTTGCGGCAGAGACGCCAACCATGATGTGCAGAAGTGTATGGATGTGAAAGTGTCAGGCTCAGGATTGCTGTGAAGTAGATCAGAAGCCGATGCAGAAAGCTGTACTGAGATGGATGCACATGGGTCGTGTCACCACGAACCAGAAGGACAGTTCACTTCATCGTGTCCGTGGCCGTGAAGAGAAGGAGGTAGAGTCAGGGATCCAAAGATGAGTGGGAACGTTCAGAGCGGGACCGACCAGAGTGAACAGGTGATAGTACTTGAAAGTAACTTATGGTGGGGTGTGGTGGGAAGATAGGATGTTGGCGGGATTTCGTTTCAGAAGTGTGAGCGGGCAAGCAGAGCCCTTTCGTCGTGTTTGATGGTTGACACCTTGCATTCAACCGGCAAGTCGAGAGCCGCCATGACGTTTGGTGGTGGCTTACTCTCCCTCTCTTTGCTCTTGATGCTTCGCGAAACCTCCTCAGCCGACCAGGATACTGTAATGCATACATTCGCTTGCCTTCGGAGCCTTTTCCTCAGGAAGCCCAGCAGCCAATACGCAGAATGCTGCTGCTGCTGTGTGGCTTTTTTTGTCTTGCTGTTGGCCCGAGCTGACTGAACCCTTTCTTACGCCGCCGCCGCTGCCGCCGAAAAGAGAACAACAACTCACGCAACTCACTCAACTCATCAATCAGAAGCACGAATGCAGGCACAGCCGCCAACGAAACCAAGAAGGTGCGGAGCCCAATTCGCGCGAGGCAGTTCATGGTGTTAGAGCGGCTCTTGTTTTTGTTCTCCGATTTTTCAGCTTGGTTTCCGTGCGACACGCACTCAAGCTTTCGAAGAAGTTGTTTGTGTGGAGCTTCTTTTTGACATTTCCGGACCCTTCATCGCTTCTGCTTCTTGCAACCATATCATATACCCTCTCGACCCCCATAGCCTGCGTTCACGACCTCCAGCACCGGCATCGATCCGCCAATCAAAGATTCTCTTACTTTACAAAACCGACTTCGATTCCGTTGCCGCACCTCGTTAGGAGCAACTGTGAACGCAAACAATCGTTACATCTGGCGTCACAGCATCCGCCTCAAGTCGTCACGCTCGGCCATCGAAGCACAACCTGCCTACTTCAAAGGCCTAAAACTGCTTCTGCATACGTATCATAAACCTTGGACGTGCGAATCTATATATCGCAACAATGTCAAGTGTAAGTACAATCGTCACACCAGGCTCCAGATGTCTGCGCCCGTTCGGTGCATAGTTGCAACCTGCATCAATACTGAATCTTTCTTTGTTCGTCTTCACTCAAACCAACCTACCATCATGCCTGCCTCGCCAACAAAACAACAAATAGTTCCAACCCGTAAACCCCAAACCATTCCTCCAGTTGCAAACAGGCAAGCCAGTCCTAGTGCGCTTGAAATGGGGTATGGAATACAAAGGTTTCCTCGTCAGCACAGATAGCTACATGAATCTGCAATTAGCCAACACCGAAGAGTTTCAGGATGGCAAGTCTAATGGAATGCTCGGCGAAGTCTTTATTCGCTGCAACAACGTCCTCTATCTGAGAGAGTTGCCGGACGAATCGACATAGAAACAACCAAAAACAAGGGCAGACATTATCGCTCTACGAAGGTCATTCATAGCCTCGTTCATTCAATTGTATTAGTATGCGTAATCCACATCCATTCTCCAGTGCTTCGACAGACTTTGTGGTGATGTAGCAGTCTGCATCTCTGGACTCCTCGTTGTTGTATCGACTTCCACAAAATCGGCCCTTGGATGATCCGACAACGTTGTGAAGGAAGTGTGAATGAGATCTACTGCGACGTGCTTATCAAGCGCTCAATTTGGTCAGAGACACACAGGCGCTGTACTGCACATTCAGACAATAATCTAGATGAATAGTGCTATCCCATTGAGGCAAGCTTTTGTTACATGTGTATGACATCCACTTTTGATTCCCACGCTCTGCTCCAACCATTTTACATGTGCGCATGAGGATCCTCAGGAGGCTGCTCAGGTGCAATCGTAATAGCATCATCGATCCTCAACAAGCTAGTAGCTGCTTCCAGGGCCGACTTCAAACTCCTGACCTTGCTCACTGTTGGTTCGAGTACGCCTGCCTTCAGATTATCCCTAACCTGACCGTTGAGCAAATCGAGACCGTAGAAACGAAGTGCTTTCTTGGGGTCACCAGCGTTGGCGTTCTGCGCTGCGTTGTGATAGGCACGCAGCTTGGCGACCAAGTCGGTGCTGTCCTTGGCTGCGTTGACAGCGAGAGTCTTGGGGATGACAAGAAGCGCTTGGGCAAACTCGGCGATGGCAAGCTGCTCTCGGCTGCCGAGGGTGGTGGCAAAGTTCTCGAGGTAGATGCTGAGCGCCGACTCGACCGCACCTCCACCAGGGACAACGGAACCGCTCTCGAGTGTACGCTTGATGACGCAAAGACTGTCGTGCAAGGCACGCTCCATCTCGTCGAGTAGGTAGTCGTTGGCACCACGGAGCACGATCGAGCTCGAGCTGACGGTCTTGGTTCCCTTGATGATGATGAGTTCGTCGTCGCTGATGCGTTCCTGAGAGACAGTGTCGGCGGTTCCGAGACTGCTGGCCTCGAAAGTCTCTTCACCCTCGAGGTTGCTCAAGCTGCTAACAAGCTGTCCACCTGTGGCCTTGGCAATTCTGCGGAGGTCTTCCTTGCGGCATCGTCGCACAGCCATGGCACCGGCTTCCACAAACTCCTTCAAGCAAAGGTCATCGATACCCTTGGTGGTCAAGATGACGTTGGCACCTGTAGCGAGAATCTTGCGAACACGCTCGAGGACGATCTCGCTCTCACGAGCACGGATCTTCTCAAGCTGATCCGGGTCGTCAATAGTAATGTGGACACCTAGGTGCATGCGCTGCTTGACCAGGTTGATGTCGAGAAGGGCGATCTTTGCGTTTTTGATGTGGGTCTTCATGGCTTGGGAGGCGACGGTGCAGTTGAGTGCATACCCTTCGATGTAGAGAGACTCACGGGCCGACTTGCCATGTGCTTTGAGTACGTTGACCGCCTTGACAGGGTATTTTGTCTCGCCACGTGGGTTGATGGTCTTGACTGCAAGCATCGCATCGACGGCAATCTTGGCAAAGAAGTCGTCGTCGGCACCAATAATCTTGCTCGACATGGATGTCTTGGCGACGTTGATGAGTGATTCCTTGCCGAGAGTCTCGACCTTGGTGGAAAGCTGATCCTGCAGGTATTTGCAAGCTTCACGACATGCGAGACGGTAACCGGTGATGATGGTGGTGGGGTGAATCTTGTTCTTGACGAGCTCGTTGGCTCTGCGCAGTAGTTCGGCAGCAATGATGACAACCGAGGTGGTACCGTCACCTACCTCCTTGTCCTGCTGCTGTGCCAACTCGACGAGGATGCGTCCTGCGGGCTGATCGACCTCGAGAAGCGACAGAATGGTAGCACCGTCGTTGGAGATGGTAACATCACCAATGTCGTCGACCATCATCTTGTCGAGACCAACAGGACCGAGCGAGGATTTGACAATATTGGCGATCGACTGAGCTGCGAGAACGTTCTGGTTGCGGATCTCGGCGCCGGAGAGACGCTCACCACCGATGAAGAGACCCGCATTGCGTGGGTCTTTTTGGAAGAGCTGAGCCATGGCTGCTGTGAGTTTTATGAGTGCGGAAAGGAACGAGAAGCTCTGCGATGGACGGAAGAGGTACGGTCACGGAACGGAAGCCGTCGATGTGCGGTGCCCCTGTTGTAGCTGTTGAAGACGTGCTCGATTACGAGTGCCGTGTGGTATGGATAGGATGGTGTGTTGCGAAGCCTGCGACGTTTCGGAGGTAGACGCAAATGGTGCTTGGACAAGGAGCGGAAGGAAGAAGCAGAAGCGAAAGCAAAGCGATCTTGAACCCGCAGTTGCCCAAAGCAACAACCTGATAGCGCGCAGCACAAAAAGCACACACACACACACACACAGACACAGACACACACACACGCTCTTTCAAAAAGTGTTGATCAGAAGAAAAGGCAAGTTGGCACAGCTCAGCGCGATGCAGTAATTTCAGTCGCGCGGAAAGAGAAGAGAGGAAAGAAGGAAGCAGCAGCCGTTTTGAAGCTCTAGAAGAAGTGCGAGCACGCGCAGTGTTGCTCTGTGTGACAATTCTTCCTCAGCGTTCTTCGCTCGAGCATTTTTGGCGAGTAGTCGTTGTTGCTCGTTTCGGCCTCACACAAACTTATAAATCATCTTCCTGTTCAGCGGTCCGCGGTGATGCTTCTTTGTTGCTGTTTCATGCGATCATCATTCGCCGACGACGACAAGCAAAGCACGCACAATCTCTTCACCTGAGTCGAGCGGATGATGCAGCAGGCTGACTTCCCAGTACAAAGCTCCCTGTTACAGTACATGGTTTTGAACCGGTCTAGAGCATAGAGGGAAGGAGGCGACCATGGTTAATCCATCTCAACCTCAGACCTCGGCTAGCAAGCTCGAAAGCCAACAGCCGCTATCAGCGAGTCTCTTCGTGGCTACTACTCCTTTTCGTGTTTCTGAACGGATAATTGGTTGCCTGTCGCAGGGATAGCGTGAACAGGATAGCAAAGTGGCAGCTCTATCGGAAAGGAGACGTAGAGGCGGGTCAAGTTTTGTCTCGAGCATCTCATTGTTAGAAAGCCGACTAAAGACCGTGAGCGTCGAATAGAAACATGGTGAAGCCACGGCCAGACGCGGTCCTCGGGATCATGCAGAACAAGGTCTTCGCTTGTCGGCGTTTGTACTGTAGCTTTGGTACCGCAGTCAAATGGTCAGAGCCGAGCACATTCTTGCGACGGTACAACACACGTCACAGATTGCCATTCAAGGGCTCTAATCAGCCTGTTCGATCAACAAGCCCATCCTCCATTCTGGGATTGACAGACTCACCTGGTAACATAGGATGAGCTCACCAGGACAAGAGTGTCTATACCGAGATACTGGGCTGCGAACAGGTTGACTACTAGCGTCGGATTCGAGCCAGCCGCCGTACGCACGCAATGTCGTGGCTCGAGCTTGCTGTTGAACAGGTGCAGACCCTTGCGGCCAAGGCGCTCGAAAGGGATTTCAAGGGCTGCAGACTGTGTGCAAGCTGCAAACTTGAACTCTAAAGCACGCAGTGAAATGCCGCCCAATTCCAGAACGTGCAAGTTGCTCTGTTTCGACGCAGACGACGGTCTATTTTCTATGGAAGAATTACAACCGCCACCACGTTACAGTACAGTACAAATATGTTCATGCAACCTTGAGTTCGACAGCCACTCTTTTGCAGCATAACTAACTACAGTACACAACGGAAGACTTCAATAGTTATTCTATTGGCTTAGGAAAAGTGAAGACGCTCACATGTTGAGTCACTGACGGTCGCCGCTCAGTTTGACGAGGTAAGGCGGCAGTCTTTCTTAGGTTGATGATGTCGACAACGATCAATGGCGCTTCTAGTGTACCAGTCAATGACATCTGTTCATTTCTTCACATTCACGATGGATATGACTGCCAAATGGACAGCCGCGTCGTCATCTGCCGTCGCTCACGGACTCTCAAGCGCCTCTACAAGTGACGGTATTGCAGCTCTTAGAAGTGTGGTGTCCCTCTCTCTCTCTCTCTCTCTCTCTTTGGTCTCTTTCATGACGGAGAATCAATTTTCAAATAATGAATTTCGCATTCAAGAAGGTGAACGTCGGACAAGCCTTCCTTTTCTCTGATTTTGACTGGGCTCGTTAGCGTGGATTTGGGCGTCGCGGTTCGATTCGAGAAAGAGGGCATCATATCTGCAGGACCAAACCCCACCTTGAATTTACCTCGAACTTGAACTGAACAGAAGTGCATATCAAGTCTTTGACACAGAGAGGAAGAGAGAGAGAGAGAGAGAGAGAGAGCGCGTGTTGGTTGAGCCGTCATACAATCAATTCATTGAGTCTGTCAGTGTGTCAGTCAATCCAAATCAGCCTTGGACCTCTCTCTCTCTCTCTTCATACTTCGCCTGTCGCTGCTGCCTCAACTGCCTCGTGCTCAATGCTCACAGTGAGTGTGTGTCTCTTTGATGCCTTCATCTCGTCCGAATCTCACTCAAATTATTGTGATTTCGCGCCGATTTATTTCCCTTTTTGGCTCCCTTTAGCGCTTCTTGACGACGCTGCTGCTGCTGTCTGCTGCTGTCTGCTGTCGCATCTCGACACCTGACTGACATTTCACTCTCTGGTCTCGTTTCTGTGGCTCCGATTGCGCCTCCGCCATCTCACCTTCGCTCAATTCGTGTTGGCACTTGCTTGCTTCATTCGCAACCTTCCTTCCTCAATCCTATTCTTTCCTTTCCTCCTTCTTTCTCCGTCTGACGACCCTTTCCTGTCTCCACCTTCTCCCTACCCATCCCTACCTTTCCTTTCACCTACACTTCCCATTCCCCATCTCCTTTGTTGCACTTCTCCATCTCATCTTGTGCCACTGGTGGCCACCCGAAAAGTCAACCTTCTCATTTGCGCTTCTCTTTCCGTCCAGATCGCAATTTGGCTTGGCTTCTCGCGTTCGTCAGCATTTCTCGCCTTTCAAACCATCTCGATCGGCCACCTCTTGGATCAGCTCGATTTTGACACCGATTGCACACGAATTGCGACAGACACGTGCATAACGCTGGTTTATCAGTAGCGCTTTTGACTCAGTACGACTTCCGACATCATCCTGTCCTTGGTCGCGGCTGCCCTGATCTCGGTGTAGCACATGCCATATCGACGGCCCTTTCTAAACTGCGCTTCTCCTTAGATCCAGCGACCTCCGGTATCTTTCGAGCTTACCAGCTGTGCATGTGCTGATTGCCTGGCACGTGGCCTTCACGACCGACCATACACCTCTCATTGGGTCCCCAGCAGTTGTGGCATTGTGGCTTTCTTGCCGCAAGTCCCCCATCCGCTATTGATACCCCGTGCTCCGACATAACAGGTGGTGATCAGCGAAGTGTACCCGTTCCGGAACATATCCAATCACGCGCTGCACTTCCCCGCTCTGGTCTTCTGACCGCTCTACTCCTCAGTTAAGATTCCGCTTCTTGTCCATTCGACCTTGACAAGACAGAATCTGCTGCGACCGGACCCAACCCGTATCGTCTCCTGCTACCTAGCATGAACGGCTCTGCAACTGCTGCTGCAGGTCAGAACTTCATTGCTCCAAATCCTCCTTCTCAAGGGCCCTCTCCCAGCCCAGCTGCCACTCCCAACGACCACTTTGCTGCGGCCAACCCGGGCACTCGTGCACAAGTCAACGCGTGGGGCTGGCCATCTGGCTTCAATCAGCCTTCCCCCGCTAGCAACGCCGCTGGTCCCAGTCGACCTCCCTCTTATTCCGCTGCGTCGGCCGCTTCCCCTGCTCTCGGTTCGGCCACCATGTTTACACCACAATCGCAGCAGATCAACCATCAGCACCAGCAGCAACAGCAACACCTTCACCAGCAAACACAAATGCAGTTGATGCACCCGCAGCATCCGCAACATCCACAGCATCCGCAACATCTTCAGCATCAGCAACAGCAACAGCATCTGCAGCATCAGCTCAGTTCGCAACAGCAGCAGAACCCTCACTTTCAACTTCAGCAGCAGCAGCAGCAACAGCAGCAGCAGCAACAACAAAACCAGCCGCAGCAGCAAAACCATCCACAACAGCAGCAGCCGCAGCCGCCACCGCAGCAGCAGCATCAGCATCAACAGCAAGGTGGACAGCCACCAAACAATCAAGCCAAAGCTACGGTCTACCCTCCACAGCCATACGGTAACCCTCCTGCGTTCACCAACCTGAGCCACACCTCGTCGCCCAACAACTCCGCCAAGCCCAACACCCCAAACAGCCACTCGGTCATGATGTCCAAAAAACGCACTGCCAGCAAAAGTCCTGAGTTTGAGAGCAAGGACAAGCGCTCGCGGCCTGAAGATGGTGTCTCGGGTGACAACAAGGGCGCTGACGGTATTCTCGGCCATGCTGGCTCCGTTTCCGATGGTCGCGTCTGGGGAGAAGAGGCGACCAAGCTTGACGTCTACGTTTGGGACTATCTCAGCCGCAGAGGCTTCAGTTCGGCAGCCAAGGCCCTCATGAACGAAGCTGGAATGACAGAGCCACCGGAGGTGCCGCTCAAAACACCACAGGGCCTTCTCTTCGAATACTGGGCCATTTTCTGGGATGTCTTTGCCGCTCGCTCAGGCCGCGGAGGAAGCGAAGCCGCTGCTTATTTTGAATATCAGGAGTCGCGCAACATGCAGCGCCTGACTGAGGCCAATCGCAAGACTGAGGCGCTCGAGTCACAGTATCAGGCTCCCGAGAACGGTGCACGGTTCCCCAACATCGTCGTCTCGGGTCTCAACGCAGATCCCAATACCACAGGCGGCGGCGCTGGTGCTGGCGTTGCCGCTGCCGGTCCCAACGGCCGTGCGGCTGCTCCTGTTGCTTGGAACCCTGCTGCACTCCCTCAGGCTCAGCAGCAGCAATTGCTCATTACAGCTGCCCAACGTCAGAACATTCCTCTGCACGAGATCAAGAATCTCACACCGGCTTCCAGAATGGCTCTGATCAACTCGATGAATCCCAACAACCCAGCCAACGCTCAAGCTGTGCGTCCTGGCATGAACAACCCTATGATGGAACAGCAGCTTCAGGCTCGATTGCAGCAACAGCAGGCAGTTCATCGCATGATGCAGCAGCAGAGGCAGGCTAGTGGTCAGGGTCCCATGTCCGGTGCACCACCCATGGCCAACGCCATGCAGATCAGGCCGCCTATGGGACCTCAGCAAATGCCAGGCGCAGGAGGATCACCGGCGCCACCCACACCTGGAGGCACGATGGACGGTCGAAGATCCGTGGGTCCTGGCGCAGAAGGTAACCGACCCGATCATATGGCTGTGCCTCCCGGCGTTCTCGCTGCCGGCAATACTCAATCTCAAGCACCGCAGCCACCGACACCAGGTGGGACTCAGCCTTCACAGCAGCAGCAGCAACAACAGCAGCAGCAGCATCAGCAGCAGCCTCAGGGTGGTCAGCCTGGTCAGCCACCACAGCAACAGCACCCTCAACTCAATCCGCACCAGCAGCAGATGGTTATGAATCAGTTCCAGAGTGTTCAAGCGGCTATGCGTGAAGAGTGGATGAAGGCGCAAAACGCGCCAAACCAGACTACTGCGGCCGACTTTTACGCCAACGTTCAGGCATATCAGGCTAAGGCGCAGGGTCTGCAGAACTTGTTGCGAGCACAGGCAAACTACCAGGGTGGTGCCGGCGTTGGCGCGCCTGGCAATGGTGCTCAGCCAGGTATGCCTGGTCAGCCAGGACCGTCACCTCAAGCTCGGCCTCCTGGCATGGGTGGTGCAGGCCTTCCTGGTGCAGCTGCATCTGGCAGTCCAGCCAGCATGGCCAACATGACACCTCAGCAGCGAGCAGCACACATTGCAAACGCTCAGGCTGCCGCTGGTCGTATCACCCCGCTGATGGCAACGCATGATCCAGGTTTGATGGCTGGCATGATGGGTTCCAACAGTATGCCCAACGGTACCGGACCTCGTCCTACCCCACCGGGCCAGCAAGGCGGTCCAGGCCAGCAGCAGCAGCAGCAACAACAACAACAACAGCAGCAGCAGCAGCCTGGCCAGCAAGGTCCACCTGGTGGCTTCCAGCAGCCGCAGCAGCCTCAACAGCAGCCGCAGCAGCAGGGTCCGGCTCGACCCCCATCTGCTCAAGATCGTCCGGAGGATCCGCACACGAGTCACTTCTCGTCTGTACAGATGGGCTCGTCGCCTGCCAACATCCAGCGTCCAGGCATGCAGCGCGGAACTTCGCAGATGGGCTCGAGTGTCGGTGGCATGGGCCCGCCCGGAGCCGCCTCTATCTCATCGCCCTCTCCGCGCATCACTGCAACAAGTTTGCAGCAGCAACAGTCCGGCAACAACAACAACAGCGCCAACGCCAACCAGGGTGCAGCCCAGAGCGGGTCACCTGCTCCTTCGAATGTTCCCAACACACCCAAGTTGGGATCAGCCGAGAAGGGCAAGAAGGGCAATGCTCGTCAACGTAAGAACTCGAAGGCGACGACCAAGACGCCTGTTCTGACCGCTGCATCTGTTCCAGGCTCAAATGCAGCAGCTTCTGGTCCGGCCGCACCGAGCAGCAATGGTGCAGCAGGTCCATCGACTCCTGCTGCCGCCAACGCCGCGACGCCTGTCAGCACCAGTGCTGCCACACCTGCTCAAGATGCGATGAGCAAGAATGACAACGGCCCTGGTACCGGTCCCGGCCCTCAAACTACATCGCAGCCCATCGACTCTGCTATGCCACCACCGTCTGGTCCACCTGCCAACTCGTCCGATGCGAACAACTTTGGCGGCTCTGACAGCAATGGTAACAATGCCAACGCCAATGGACCTTCAGGTATGGATGGCAGCAGTGCTGGTGGCGTTGATGGAAACGGAGCCGGTGGCAGTGGTACGGGCGGTGCCGAGGACTTCAGCATGTTTGGCTTTGGTGGGTCGATGAACGACATCTTTGACTTCGATTTGTCAACGGACGGCACGGGTGGTCAAGGATTGAGTGGAGATGGATGGGATAGCAACTTTGGCAACTTGTTTGGCTCAGGGACTGGTGGTCAAGATGGATCATAGAAGGCATTGTTCCAGCTCAACAGTCCGCTTTTGTTTCCGGTCAAGACCTCAAGCCTGGTTGTCTTTCAGCATACCCCCTAGCCTCTTACTCGCTGTTCACGTTCCCAAAACGCTTGGCTGCCTTTAGGCAGTCCGATTCGCTTACATCTCCTTCACTGCTCATGGTTTCATTGCGTCTTCTCCTGTCTTTCTAGCATGTCTTTCTTCTGCTGATGCCTACTCCACATGCATCTTGTTTATCACTCTTCCTTTTCCTCGCAGTCACCGGCTCTGAATCTCAATTCTTTCCATTCCCAACTCACTATAACATTGATCTTGTTTGACGTTGAGCGAAAGAGAAGGGTCGAACTGAAGTCTGAGAGGGGCGAGATGTGTCCCCTTTTCTTCCTTGGGTGTTAGGTTTCGAAAAAAGTTGCTGATAAATCACGTGTAAGCGCCATTTTTTCGGAATCCGTTCGAGAAGAAGCGCTTTCTTGGAAGACTTACTCAATTTCCTTGATATCATTTGACTTGTGACCAACACCATCTCGTTTTCACTACACGTCCGGCGACCTCCGTCTACAAGCTTTATCGTCAATCCTCACGCCATCACGGGCTCTACGTATTGCTCTCTCACTCCAGTCGAACCTTTTCGCATTCCGCTCATAAGCAGTTGGAGGAATTCTTGAAGACGTTTAGGGATTCAAGATGTATCTTCTAGGTGTTCATTTGGCAGATCATAAGTTGGTCAGGGTAAGTCTCTCGTTCGCTGCTCTTTTCCTCGATCATACTCTTAATCTTGTAGCACAGCTTTGCTGATACTTTTCCTTCGTTATCTCTCCTTGCTGATTTACGGTATCTAGATCGCATTGACCAACTTTTACGGCATCTCTTACGACACTGCCAATCGTCTCTGCGCTCGTCTTTCTCTACACGATCGAGCCACAGTCGCAAGCTTGACAGAATCACAAATTACCCAACTCTCAGCCTACCTTTCATCCCCAGGTTCCATTCCTGCCCGCAAGCCTCATCCCACAACCCCTTCTTCTCAACTCCTCAACCCCACGCCATCTTCTTCCACTTCTTCGGACCAAATTAGCACAGAAGCACGTCCGTCGTTGGAGAACAACGCAGCAAATGATCCTTTGAGACAGATCAAAATCGAAGCAGATCTCAAACGTGTTCTTCATGCCAACATCAACCACCACAGAAACGTGGGTAGTTACAGGGGCAGGAGACATGCAAGTCATTTACCGGTTAGAGGACAGAGAACAAGCACAAATGCAAACACAGCAAAGAAGTTGAACAGGCTGGAAAGGAGAGGTTTTGCTACCTCCGCACGAGCAGAGGTCAAGGAAGCGGTGTCTTTGAAGGATTTGTTGGCTCCGCTTGCAAAGATTCGTTTTAGTGAATCGACGTAAAACGCCGGTCGGATTGACGGGTTTTGTAAAGTAATACAAATACAGGCTCCTTCTAGTTTTAGCTCAAGATTTAGATAAGGAAGTGCGAAATCTGCGGGCTGTGTGCGTGATGAAGAGACTCAATAACGGCATGGTGTCTCAGCTGTGTGTCTGATTTGTGTCCTTCGACAGAACATATAATTCGTAGGACACACACGATAGAATGAAGCTCCATGAGGGAGGAGGGTGGGAGCTGAGTCAAGCGACTTAATCATGAGCTTGATTGAAATAGAAAGCGGAAAGAGACGTACGATACAGTTGTTTGCAGAAGGGAGGGAGGGAGTGATGAAGAATGGTATGAGTACTGGCATGAGGTTGAAGATGCAAAGGTCTGAAGGAGGAGGCGAATTCCGCTGTAGAAAGCTATCCCATTGCAAAGGCTGTCAGGTGCAGCAACGCAGGGAGGTATCAGAACAAATCTTCCAACGTCAATTGTTTAGCTACATCCGTATTCGCCACCATTGCCTGAAACTCTTCGAAATCCAACTTGCCATCACCATTTGTGTCTGCCTCCATAATCGTCTTATCCACGATCTGTTGCAATTGTTGATCCTTCAAATTATTCCCCACCATCATCTTCAACACTAAAAACAACTCTCCATTACTGATCAACCCATCTCTGTCCATATCATAGACCTTGAACGCAAATTTGAGCTTCTCCTCTCTAGATCCTTGATTGGAGAACGCAGAAAGACCAGCTACGAACTCCTGGAAGTCTACGGTTCCACCACCATCTTCGTCAAAGATAGCAATGAGTCGAAGAGCGAGTGGATTATTGGCGATTTGAGGGATTTGAAGGAATTCGTCTTTGTCGATCGAACCGGAACCGTCACGGTCGAGTTTCATGAAACGTTTTTTAAGACGCTGGATTTCTTTCGAGTTGAAGTTGGAGGTCTGTTCGATTTCGGAGAGAAGTTGAGAACCTTGTTGACCCATGATTGCGGCAAGAGTGAGGGGGGAAGAGAGGAAGGAGAAGTTGTTGAAGGAAAGGAGATGCGGAAGAGGTGGTATATGTCACGCCAGGTGTGCGAGAAGCAAGGAAAAGAGACCAGCTCGAGAGGAGACGAGACGATGCGAGACGAAAAAGGACCGAAGCCGAAGTGATGTTGGGAGGCTGTTGAGATGATCAATGCTTGATGGTTGTCTTTTGACGAGGAGAAGGTGAGAATATCACATGCACACTTTGAGTCCCTCTGGAGGTTGAGACCGGACATGCAACTCTGTCGTTGTGAACTGGCGGCTGGTGCGCGCATGTGTGTCTATCTCTTTTGACCGTGCTCGCGTGTTCGCACTGAAACCAGACACAAGAAAAGGTGTTGGTTTGACTTGATTCGCGGACCTAATCAAATTTCTACACAGTGTCAGACCTTTGACATCATACAGAGGCAGAAAATTCTGGTTTGTGCTTCGCAGCGTGGTGATCGCGCGTACGCGGCCCAGAAGGGAGAGTAAAACTCCAGAGGCAGCACACTCACTGCGTTGTGTGTATTGCTTTCGACTCCACTTTTTCGAAAGCTCTGGCGCCGCTTAGACCAACGCTCAAAGGCCAAGTCACGGAAAGGATTAGAGCAACACCTCATCATCTCGACTTGCTCAGCTTGACACATTCACTTTCTCAACCTACCTTCTCGTCGCCAACTATTTCCTCGGACTAGCGCATCAACACCTACCCAGCGCAAATCATCTCGTAGCTAGCGTAGCGTCATTTTCCAACTTTCTCAGCTCCCCGTTCGCCAAAACCACAGCTCTTCTGCTGAACATATTCGCCCAAAATGGCAGTCAACGGCATGGACATCACTGGCCATCTCAAAAAGGGTGAAGTCAATCTCGGCACATCCATCATGGCAGTAGCCTACGACAAAGGTGTCATCCTCGGTGCTGATTCGCGTACAACCATGGGCTCGTACATCGCCAACCGTGTTACCGACAAACTCACCCATCTCTCGGACCGTATCTACTGCTGTCGTTCCGGTTCAGCTGCTGACACACAAGCCATCGCAGACATCGTTACCTACTATCTCGATATGTATGCTGTTCAATCTGGTTCTCCACCTCAGACGGAAATCGCAGCGAATCTATTCCAAGAGATCGTGTATCAGAACAAAGATAGATTAAGCGCAGGAATCATCGTTGCCGGATGGGATAAGAAGGATGGTGGAAGGGTGTTCAACGTTCCATTGGGCGGAGGTGTTTTTGAACAACCATGGGCAATTGGTGGAAGTGGTAGTACTTATATCTACGGTTACTGCGATGCAACATGGAAAGCTGGTTGGGGTAAGGAGAAGACAATTGAGTTTGTAAAGAATGGTACGTATATCCCCCCCCTCTTTTCTCGCTCCTTTTCAAGGGTGATCAAACTCTCTTATTAACCAGATTTGCTTTTGTTGTGACATTCGACTTGGTCTCGAACAGCACTGGCACTCGCAATGCGAAGAGACGGCTCTTCAGGAGGCACAATTCGTCTAGTCGACATCACAGAGGACGGCGTCGAAAGACACTTTGTTCCCGGTGATCAACTCCCAGACCTTGCAGACAAGATTGTATAATACCTTTCCTCACCACATTTCTCGCGAATTACAAATACAGCTCTTCAAACAACAAATGCTTTCATCAAACACAGCAGCGATATAGAAGGAACAGAAGCATGTATTACGGCATCAGCTCTTAACGCAGCGACGAGCCTTTACTAGGGTTTCTAGACCCTGGAGTGGATGTATTGGCTGCAGCCTGCTGACCGACTCCAGCCTGTCTGCGGACTGTTGTAGGACTTGAGGACCGGGTTGCAGCACCATGGGCTGTGGCTGATCCAGAAACTGGGGCTCCGGAAGAAGGAAGATGAATGCCGAAGAAACTGCTTGTGCCTGTATTGGGCGCTGAAATGCTTCCTGCTCCCCGTGCATTTGAGGTGGCCGCTGAACTGAGACCTAGTCCGAACCGACCAGAGTTTGACCCAGAAGGAGTGACGGTCCCAGTTGCACCGGATCCAGTCATGGGTGTTGCTGCTTGACTAACTCTTCTCCTTCCTGGTCCGCTTCCACCAGTGGTAGAGGAGGCTGAGGAAATTGCTCCTCCGGCAGTAGAAGTAATGCGGGGCGCAGCGTAATCAGGCGCAATTTGGGGGCCTCCGTTCCCCATAGCTCCACCGCCTATAGCCGCCTGACGTCTTGCTCGTTCATGCTTATTCTGAACCACTCTGAAATGATGCAACAGATCGTTCCACTTGATCTCTGCCATAGAAGCCGATCCACCTCCTCCCCCTCCCCCTCCTCCACCACTTGCGGTACCTCCACCACCACCTCCACTCGCTGCAGAACCTCCCGTTCCCCCACCGACCGTCTTTGACCCCCTACTCCCTCCCGCATAGCTCGACCTAGGCACACTATGCAGGAACCCCAGCCCATTCACCGCATTCAACCTATTTCTCAACGTCACAAAAGCCGAACTCTGCGGTAACAACATCAACACCCCATACAAACACTTGAACAAATACGGATACCTCTCCGGTTCCAACAACTGCAGCCTCAACGCTGTAAAAATCGGCGACTCCAACAACTGCACCAGCTTATCAATCTGGATCAACAACGACACAGTGATCTCCAACTCGGCAAAGATCGTCAACAAGTTACTCGCATGCTCATACGCCTGTGCCAACAAGCACAGGCTGAATGCAGCCACGGCATTGTGGCACCAGCATCGATAGATAGAGGCGAAGAGGAGTTGACCTTCCCGCGAATCGAGGTTGCGGAGTTTCTTGCGAAAATCAGCGAGTTCAGGCGAGGTGATGAGGATGATGGCGAGGTTTTGCACCATGATCGAGGCGAATTCGAGATCTTCGTCCTTCTCGAGGATTTCAGCGAGCGCGCGGAAGATTCGTTCTGTGTGTAGAGAAGCACAGAGTTGTCGAATGATCAACGATCCTCGTGTCTCAAGTAAGCGGCGGTCGGTGCTGAAGAGACTCAGAAGATTAGCCATGAATGCGTGGAAGTATGAGTCTTCCGATGCAGAACTAATCTGTGCTAGAAGACGCAAATCGCATCGAATGACTTCGTCAGAAGGATCAGAAAGAGTCTTGAGGAGAGCGGGGAATGTGCCGTCATCCATGGATAGAATTTTGCGGGGAGATTTGCGATGGAGCATCAGAAGCCATTCGAGAGCAGTGACTCGCGTTTCTTCGTGCTCGTCAAGAAGTTGCAAGGTGAGAGCGTTGACGGTGGTTTGATAGTCGAAAGGATCCGCTTCGATGGGGGCGCTGGGATCGGCGCCGTTGGGCGATGCGACGCGATCGTCATTGGTTGCGTTTTCCGAGAGGCTGAGGGCTGCGAGACCTACAGTAGGCTCGCCTGTGATTGTACCAGCACGCGACCTGGGAGATAATACGCCAGTTGTGGCCGAACCAGATGGCCTTGAGAGGGAAGGATGTCTGCTCACGTTGCCATGCTGCGTTGGACTGCCTGCGTTGCCTCGATCGCGAGCAGATGAGGTGGAGCCGGTAGGTCGATGTCCTTGGAAAGCGGCCGTTGACCCAACGGCCGGTCGTGTACTTGGTGGTGTCGAGGGTGCAGGAATGTCTTGAATGACACGGTAGAGGTTGATGTTGGTAGCATGTGCTGCACTCGCGATGGCAGGGCTGTGATGAGCAAGACTTGGCAGAATAGCAGAGATGAGACGTGGAGTGAAGGGCACTACAACATCCTTCACGACCAGTAGGAACTCGGCGATCCATTGCAAGGTGGTAGCTTGTATCTCTTCATCCGGGTAGCCGATATGGTTGATGAGAATTTCCATGATAGAAGCATAGTCAATTCGAACCTCAGTGCCTTCCACCCAGATGTCCTCCTCCTCGTCTTCATCGTCCTCGTTCTCTGCATCATCGACGCCATCTTGATCATTGGCAGCGACGAGGGCTGCAGACTCGTGATCTGCGGTCTGAGGTGGCACTGGCGATGTGCCACCTTCTGATCTTGGCTTTGGCGGTGGCTGGAGAGGTGTTCTGGTGGACTTGCTCGGGCTGGCGCTTCTCGGCTGCACTTCGTTTTGCGATTGTGCTGGAGTCTCTTCATCGTGCTCTGCCTTGCTGGGCTGGCTTTCGATGGCCCCAGCAGCTGTGATGCGCTGTTTACCTTTGCGTTTCTTGTGTTCCTGGCGTTCGGCTCGATGTTGTTCGAAAGCCTGTCTTCTTGCGGCCAGCTCTGCAGCGTGTCGAATTTCGCGCAAGAAGTCTGCAAGAACATTGGCAGTGGCCACTCTGACATCGGTGTTGGGATCGCTGAGGTACTTGAGTAGGCCATCGAGGAAGGAGGGGAGGTAGCTGACCAACTCAAGCTCAGGTACCGACCCAAGCACAGTGATCCAACTGACGAGGTAGTTGCGCGTGAAGGGGCTGAGCACGTACATACGCTCCGAAAGAAGCGGAATGAAGCGTGCAAGTGAGAAGACCTTGTTGCTCGCGGTTCCTTCTTCATCGATCTGATGCGCCTTTTCTCGTGCCACGTCGAGCTCTGCCACACCACCGGTCACGCCATCTTGAGCATCCTGATGAGCGCGGATAAGCGAGATGTCTTGGAACTGGGAGACGTAGTGAGGAGCTGCTTCGCAGACAATGTCTTTGAGCAAACGGTCGAGCAGTTCAGCACCATTCTTGACGCTCAGCTCCGAATCAGCTGCGAGTTTGGAGAGAGCATCGAAGGTTTCGTTAAAGTACACAAGAATCTCTCCCTTGCAGACCTTGGCGATGTTGTAGAAGCTCTCGCAGGCAAAGTATCGGATCTTGCTATCTGGATCGTTGAAGCAAGCAAGGACTGGCTTGGCAATCTGTTCGAGGAATGGAGCGATTTCTACACCGAGGGCAATGGCGATACCTGCAAGACCGATGAGACCACCATTACGAGCATTGACGTTCTGAGGTGATGCGGTGAGAAAGGAACATAGCTGTTGAACGATGAGATTGACTCTAGCTCGATCGCCTTTGGCGAGGCATTCGCGAACCTGGCGTTCAAGGTCGAGGGTAGCTGCCTTTCTTTTGTCGTAGACGCGATCGAGGAGCGCTTTTTGGAGAGTTGCGTCCATTATTGCCTGGCTGCCTGGCTGCCTGACTGCCTAGCCCTTTGCTAAGATGCTAGACGTGGGTACGGCTGCCAAAGAGTGACAAGTAGGTGTCGAGGCTGGGGCCGCAAATTGATGAAGGATCGAAGATGGAGAAGACTGTAAACGAGAAGCATGTGTGTTGCTCTCTCTCAACAGGCTCGCGTGTGTGTTGTGCTGCAGCTCTCCTAACTCAGGGTCCTTCTCGAGTCGCGGCACGGACCTGTCACTAAGTTACAGTACGCTATGTTGAGAGAAGAGGCTCTTGTCGCGCTGTGCTGCCTTGAGATTTTCGCACCGTCGCTAGCCGGAAGAAGAGGATAGATGTGGAGTAAAAAATCCGGCTCAGCACGCGCTCTTTCTTGACGTTCACAAATTGCGCAGGCTGCTGCTGCTTGCTGTTGCTTGTCGCCCTCACGCGTCTTTCATTTGTTCGTTCTGGATCTTTGGCGCTGCTAAAGGGGTTCGACGCCGCCGCGGTCAAAGGCTTAAAAAAAATTTCCGCCGACAAAAAACAAATCAAAAATCAAAAAAAGAAGTCGAGTCTGCAAGGAAAAGCCTAAAAATTTCGTCTTCGGTACGATGTGATTTGGTTGCATTTGCAGTTTCATGTCATGTCGACGTCAAATGCTTCTCCATCCTCTGGTTCGGATCGTCCGACAGTGTCCACAACATCTGCTCAACACCGACATCACACGGCATCAGACGGCTTCAGAGCACTACCGTCACGCGATCGGCCCATCCGCTCCTTTTCAAGCATCGTAAATTTTCAAGTTCTCCCACGGCAGCGGTTTTCTTCCCGGGTCACATCCGACAGATAGACTCAGCTTCGTTCAACTTGCAGTGCGGTGCTCCATCATCCACAACAGCGACTACGCTCAGCTTCATCATAGCTGAAATTGATTCGAAAGATCACGACTCTCCGACTTGGTTTAGCTCGTCGCTTGATTACTCAAGCACAGCTCACAGCATTCAATATGGCCGAAGTGGTTAGACGGCCACCATCCCAAGATGAGCGCAACGGCGCCTCTTCATCCTCTTCGCGGTCTTATAGTCAATCGCCACAAAAGAAAGGGTTGAATCGATCCGACTCGTTCTCTAGTAGTCCGAGCAAAAAGTCGTCATCAGCAAACGGTCACTACCACAAGAAGTCATCCTCCTTGCCAAATTCTCCATCAAAGGAAGAGCGACGGAAATTGGCCAAAGAGATCCTTGCCAATGGCTCAGACCAACTCCGCGCCACCTTGAAACAGAAAGGCATGCTTCACGCCCTACTATCGGATCCAGTTAAGTTTATCAAGTCGAACCAGAAGCAAGGTCAAGATTACACAACGCTCGGCTTGACTCCAGTCAACGATCCTAATTTTGCTGCTGCACAGAAGCGCAAGCAGGAGCAGAAACAGCACTCTTTGCTGCTGCATACCGATTCTCCTAAACTAAATGGCACATCAACATTGGACGACGAGACAGCATCAGCACCATCCTCGCCAACGAAGAAGATCAAGTCAAAAGGGGACCTCTACCCACACAAAATCTCCCTTCGATTCCCCGGCAAGGTGCGCTCCATCGCCGCCGGTCTCTCCAACTACGGCAATACATGTTACATGAACTCGGTCATGCAGTCTCTCATCCATACTCCACCACTTGCTTTCGCACTGCTCACTCAAGACCTTGATACGCTACATGGCGATTGGGGTGGCAAACCTAACGCCAACTTCGATGCTGTTATTGCCATGCAGAATTTCGCAAAGCGCTCTCTACAAGGTACACGCCCCACCAATGCTCCTCAAGAATTCAACCGCAACCTCAAAGCCTTCGCTAAACCTTTGCGACAGGGTAGACAAGAAGATGCCCATGAGTATCTGCGATTCTTGCTCGAAGCTTTGCAACAGAGCTGTCTTGCACGTGCACCTAAATCATTGAAGCCCGACGATCCTATCCGACGCACCACTTTTGTGCAAAAGACCTTCGGAGGCAAGCTCAGGAGCAGAGTCACATGTCACAACTGCGGTCACAACTCGGACACTTTCGATCCCTTTATGGATCTCTCCCTCGATGTTCGTAAGGGTATCAACTCTCTCACCGATGCTTTCAGAGCTTTTGTTGCCAAAGATCATCTCACCGGATCAGAAAAATACAAATGCGACAAATGCAAGCGCAAGGTAGACGCCACCAAACAATTCACCATCGAATCCGCTCCACCTGCTCTCACTGTCCACCTCAAGAGATTTACCGTCTTCGGCGGAAAGGTCTCGCGTCAAATCAGCTTTGACGAAGGTCTTAACATCGCACCCTACCTCTCGGTTAACAATGGTCCTGTGAGGTACAAGCTTTATGCTGCTGTACATCATTATGGATCCGGTCCGAATAGTGGGCACTATGTTGCGAGTGTGAAAGCACCATGTGGGAAGTGGACTAGAATGGATGATAGTCATGTTAGTGAGATGGGGAGGGTGGGACCGGTGAATGATCAGAGTGCGTATATTTTGTTCTATTTGCGGGAGAATGATGGTTTGGAGAAGGCGATCGCTGCCGTCGCTCCTGGTAAAGTGATGCAGAGCAAGCTTTTGCAGAAGAGAAAAGCAGAGGAGTCAGAATCTGCTTCCGAGTCTGAACAGGAAGAAGATGAGGAGGAGAAGAAGAGTGATGCGGATGAGTTCGACGATACAGCAGCCTACGCAGCATTACTCAAACGAAGAAAAGCTGAAAAGAAACCAGCTCCATCACCCTCCTCACAAAGCGATTCTGACGACTCCCTCACCTCCGGCGCTGCATCCAAACGTAAGCTCGTAAATGGTACGAGCTCGAAACTCGACGCCATGTTAGGCTCGAAACCCAAATCAGCAGCCAGTTTCTACGGTGCTACTCCTCGACCATCCAACCCTTTCACCCTCCCTCCTGCAAGCTCTGCTTCCGACGAGGAGCTAGGCACACCGATCGAAAGGGATGAATACGAATCTCTGGTCGGTGTTCCTGTCTCTCCTGCCAAATCCAATCGAAGTGTTGATCCGGAACTCGAATCCGATTCCGAACCATCCTCACCCCCCGCGCTTTCAAAGAAGGAAAAGAGAAAGCAGAAAAAGGCAGCACAAGCCATTCTTTCTGCCGAATCCTCCCGCGGTATTCCTTCCTCACCCTACGCTAGTGCATTGACGGGAGCAAGAGACCAGAAGAAGAAGAATAAGAAAGAGAAGAAGACCATCTCGGCACTGGGTGGGTTGGCGGGCAAGATGAAACCTCGATTCTCTTATTGAACTCATGCATAGGTTTGCTCTGTCTTTTTGCAATTTCATAGACAAGTTTGTTTCTCGGATATTCCATCACCTTATGTGCGTGCGATGTGTGAAGAAAGTAAGATGTGAGAAACTGATGAATAAGGACGCTGAGATGTCAGTAGTTATGAACTTTTGGACTTCAAAAATCTCCGATGTGTCAAGAGTGAAATTTGATACCTGAACAGTAAGGTGTGGCGGGCGAGTTTTATTCGGAAATCGGAAATTGCTTGTGTTGGACTGAAAGAAATGCAAAGCACAAACCAACACCAACACTTCCTTTTCTTTCTCCCTAACAAATCGTCTCAAAGATGTCTTTCTCAAACACTTCAGCGACCAAACGACAGCTTAGTATCAAGACTGGTGTTGTCAAACGGTAAGTTCTTCTCACCTGCTTCTAACAAGCTACCAATACTCATCCTGATCTCTGTTGCTCCTTCCTGCTCGAACATCCAATAGTCTAGCAAAAGAAGAATCATCTTACATCCTCGAAGCGTCTTCACAACGCAACCGGATCACCTCATTCATCGATTCGGGTAAAGATGAATACGAAGTCAAACAGCAGCGCAAAGTGCTCGAGGATAGTTTGAAGATGATTCCGGATTGTAGAAAGAGATTGGAGTTGGCAGTTGATGATTTACGGAACTATATGGTAAGTCTTACACCCCTCTGTATTTCTTGAATCAGAAAGAGTTCTGACATTATGCTTTTGTAGGAGGGATTGGAAGAGGATGAAGAGGTGAAAAGTACCGAAGAGTACACCGCAGCTAAGGGAGTATTGGATGATGTAAAAGGGCAGTTGGAAAGTCCACTACCTAGTGTATAGTTGGTAATCTCATCAAGCAATATCTGAAGATTCGAAACGAGGGATTGTTTTACATTCTAAAAAGAGATCTAGTATAACAAGAATAACATCATGGCGAACCAACACAGAAAACAAGCAGATGTCTAAGATAAACGGAGAGTAGTCTAGCGAAATTGGAGTTCCAAAGAGTGAGAAGGGAGGTTTATCGATCAGCAGACTCATCATCTTCATCCGCTCTAGTGTGGGAAAGATGTAGTGAGCTTGCATTGGATTGAGAATGGGGAAGTTCGCTTTTACCACCAACTAGGGGTGAATCGGAGGGGGAGAAGGGAGAGAACATGAATCCGTTTGGATCTCGATTATAGCTGTTGCTTGCGAATGGATCTCTACCCCTTCCAACTCCCATTCCACTAGGGGAAGGGGAATGGTTGGATTGTTGCATTGCTTGGAGTCTTTGAGCGAGTGCAGCACGGGTTGTTTCGTCAAACTCGAGGTTGGAAAATGCATCGATGAGGGATGATTCTGCATCTTGTTGAGAAGAACGAAGGAAGTGGTCGGGAGTTTCGCGGGAGTTGAAATCGAATGGTTGGTTGGAATGGGAGCTTCCACTTGCAGCGTTTGTGGTGGTGGTGAAGCCGTTGGGGTTCATTCCGGGGAGACCGTTGCGAAATTGCTGCGATTGTTGGTGAAGATGTGGTGGCAGATGAGCATGTTGTTGCTGCTGTTGATGCTGTTGGAGGAAAGAAGGAAGTGGAGGACGCTGACCCATTCCTCCCACACCGCCAGGCATTCCTGGTTGCGAGCCAGAAGAAGAAGGAAGACCACCACCGCCAAGATTGGCAGCAGCAAGTTGACGTGCCAACGTAGATAGCGGATCATTGGCTCCACCAAATCCGGGCATCCCTCCGCCACCAACCCTTTGACTTTGACTGTGCATTTGCGTTTGCGCTTGCACTTGAGCCTGAGCTGCACTGAGCGCGCTTCCCAATCCGGCCAACTGCGCCAACTGCGAAGGACTCAGAGTGCTCAATCCAGCAAGTCCCGCAAGTTGACCCAATTGAGCGTACTGAGCCATCGTCTGTGCTGCGGCTGCAGCTGCCTTATCCCCCTGGCTTCGACCCCAGCTTAGACGAATCTTGGAGTTCAAGATAGGGAACCCGTTCATGCGGTGGATGGCATTTTCGGCGTCCTGCTTGCGAACATACTGGACGAAACCGCATCCCTTACCGGGTGGGATCTTGACGTATGTGATTTCGCCAAAGTGCTCAAAGTACCTGCGTAGGGTCTGTTCCGAGATGAGCGACGAGAGACCACCAACAAAGACAGTGGTGTTGTTGGGATCTGCTGCACTATCGTTCGGGTTGCCATTGCCATTGCCACCACCGCCGCCGCCACCCATCTGCTGTTGCAAGGGCGGAGGTGCCGATGAAGGGGTATGGGAACGCAGCATGCCTGCTGGAGAAGAGTCGCGCGTTCCATCTACACCACTGCTACTACCACCGCCACCACCAAGATGACCAGGGAAGCCCCCGTACAGCGGACCGAAAGAGGCAGGCGCGTTAGGGCCACCGGCGCTACCAGGACCTTCGTATGGCGACGCAGGTGCGATTGGCGAAATGAGTGAAGATGAGTTGCTTGGGCTGGATTGCTGTCGAACGTGCGGCGGTTGCGGCTGCGGCGAAACAACTTCGGATCGTGCACCACCAGGTGCAACTACGCCAGGAGCGCCTCCGTAGAGGAACGAAGCACCTGCGTTTTGTGCAGGGTTGTGGGGACGGGGCATCTGCAAGTGTTGCAGGTTGGGATCACCAAGCCCCAGAGGCGGCGGAGGAGGAGCCATGCCTCTGTTCTTGGGTGTAGCCGTGCTAACACGCAATGGGCGCCCTGGCGAGAGACCGTTGGCTGGCGATACAACAACACCCTGCATCTCAACCAAAGCTCGGTTGCAATCGGCCTCGAGAGCGAAACGTACGAAGCCATAGCCTTTCGAGACACCGGTGACCGGATCCGTCATGATCTTGGCGGACTTGGTCGAGTGGAACGGGGCTGGACCGATGTGTGCACCAGGCTGGTAGATGCCTTGCGCCTGCTGAGCATGAATGAGTGCCGAGGCGAAAGGGTGGTTGTGTGGCCACGCTGGCGGGTTGAGGAATTGCGCCACGAGATCTTCCTCACGCAGGTCAGGGCTCAAGTCGCCGACAAAGATGCTGAATTCGGACTCCTTGTTCAAGCTATAGACGGGACTCTGCGAGGTGCCTACGCCGGGTGCGCCACGTGAAGCTGCCGCATTGTCGTGGAGGCGAGAAGAGCGTTCCGACATGGACGAATGTGGACGGTCGGCAGGATTGAGGGAAGGAGGAAAGTCGAGCGGACCCATAGCACCGTTGCGAGCCTGCCAAGACTGCTGCTGCTGCTGAGGGTAGCCTTGTTGACTTGAGGAATGCGAAGGTGGGTATGGCCCGGAGTTGGAAGAGTGCTGATGCAAAGATTGTGGGTGCTGTTGCTGCGGCGGATGAGATTGAAGCTGAGACTGGAATTGATGACCACCGTTGTTGTTGTTGTTTTGATGCTGTTGCGAATTGATGTTTAAATGCGAGTGCTGTGTGTGCTGCTGGTGCTGACTGTGCTGAAGATGCTGGTATGAGTTGGATGAGTGGCTAGGCTCGTTGAAGTAGCGAGGGGAGGTAACATTGCTCCTTGGAGGCGGCGAAGAAGCAGGATGTGAGCCTGAAGGCGATCTCACCTGATGAGACGACCTTTCGACCTCATGAAGCAAGTTTGGGCTGAAGAGTGGAGGCCTGGACAGCGGGGACGAGCTGCGGGCGATATTGAAGTTGTGACGCAGTCGACTCGCCTGGTCATAGCCTTGTCCTTGCCTCCCAACGGAGCCGTTACCGCCATGGTTCGAGTTGGCTCCGTTGCTGTGCAAGCTGGAGATACTGCTGCTCATAGCATTGTTGTTGCCGTGATCTTGGTTCGATTGCCCGAAAGCGCCTCCGCTGCTTTGAGGGAGGTTGACGGTAGCATGGCCATCGTCTGATGACATGTTGCGCGAGAACTGGAAAGGTCGTGAGCCCGGGGCGCGATCCGAGTCGTCAGATGGGTACTGCGCCGGGTTGAACGGGGGCATGCTTTGCGAAGGAGCTCCTGACGACATGCTGATTGGATGTCGATCGGACAAGGTTGGCGCGACAGTCACAGCTGCCGTCGCTACAGGGTGTTGCGTTCAGATGCAGAGGGGAGACAGGATGCTGCGATCCGGCACCTTGTTTCCGTCGTGTAGGTGAGAGGCTACGGAGGTTAGGACGGATGGTTGCTTTAATTGAGGACTGTCCCGGGGAGACCGAGAATGTGATCCGAGGACGTTGAAGTGCGAAAACTAATTAAGGTTCTTGGGATGTTGAGGTGGGCTGAAGGTGCGTAATGCGAGGTTGCTCCGAAGCAGAAGATGAAGCTGTAGCAGAACGAGTGGCGCAAGTCGACTTAGATGCTACAACTTTGAGGATTGGTGAAGATCGAAAGCAAAATGCGAAATGAAGCAGAGCGTGGGAAGACTTGTTGCGATGGCAGGTACAACGGGAACGTTGTTGTACAAAGCGTGAGAACGGCCAAGACAACAGGCAGCAGGAAGCTGGTCCGAGAGAGCGTTTACGTGTGTCGCGGTACCGAAGGTAACAAGGTCGAAAAACAAAGCACAAATAGGCGGTCTTTACGCTGAGGATTACAGAGAGAGAGAGAGGTATACGGGAAGGAACGTATTATATCGTGGAGACCAGCGAGCCCTTCTGTTGTACACCGACTGAATGCTTTGCTGAGGTGCGGATGGTATAGTGCAATAAGATATGATGCAGTATGTGCCGAGACGGAAGACTCTAGAATGCTACTTTCTCGTGAACAAAGTCAGGGCGGAAAAGACGGTGATTCGAAACGCAGACGGAGGAGCGTCGTGACTCGTGCCGTTCTGAAGCGGTGTTGTAGGAACGATAGGATGGCGAGATCGTCACACTACAGGTATAGAGATGGATGGATGGATGGGTGGATGAGGGTGGTGATGGTAATGTTGATGATGGCAGAGAGTATTGCAGATGCTCATGTCCGACAGTCGGCGCAGGCGTCACGGAACAACAACTTCTCTGCACACACCCTTTTTCATTTTTTTTCTTCCTTCCTTCTTTTGTCGAGACGCAGGGCGGAGAAGGGCCAAGAAGCTCAAATAACAGCAGCAGAAGTAAAGCTTAGACTCGCGTTTTCAGCTGAGAAGAAAAATAAATAAAGCGACGGCGGGTAAGAAGAATTCACCTGATTTTGATTGATTGAAAGGCGGCAGCCAAGACACTACTGTGTCCGCTGCAGGGCCAACCACAGTGATAAAATTTGTAACAACCACGCTGCTGCCTATCGTTGCCTGTCGTTCTAGGGTACACAGCGAGAAGAAAAAACCAGGGTTTTGGACTCTGTTCCCTTCTGACTCGGGCTTTGCTGTTTGTTCGACCCTTTGCTGCATTTTCATTTAGATTTTGCAAATTGAGCACCTTGTCTGAGCTCAGCTCTAAAATTCCGTTTTTTTTCTCGTGCCCTCTTTCACGTCTCTTCCACGAGGGAGGCTACAAAGCAGGAGAAGATCAGCGTTTTTCACTTCACGCTGGCTACCCGACTCACAGTAGAAATGCGTTGCGCGTCCCGTAAATGAAATGCAGCTCGCGTAGTCTCCTCTCGCTGTTCAATACAAACCATCAACCTTCTCAAGGTGGCGTCCAATACAAACAGTCCAGCCGCACATACAAATTTTTTCTGTTTTCAACGCCATCATTTGGAAAGAAAGCTGTGTACTGTAAGTGATTTCGTGTCGGCTGTCGATTGTTGTTACTGTGCAGTACTGTAGTATCAGATCGCCTTTTGAATGACCTCGAGCCGCAAATAGATCTCACTTCCGCTTAGCCAAAGTGATCAAGCAACGCAGGGCAACCATGCAGGGCCGAAATGAAATGCATGGCAGTTACCCTTTGTCACCCACTCATTGAGTTGTCAAACCTTGGTTCCTGAGGTCATATCGAAGATTTAGCAGGCGAATTGGGTCTGGCTGGTGTAGCTCGCCACTAAGAATCTTCCAAGAGCAAGGCTACAGCGCTTCGCGATTACTATTGAGAGAGCAAAGCAGGTGAAGAGGTATGTTAGACCGCCGTATCATACAGACACGAAAAATCGAACCAGTCATTCGTAAACCGGCGGTGGAGCCGGATCGGCGTGCATGAGAGGGTGCCATGACCATCTGTTGCAGCTTATCGCTTGCGTCGTGCTCTCCACGAGAAGAAGGTCGCCGATCGGACCCTGACCTTCCGAGCTTCGTTGGTTTTGTCTGCATTCAGCCAACCTCGCACGGATCCCGTTACGACTCGTCATCCCGCCCAAGCGTCCACCTTGCGTTCTTTTGATCATCCACCATCATCACATCCATAGCGCAACTACGCTCACTGATCTAGCAATCATGGGCTGTTTCGCGTTCCTCAACAGGAACAGAGGCAACGATGCCGCCTCCATCAAGACCGATGCTACCTTGGTCGATTCGCCTGCTTTCGATTCCGAAAAGGCACGTAAGCAGGCTGCTTCCCTCGACAAGCCCAAGCCTGATCTCACCGGTCCTCGCCTTGCCGCTTTGCGCAAGTTGATGGATGAGGAAGATGTCAACTTCTACCTTGTTCCTACTGATGACGCCCACGCGACCGAATACACCGCCCCTTCTGACCAGAGACGGGTCTGGATCTCGGGATTCACTGGATCTGCAGGCACTGCCATCGTTGGCAAGGACTCCGCTCACCTCTTTGCTGATGGTCGATACCACGTACAGGCTGCTGAACAGCTCGATGACAACTGGACTCTGCACAAGGTTGGAGTCAGCGGTGTGCTTGATTGGCCTGAGTGGCTGGTTAAGCAGGCCAAGGAAGGCGTCAAGGTCGGCATGGACCCTGCACTCATCAGCTACACCCAGGGAAAGTCGCTCGTTCTTGCGCTCAAAGAGGCCGGTGCTTCTGCTGTCTTCCCTTCTCGCAACATTGTCGATGTTGCATGGGGTAAGGATCGTCCCGAGCCCATCAACTTCCCCGTTTACGAGCACATACTCAAGTATGCTGGTAAGCCAGCTCAGGCCAAGATCGACGATGTCAAGAAAGATCTCGAGTCCAAGCCAAAGGGCTCGGCTTACTTCATCTCGGCACTGGACGAGGTGGCCTGGTTGCTCAACCTTCGTGGAGCATCTATTCCTTGCCATCCTGTCTTCCCTGCTTACATCGTTGTATCGAAGGACGAGTCGGTGCTTCTCATCCGTAGTGAGCTGCTTCCTGAAGGTAGTGAGGCAGACAAGTACGTGCGTGAAGCACTCAAGCTAGACGTACAGCCCTACGACTCGATCTGGGACTACTTGCGTCGATGGGTCTCTGAAGGCTCTGATGGACGTAAGCTCGTCTCTGGCGAAAAGCTCTCCTACGCTGTTGCCAATGCCGTGGGTGATGAGAATCTTGCCTTGATCGATCCATCCCCCGTCGCTCTCCGTAAAGCTATCAAAAACGACGTCGAGCTCCAGGGCTTCAGGGACAGCCACATTCGCGATGGTGCCGCCTGGGTCCGCTGGGCTGCTTGGCTCGAAGATCATGTCAAAGTCAAGCGTGAGCGAATCGACGAGTGGCAAGCCGCAGTCAAATTCCAGGAGATCCGCAAGCAGCAATACCTCTACGCTGGTGACAGTTACGATGCTATCTCCGCTTCAGGACCTAACGCTGCTTTGCCGCATTATGAGACTCCTGAGAAGGGCAGCCGTGTCATTGACAGGGAGACGCCTTATCTCAACGATTCGGGAGCTCAGTATCACGATGGAACTATCGACTGCACGAGAACGGTTCATTTCGGTAGGCCTAGTGCTGAGCACAAGCGCGCATATACCCGTGTTTTGCAGGGTCACATTCGATTGAGTCAAGTCAAGTTCCCAGCTGGTACCAACGGGCAGCACTTGGATCCTATTGCTCGTCATGCTCTTTGGGAAGATGGCTATTCGTACCTTCATGGGACCGGACATGGGATAGGTTCGTTTTTGGATGTCCACGAGGGTCCTCAAGGTTTCTCGACCATGTCAGGAGGATCCAAGAAGCCAGTTGCGTTGGAGGAGAACATGGTTTTGACCAACGAGCCCGGCTTCTACGAAGAGGGACACTTCGGCATCCGAACAGAGTCCCTCTTGGCCGTCAAACGCATTGACACACACCGCAACTTCGGAGGAGTACCCTGGTATGGCTTCGAGCGTATCACTCAGGTCCCCATCGCCACCAACCTTGTGGACTTTAGTTTGCTTTCGTACTCTGAAGCACGCTGGCTCAAGGAGCACAACGCCGATGTGCGAAAGGTGCTTATGCCTCTGATCAAGGATGACAAGCGAGCTGTTCGCTGGCTGCGTCGTCAATAAGCTTCTAGTATCAAACATCCTCATCGGTTCCTCCACTCGCAATCTCAGTAGCAAGACAATGACCAGCAATGAAGAATGATCACTGAACAAAGCTGACATTTCGGATAACTGAAGTAAAGAATGTCCATGAGAAGATTCCCAGAACTGATATAAGAGTATCTATCTTCCATACAGGCCGAGGTGGAATGGTGTGACCTTTGAGCATGATAGAGGGTGGTGTATCTCGAACTTCTTACAAGATTAGGATGAGCGGCGAATTCGGCGCGCTCGGTGCAAAAGGCGATTAAATTCACCGTGTCAACCCCTGTCTGCAGAGCCACTCGCTGATCGGCCCCACATCGCGCGGCCTTGCAGCACCATCGTCTATAGTCCTCTAGCTTTGTCAAAGTATTCCAAGCAAGAGAAGAGAATTATTCTTGACCGACATCGACGACGAGTTGGGAATGGAGGATGCTGTAGACCCTGATCACTGAATGTCAATGATGGCATCAAGCGTTTGTGGCTTAGGGTTCGAAGGGCTCGAGGCTGTCGAACAGCGTCATATCGCACAAATTTGGATTTGAAGTGACAGCAACGGCGAATTGTTGCAGACACAAAAAAACAAAAACAAAAAGAAAACAGAAAACAGATGGTTGGCCCGTCCGCAAAGTCAAGGTAAGAGTGTACAGCCGAAGATGTGACTGCAAAGAGCCTTGGAAAAACGGGAAGAAATTGGAAGGAGCATCGAAGTTTTTGCTGACTGGCGAAATTCCGGCTGATGGTTTTCTGATTCCAACACTGAGTCAATGCACGCAGAGCAAAAACAAGTGCATCGAAAACTGGCCTTTGCGTCACAGCTTCAGATGCTTATCCGTTCGTTCGCTCAGCCTCTTCTCCTGCTCAATCTCTCTCTCTCTCTCTCTCTCTCTCCCCCATCCCAACGGAGCTGCTGTACTGTACTGCAGATCTTCTTCGAACCAACACCAAGCACCGAACACACATCTTTCGGTCGCGCTTCAACTTTTTCCTTCACAACCATCACCAAACCCACAACTCCTCCTACACGTCTTTTCTCTCACCCCTGTACCTCTGTAGAGAGACTCTGCAAGAAACTTAGAACAGGATGCGTTCCACTTTCGCCCTCAGGCAGGTTGCCATTTCGGCTTCTCGCTCTTCTACTCTTGCCTCTGCTGGCTCTCGAGCTTTCGCTACTCCCAGCATTGCTGCTACCTCTCGCTTGAACTCTGCCTTGAAGCGTGATGCTGGCCTCCGTATCCCCACCGGAGCCCGCGGTATGGCCTCCGAGTCGGGCCCTGCAGTTGACCTGCAGGCTCCTACTTCCATGGACAAGATGGAACCTCCCAAGCCTGGTGCAGACTTCAACGTCGTCATCATTGGTGCTGGTAACATCAACTTCGGTTCGGATGAAGGCCCGTGGAATCACTCTTTCCGTCTCGAACACAAGTTGGGTCCTCGTCTCAAGGTCGTCGCGCTCATCGACCCTTCGGCTGCTCGTGCAGAGGCTGCTTTGACTGTCAAGCGCAACTCTTTCGTGCTTTCTGCTTACAAGGACACGGTTGTCTACCCTACTTTTGCAGACTACGTGGCGAACGTGACCCCTGACAAGCGTCCCCATGCTATTTGGGTTGGTAGTCCACCTGCTTTCCGTGGACGTGAACAACCTGGTCGTGATCTCGAAAAGAAGCTCGTTGAAGCTTTCCCCGATGTCGGTATTTTCATCGAAAAGCCCGTTTCGACCGGTCCGGTCGAAGACGCGCTCAAGATCGCCCAGTTGCTCGAGAAAGGTCAAAACCTCGTCTCGGTCGGTTACATGCTTCGTTACCTCAAAGTGGTCCAAAAGATGAAGCAGATTCTGGAGGAGAACAACCTCAAAGTGATGGCTACCAACGCTAGGTACATTATGGCGTACGAGCATACCGCCAAGCTCGATTGGTGGGACAAGAGTCAGACTTGTGGTCCTATTGTGGAGCAGGCGACTCACTTCTGTGATCTTTCGCGTTACTTTGGTGGTGAAGTGGATCTTGGCACTGTAGCTGCGCACTCGTTGGAATGGTTCGAGCCGGCCGGAGAGCTTAGCAAGATTCCTGTGGACGAGAGCAAGGTTGCCCCGGATAACCGCATTCCTCGTATCACTTGTGCCACTTGGAAGTACGAATCCGGTGCGGTTGGATCTCTGACTCATGCGGTCGCATTGCAGGGCTTCAACTACAGTACCGAGATTGATGTGCTGGCGGATGGATACAGTTTGAGGTTGGTGGATCCGTATAATGCGCCTGCGTTGTACTTTAGGAGGCCGGGAGATGATCATGAGGAGGTAGTTAGGTATCAGAATGACGATCCTTTCTTCTCGGAGGTTAGCAATTTGATTGACAACATTGAGAAGGGTAGGGGTTCGGCTCCGATTTTGTCGAGCTATGATGATGCGGTCAAGACTTATGCGCTCACTTGGGCTATTAGGGAGGCTAGTGAGAAGAGTGCTAAAAAGCCTGCTAAGTAAGGAGTGACGGAACGGTTCGAGAGAGATGGAATGGAGAGGAATTTGGATGTAGATCACAATCGGGATCGTAATTAAGATGGATGATTATCATAAATTGATGTTTGAACGTTGTGTGGCTTGTCTTTACAGCTATCTGTGAGTGAGATGTAGTGACGAGAGCAGATGTGTGCTGCAGTATGATATGGTGATTATTCTGTAGGCGGTATTGGAGATGTTGTCTCTGCAAATCCATCGGAGTCTGAATTTTACCTTCGCACGGTCCACTTAATCAACTCCACATCTCCCCCCAACCTCCCCTTTCTTCTCAACCATCATCATCCATCCCACACAATGTCGTCGAGTAGTACAATCGATATTCCCACCGACCTTCTCTCCCTCGTCAAGAAATTCCGTCTTACCCCATCCAAAAACCCAATCACAGCTCAAGTCTTCAAAATAGACAAACCTACCCTCACCCTCCAACTTGAAGAAGAACTAAACTCCGGTCTCCAATCCGTGCAAGATCTCATCGAAGAACTCCCTGAGAACTCACCAAGGTTCTTAATCGTCAATTATAAACTCCAACACAAGGATGGACGGGTTTCTTACGTAAGTTCTAACACATATAGACATAGAGCTGAGGAATGAATGCTGACCCGCTCACTACGCTCGCGCTCGCTAGCCGTTATTTTTGCTCTATTGGGCACCACAAACAAGCTCATTGGAACAAAGCACACTTTATGCTTCTGCGTTGAGCAACTTTGCTGCAAAAGCAGATATCGGTAAAGTAATCGACGTAAGAGATGGCGAAATCAGTGCAAAACAACTGGATGAACGTCTTGGTGCATAGAAGTTGGTGGTGATTTAGTTTACTGGTGCCCACGGTGATCTGGAGGTGCGGATTCTCTCAGATTGCAATGGATGATTGGAATGAACGCCAGAGAGCTCTGTGAACTGAAACTGGAGTGTGGATGTGGATTGAAGCGGGTTGTGTTTAGAATACAGCATTGAAAAACCTTAGGATCAACGTCATTGAGAATGATTCTCTTCCTGCAGATGTGGGGGGTTTACTTTCTTCCTCCACCAACTGTTTTCTTCCCTCTACCTCCTCCTCCAGCACCAACTCTTGGACCAGAAGTTGCACTCTTAGACGCTGTTGGAGCATGCATACTATCCCCTACACTAGGTGGAGCATGAATACTATCCCTCACGTTCGGTTCCTTCTTTCCGCTGGTAAACTCTTCACCTCTGTCGATTGCTGGAGAATTTTTTCTTGATCCTTGCTTAGCCGCTGTGCGGAGAGGAGGCTGGTCTTCGGGTGCGATGAGTTTTGCGAGTGCACCTAGATCTGCTGCGATACGAGGTCTTGCAGTTGGCGCACCAGAGCTGGGAGGTTTGCGTGCGGTACCTTTGATAGATACTCCTGCTCCCTCCTCAGGGTTGGTGGTGGAGGTGGATTTGTTCCAACGGCCGTAGGGAGTTCGTGCAGGAGGAGGTGCATCGGGCTCGGGTGATAGACTTGCAGATTTGGCTCGACCGGCGATTCTGATTCCAACACCATCGTTGGTTTTGGGTGGGAATAGTTCCCGACCGCTTCCTTTGGCGCTAGCCTTTCTATCTCCAACAGTGGATGAGGGTTTGGATCGGGAAGTATCGCCTCTACGCCAGCTTGATTCTTCAGCTTTGGGTCTTCCATTTCGCCCAGCTGGCTTTTCAACGCCCTTATTCGAAGTCGCTTCTGTTTCATTAGAATGTGTTCCAGCCGCGGTGGTGGTGGTGGTGGGACTGGGTTTAGCAGGGCTGAGGGTAACACCCCAATCATCGAGATCTGGAAGTTCGTCATCGAGCTCATCGTCGTCAGCTGCCCAATCGAATGACATTGTCTTGGCATGCGTGGGTTCTGGCGACTTCTCCGGTGCCGACTCTTCTTTCTTTTCGACCTCTGCTTCTCTTTTATCTACCGGTGCTGGTGTGGGTGCGACCGGCGTAGGATCCTCCATCTTTGTTTCGGTGCCAGGCAGATCGACCTTTGGCTCAGCAGGAGAGGAGAAAAGATCATCTTTGACCGTAGGGATGCTCTGCACTCTCTGTGCTACTGGTGTCTGCTGCTGAGTTTCTCTTGATGCGATTGCAGAGACTGCAGACGGCTGCGGCGGCGGCTTTGATTCTTCGTTCAAGCTGACATTTCGGATACTTTGTGCCAGATCGTCGTCGTCGCGTTTGAAGCTCGCGGTCGGAAGAGAGACGGTGGCAGAAGAAGAAGTAGGAGCTGATGGAGGCGCCGTCGTCTTGACCTTATCCACATCCTTTTCTTTGCTCTGACTTGCTCGTCGACCACGGATTCGTTCAGATTTGTCTCGCTTCAAGGAACGCTTCTTCTCTAATTCTACGGCATTGACGTGCAGGCTGTCCGTTTTGGAATCCTCTGGGTCCTGCTGAGTAGGCTCGGCGTTCTTCAGCTCGTGTTTTTTGCTGGGTTTGCGCTCTCGACCACTCTGCGGTTTCTCGGTTTCCACGTCTGCGTCGCCATCCGAGTCTTCTGATGGCAGCTGCGACCGCGCTGAGGCAGGCGAGAGACGCTGGTTGTTGGACTTTGCCGTAGAAGAGGCGTCTCCGGCTGACGGTGATGCGCCAAGCTTCGCTGCCCCGAACGAAGGCGAAGTAGGACCATCGAGCTGAGGCGACTTCGCGAGAAGACCATGATGAGTGGGCGAAGGAGTACGAGACTTGTTGTAGTTGAGCGAAGGAGGTGGAAGTGGTGCGTAGGTACTATTGCGTTTCTCCTTCTTGGAAGCTTTGGCGGCACGTTGCCTTTCTTCAAAGACTTCGACGTCGTCTTTGCGGTCATCATCATCATCACCGCTCCAATTTGCCTCTAGTGTAGAAGAAGATGGTAGCTTGGAGAAGAGAGAAGACTTGCGTGACTCGCTGCTGCCATGTGATCCCCAACCGAAAGCATCGAGGCTGCGTGAAGGTGGCTTGGCAGCACCAGTAGCACCGTCATCGGACGATGGCGAGTCACAACCTAGAGAAGGTGTCGGGGGAACAACGGTACCTTGCCATCCGTCCTGATCTCCATTCGCTACATCGTCCGCTGGAGGATTGATCCTGAATGTCTCGCCTACAGTGGCAGATGAGACGTTGGATGTCTGATAGTCTTCCTCTGCTCCCTCGGCAAGTTCTTGCATGACACTGATCTCGTGGCCCAAGCTGAGTTGCAAGCCGTTGGGACGGTGGCTCGGCCGCTTGCGATCGAGACCCGTCTGCACGCCAAGGAGGTTGCTCGAAGAAAAGCCTGAGCCAATGGTGTGAGATGCTGTGGAAGTAGAAGAAGACGAGGATGAGGATGGATTGGCGTCGTTGTTCGCTGGTTTGGGAGCCCACATGCTGGCGCTGGTGCCGAGACCGGAACGAGTGTTGCGAAGGCGATCAAGCATTGCATCGATTGAGCCGCCACCACCTTGGGTACCAGAACTAGAAGCTGAGCTGAGTGTCAAAGCTTCACCGTGAAGATCCGACCGCGCTGATTTCAATGGGGAGCCAACCGACGCGCCTCGACTGCGCAGGTGGACTGCATCATGGAGTGGACTCCTAGCGTTGTCTGGACTGGGTGCCAGTGGTACTGGTTGTTTCAACGGCGTCAATCCTAGGCCAAGGCCGCTTGCCCTTGCTGCATCTCCATCCTGGCTGTGAGACTGGGAATGGTGTGGGTAGATGGGGTAGTGAGGCGTTGCAGGCGTCTGAGGACCGCCTCGTTGCGAAAGCTTAAGCGGTGTTTCGGGGATAGGATGCGAAGCGCTGAGGGGAGTGCGAGTGTTGAGTGGTGAGACAGGTCCATTGTTACGTGCGGGACTTGTGAGAGGCAGGGGCGAAGGAATCTTTGCTCCTGGTCTACGGATGCCTTGTGAAGGAGTTGTACGGAAGGGTGATGTCGCTTCCTGATTGGATGGCGAAGGAGTCGTGGACGAGGAAGGATCTGAGATGCGTTTGCTCTCCTGCTGCTGCTGGTGCCGTGCATTGCGTGGTTTTGATGGAGGCGTCTGAAGATTCTGAGCCATGTCCATGCGCTCTAGCAATGAGCGTGAGTTAGCATCGCCGGATTGGGGCTTTTCTCTAGCTGGTGTCTTGGGTGATGGCTTGTTGGCGGCCTTTGGAGCTGGCGGTGGGGATGTGTGTGAGGCAGAGTTGGCGTTAGACTTGGGAGCATAGATGCTTTGGCTGGCACCGCCACCAATCCAGCCATCTTCGTCGGTCTCGAGATCGATGATGGGCGTCTTTGTCTTTGCCATTTTGGGATACTGTATTGGTAGTTTGGTTGAAGATGCAGGTTGATGGGGTGCCTAGGATTCTTCCTGCGAGGGAGTTGGCTGCTATAAGCTAGATCTGAGTCTATAACATGGGTAGCAAGGAGGGTCAACTGATGATCGCTGTTGTGATAAGGATGCTTGGTCGAGACTTGAGTTGAGGCAAAGCAATGCCGATGCGGAGTCGGGAACGTGTACCGAGTGATGGCGGCCTGGAAACGGAGCAGTGAGAGACTTGGAGCAGTCTATGGAGTATGCGATAGCAAATGATTAAAGCATGTTACGGTGGCTGCAAGCGAGTCAAAGTTGTCACGCGGAAGAGTTGAGAAGGTTTGTGCGATGGCAGCGGCGATTCCTGCCTGACCTCAATGTGCTCTATGTGATGGTTCCGACCAAGTCGTGGGGTGTTTGTGGGTGAGCTCGAAATGGAAGAGATGCAAGGCGGCGAACAAGTGGCAGGGCAGAGCAGGGCAAGATGATTGTGAGGAAGAGGAAGAGCAAGAGGAAGCGATTGAGGAACAACGGCGATTGGATGAAAAGGAATGCAGTTGAATACGGGTTATGTTTGGAGGATCGGCAATGCGCTGTTAAGACGATCCCGGACGTGGAGCAAGACCATCAACTTGATTGAATCTCAGTCATCCAATCCATGCTTCTGCAGTATCGACTCGTCTTTGAACCCTTATCGTCAATCGCCTTCTTCACAGCTGCGTACCTGTGTACTGTACTACTGTACTTGGCAGCCATAGGTTGTGCGAAAACTTCTTGCTCTGTGCAAGGGCGGAGCAACAATGCGTTAGTTGGCTACGCCTGCCTGTGCGTCCGAGTTGCAGCATTAACATTAATTTCATTTCGGAAGTGTCCACCGTAGGACATTTCTGGATTTCTTCTTCAATTAATTCTTCATTCCCCTTTTCTCCTGGCGTGTCTCTTTCTTTATCAAGCAACGACTCGTGCGACAGTAGTTGCATCCGCGTATGCATTGATGGCGTGTGGAGGTTTGACACACAAAAGAAGTGCTCTTCTGTCTGTTGAACCCTGCGTTGAAAACGTGGAATGCTTCCAACTCAGCTTCCTTCCGAAAATACAACCTTTTTGCTCGCCACCATCCTTTCTTTCTTTCTTCTTTCCGTCATCGTTCGGAGAGTTGCTGGTCAACATGTCTCACTTTGCAGATCCCGAAGAGCTCAATCCATGGGCAAACGAGCAACCACGACCTGGATCATCAGCCAATAATGCCATTCTCATAGACGATCCACCAGAGGGTGCACCCCCTCCCTACTCTGTCCCACCTCATCAAGGGTTCCACCAAACTGCTGGTTCAGCATCACTGCCTCCCATCGGCGATACAGTAGGCACAGATGTACAATCTACGGGCATGGAAGGCAGAGATCAGCTCCTGCTCCTCGTCTTCATACACGGCTTCAAAGGCTCTTCAGAGACCACTTTCGAGGACTTCCCCTCTCGTCTTGCGTACAACCTTCAAGAGACCTATCCCGGACTACATGTCAAATCAGCAGTCTATCCCACATATGACACCCGTGGAAGTCTTGCCGCTGCTGTGGAGGGCTTTGTGGAGTGGCTCACTGAACAGACTGTGACACTCGAGTCCAAGCCGGAGATGGATCCAGAGACCGGAGAGATTGTTCTCAACTCTGGAAAGGGTGGTGGTATGGGCAGTGTCAAGATTGTCCTCGCCGGACACTCCATGGGAGGGCTGGTGGCTGTTGACGCTGCACTGGCGATTGCGCAAAACAGCTCTGATCAGCAAGAAAGGATTCCGAAGGAAAAGCGGTCCAGTCTCAGACTCTGGCCCAGGGTGGTTGGCGTGCTCGCGTTCGATACTCCGTACTATGGTGTACATCCGGGCGTGTTCAAGCACGGCATCAACAAGTACGCCGGCTACTTGCAGACAGCACAAAATATTGGTACCTTCCTCGCACCTATGGGCGTTGGGCTTGCAGCGCGATGGAACTCTGAACGTCAATCACAATCCCAAGCGCAGCAATCATATCCAAGCAACAACAGTACCACGCAATCTCGTTCCGGAAACAACGACGATACAGCAGCATCTTCCCGTGCAACATCCAACTGGAGAACCGCACTCATGGCCACTGGAGCCGTCGCCCTTGCTTCCGGCGCCGCAGCCAGCGCAGCCTACTTCAACAAAGACAAAATCAACGGTGCTTACGGTTGGGTCACCGACCATCTCGCCTTCGTCTCCAACCTCTGGGACGACAACGCCCTCCGCGCTCGTCTAGATCGACTCGTCGACCAACCCCAAATCCTCTTCCATTGCTACTATACCCGTCTTCCCGCCTCCTCACATGCTGCAAACCCGCACATGCCCCCAGGACAACAAGCAAGAGATCGAACTTTCATCATCCTCCCACCTCGTTCAGCAAGATGTGCAGGCAGCTTCGAAGCAACCGACAACACCAAGGCGACAGACGAGGTCGATGCGCATATCAGTATGTTTTCGGCCAAGAACAATCCGAGGTACTTCGATCTAGGATTGAAAACAAGCGGATTGATAGCTTTATGTTTGGATAACGAGAGCAGATATGGTGATCAGAAACACGCACAGGAGGAAGCAGAAGAGAGGAGAAAAGGTGGATTGGAAGAAGAAAAAGGTTTGAGAGATGGAGATGTGGAGTTGGAACAACTCAAAAAAGAGGCTGTGAATGATGCGGCCCAGACACAAACACAGTAGAGGTGGTGATTATACCCAATGGAATCCTATCACTTTTGCAGAGGCTGCCATTGCTCACGATAAGGACTGTGCTGAGATGCAGTTATAGTGCTTCAACATAGCTGATGAGAGCAGAAAGAATATCTTTCGTCTTCACCTCTCCCTCCCCATTGGAATCGATCGAAACTTCATCTCCAATATTATCCTTATACTCTCTCAACACCTCCCCCACATCTTTCCACCCCAAACCCTTTCTCCTCAACAGTACACCTACATGATCCTTCACAGCATCATCTTCCATCACCACCCAAGCCAGCACCGTATCCAATGACTGCAAGCTAAACAACCCTTGTTCCAATCTCGCCAAGTATTGTTCCTCTTCATCATCCTCCCCATCCTGGAGGCGGGGGAGTCGGGAGGATAGGGTTTCTCGAAGGTCGAGGAGATGGTCTACCTTTTCGTATCCGTCAGAGACAAGTTTTGCTAGGAGACGGATACGAGGCATTGATTCGGAAGGTAGGTGGGTGAAAAGCGAGACTAGAACTCCCAAGATATGTTCTGCGTCCGCAAGTGTGACTCTTGTTCGACCTTTACGAGCAGAGGAATTGCAATCCATGAAGATGCTAAAGAGGGGTGAGAGACCACCTGCTTCGACTATCCGCTCGCAAGTTGTATTCCCAGCTGGTCCTGAAGTTGCGTGATTGAGAACTTTGATTGCTCGAACACGACCGAAAGACTTCTTTTCCTTCATGAGTAACACCATCAATTCCACTCCTTCTCCATCCAAGAAAAGGTTCTTGTTGGAGGGGTCGGCGAGGGCAAGACATAGAGAATCAAAGATGTTTTCTACAAACTCTTCCTCTTCGCCTCCCACAGGATTCATCCTACGATATCGAGAAAGGATAGTGAGAAGAACATCGATGCCATTTTCCCCACCTTGTTTCTTCTCCGACTTGGTCTTTCCCAGCAAAGCACGATTTGGTGCAGATGACTGTAAGAGGATAGCTAGAAGCTCGGCTGCATAGCTCGTGTTCTGATCCACCGTCTCCCGCTTTGTTGCGAGCCTTGTCAGGGTCCATGGCAGGAAGCTGGTGGATTTGACCAGTAGATCTGACAGTGTTGGACGGGAGGAGATGATGTTCTCGATGGCACCGAGGGTATGGTATATTGCTTGTGCGTCATTCTCGACTTCGACTGCTTTTGTCGCTGATTCTTCTGGGGGCAAAGAGGGGTCGAGGAAATCGTTAAACCTCGACAAGTTCGACACCAATAGATCCAACAAGCTCTGCTGTAGGAATGCCTCCACCAGTTCGTTCATGACTGCCAGTGCCTTCTCACTCTCGTCTTCGTCCGCATCTGGATTTGCTGAATCGAGTACGTCGTCATCGGTCAACTCCTCGATGACTTCTATCGCTGCAGCTGCTATATCGGCATTTTCATGACTCAACAATCCCGCCAAACTAGTTGGTCCTCCGAGCTTCACAAATTCCGGATAGAACAGCGTAGGTTGAGTGGTGAGGACGAGGAGAGACTTGAGTTCGGCGTCAAGATCTGCTTCAGAGTCGATGAAACGGGTTGGATCGGATGAATACTTGGTTCGCATTTCGGCGTTTTTGTTGATTGCGCGCTCAAACCGTAGGAGCTGCTTCCTGAGAGAAGGAAGATCAGACGTGGATGACGGGTCGGTGATTGTGGAATTCGGGTCGGAATCCATAATGTCTAGGATCTGGTTTTGCTCGGCGGTAAGTCCCCCGCCAAAGAAGCGACCATCCTCCTGGTCATCGTCTGAAAAGAAGTATGTGTCGTCTTCGCCTTCGCCGTTGAGTTCGGCACCATCTTCCTCATCTTCGACTCGAGCCGCTTTTGCTGGGCGTGGGGCTGAGTCTTCAGAGCCTGGAGCGGGCTGGGAGGACGAGGAGGAAGAGGGATCGTCAGGTTTAGAAGCGTTCCATTTGCGTTTGTTGACTGCTGCAGAGGGTAGAGAGGGGAGCTTGAAGAGCTTGTCCACGTCCATCACTGCGCTCGTTCTGATTTGTGCGATGCGGTGAAAGCGTGCGCTGCGGTGAAAGCGTGACAGATGAGTACAGGTGTGAGGGAGGATAAGGTTGTGGAGAGGAAAGAAGAAATGGGGGATGAGAGCAACAGATGAGGTCTCGACATGCAGGAACGCGTTTCTTTCGCTGTAAAGAAACACTTCGAAAGAAAGTGGAGATGTTCTTCCGATATCCGAACAGTTCTTAGCTGCACTTTCTTCCCCCGTCCTACACACAGATTCAACTTGTCCTCTTGCGACCATCAGTACACACATACGGCCTTGCTCACCAAGTCTCTACAACTAAGATCTAGCGCTTTGGAGCTGCAAGTATGACAAGCTATCCAGCTTCGAGCTCAACGGCGTCAACGTCAACCGAAGACCCCTACGCACCCTTCTACTACTGGGATGCAACCGCAAACAACTGGGCTTTTGATTACAACTCCTACTATGCCACCTACGGCTATCCTGCCGACTACTACGCCTCTTCTGGTCGCGAAGGTGCCTCCTCCTCTTCTGCCGCTGCAGGAACGTATTCCACCGCTGCAGATGCAAGCAATCCTTACTACTATAGCCAGCAGTCAAGCTCAACCTCAGCTTACGACTCCTCTTCCGCACCAATCATCGACCCCTTCGCGTCCACCCCTTCCACCTCCGCCCTCAAAGAAGAGACTCGCTACGACGAACACGGTCGTGTCATTCCCGGCAAACTTCGCAAAGGTGAAACCCGTCCCACCGTCCTCCGTCGTGCAGCTGGTAAAATATGGGAAGATCAAACACTGCTCGAATGGGATCCTTCCCACAAACGTCTCTTTGTCGGTGACCTCGGCAATGACGTATCCGACGAAACCCTCACTGCTGCATTCGACAAGTATCCTTCATTCTCAAAAGCCAGGGTAGTCAGAAAGAAGGATGGAAAGGGAAAAGGTTATGGCTTCGTTGCATTTGCTGATCCAGAAGACTTTCTCAAGGCTTGGAAAGAGATGGACGGAAAATATATCGGTTCTAGACCATGTAGATTGAAGAAGGCTGCAGACGTCGTGAATCCGGTAGAGATCGGTGCGAGGAAAGATAGAATGCTTGCAATCAGTGCAAAGGAAGATAGGAAGAGTTATAAGCAGAAGATGGGCGGAGCGGTTGGTAAAAACGTGCGAAGGATTGGGATGAAATGATCTGAATTGCACATACCCTTGGCTTCTTGTGGTAGACATGCTCGATCACAGACAAGTCACATTCAGCGCAAACCATGAGAAGAAACCCGTTTCCAAACGATTGTTCGCATTGTGATTATCAAGTACAAAAGAGCTCTAAGATGAAAGCAATAACAAAGTGAGCGTGGTTGCTCCTAAGAACGAGCTGCAGCTAGATGTGTCTAAGAAACTCGGACAACGATCGCTCCCGGCTCATCATTGACGTTCCTCGTAGTAGGATCGAAAGCCCTAGGAGCATCTGCAAATGGCAGTACACTCCTCAATCTCGGACAGACGTCTCCTTGCTCCGCTGCCCTTTTCACCGCCTCCAGCGCTTCTTTGCAGTCTTCACCTGTATCGATTCCGACCCATTCGTAGCCGATGTTCTTCTTATCCTTCTTGAAGAAGGCCCTTCTCAGACTCCTGAAATGAGACTTGAGGTTGGGGTTGGCTGTGCCATGCTCATCACCGTAGCAAGTGCAGAACTGGCCATCGAAGGCCAAAATACGACGAGAGGCGTCGTAGATCTTGCGGCCACCGACAGTGTCGACGATGAGATCGAAGGAGGATTCGTGGAGAGAGTTGATGGCCCAGAGTGGTTCACCAATGACGACTTCGTGGGCTCCGTTGGCTTGGCAGACTGCTACACCATCAGAAACGGAAGGAGGGCACTGAGCAACGATGACCAGACCAAGTCCGACGGATTCTTGCATGGTGAGCAGTCCGACACCATCGTGTGCGTTGAGAATGAGAACTCGAGCTCCTCGTTCAAGCTGACTGCAGTGGTTCTGTACCAATTGGTGCGCCATGACACCTGCTGAGGGAAGCGCAGCGATCTGTTCGGTTGTCAAGCAGTCGCTTGGCGCGTGACAGATGCGAAGGTGGTCAACAACCATGAACTCGGCAAGAGCTCCAGACTTGCGGCTGTCCTGAAGACCGAACACGACATCACCCTTTCGCATCTTCTTGACCTCGTATCCGCACTCGACAATTCGTCCACAGAAGCTGCGACCCGGCACAAAGCCGAACGCGTTGTCGCCTCGCACCTTCTCACGCAGCAGCAACTTGTCGGTCTCGTCAATTGCAACTGCAATGACTTGCACCAAGACTTGATGCGAACCGATCTTGCGGGGTGGAGGTGTATGCGCCGTGATCGACAGCGTGGTCAAAGACAATTCATCCTGAAGGTGCTCAGGAAGATCAGACGAGTTCTTGCGATCGCCATTGAGGTCGACGCTCTTCTTGCGCTTGACCACCGATTTGCTCTTGTTGGCGAAGGCGCCGCTGGTGACAGCGACAGTCTGCATGGTAGTTCGGTTGTTGAGCAGGTCTTCGACATTGCTGCTGAATCGCTTGGGATCCTTGTTCGGTCGGTAGCTGGTAGGCACGGTGGGCATCGATGTCGGGATCGTGCTCGACAGACTCAACGCCGATTGCGAAGCAGAAGGAGAAGAGCCGCCGCTAACCGAAGAGGCACCCGAGCCACGGCCGACAACCGAAGGAGCGCCTATCACCGAAGGAGGGCTGAGCGACTCAATCGCTGATTCGTTGACAGTAGCAAGCTCGTCGACCGACATGCGAGAACGAGCGATGGGGGGATGCAAGTACTGGTTGGTCGAAGCGCCGAGCGGTGCGTTGCGCACCACGGCCGGCGAGCTGACAGCACTGACCACCGAGCTACCTCGTGAGAGAGTCGAAGCAGGAAGAGGTGGGTACGGGCTTGGCGAAACCGGACGAGATGGATATGGCGACAGGCCGATAACCTCCTCGCTCTCTCCAGGCACTTGACTCTCCCATTCATTGATCGCGGACATGAGCGAGTGTCGGTTGCCTGTTTGAGACAAAGTAGGCACGGTAGGGCTTGGAGACAAGGCGCGCATCTTCTTGGCATAGGGCGACAGCTCGTGATGGTTGACGTACGTGTACTCAGGTCGTGGGCTGCTTCGGTAGGAAGCCGAGTGAACACTCGACGAAACGTGAGAGCCAACGGATCGGCCAGACTGACTGGGCACAGCGCTGGGAGCTGGTGAGACAGAACGACTGTCCCAGCCGTGATCCGACGAAGCGGCACTGTAAGCGTAGAGACGAGACGAGGAGCTCGAGACGGAAACAGCTCCCGCAGCCTGATAAGGAGCTGGGATTTGAGGCACGGGAGGTGCATCGGCCATGATCCTGCTCATCGAAGCCGAGTGCGGAATGGGACCAGGCGAGGCGCTGCGTCGCTTCGAGTTGGGGCTAGGTGACTGAGAGTTGGCCACTTGGCGTGGCGGAGAGGCAAGCACCGAACCTGGGGCAAGAGCAACGACCTGCCCCACAACTGGTGTTACCTGCAAAGCTTGGACAGGAGCAGGAGCAGGAGCAGCCACTGGAGCTGGAGCTGRAGCAGGTGCAGGTTGAGACTTCTTCTCCTGAGCGCTCATTCGGCGCAACTGCGAAGAGTCGATGGTGGTTGCGACGAGACCAGGAGGCAGGCTGAGACCCTTACCCTTGTACTCCTTCCAGATTCCCTTTTTGGCGGGGGCCATTGACTTGGATCGTGAGAGATTGTCGGTGGAAGCATTCGCCTTCGAGTCCGAGCATGTGGCTGTGCGTTGGCTCGAAGACCTCGACATGAGGGGAGGTCGCTGTGGTGCAGAACCATCTTCGTGCTCAGCAATAGTGGGTGTGCCAGGTACCTGCGAGGAAGTGAACGAGTTGCGTGTCTCGAGGGCAGGTGGTGTGGGCGGAATCAAGTTGATACCAACCCCAGGGACCATCTGAGGCTTGCCAAGGGGTGTGCGGTCATCTTGAGGCACGGCCATGACTTCTGCTGCAGCCAGAGGTGGTGGCATAGGGAGCTTCTTGTCCGTGAGATCGACCGCTGAAGGAAGAGCAGGGTGCGGCTCAGATGCGGCAGCTTCAGTCACCACTGTCTTTTCGACCTCTGATGGTTTGGCTGACATCTCAGCCTCGGGTGAGGTCAGGGCAGTGCTGGCGATGCTAGCTTCCGAAGACGTAGGGATGCCACTGTTCTCTGCGCTCAAAGCATCATCAGCAACTCCCTCTGGTGTTGCAACAGGCAGTGATGATGAGCTTGAAGCCCCGACAGTCGCCTGAGCCTCGGCCTGAGGCTCGACTTCTGGGGCGGGATGCATAGCCTCGTCAGATTCTAAAGCAGGGGCGACGGCCCGTTGCTGGTCGACTGCAGCCACTGGTGCGGCAACTTGAGGCGATTCAAGCTTGGGCAGAGCAAAGGAGCCGAAGCCATCCATCGACTTCATCTGCTTTGAGAGAGTGCGTTGGTGTTCGGGACGAGCATCGGCGGGAGCATCAGCATTGACGCTTTGGTCTTTGACAGCAGCAGCCAACTCTGTTGGGTAGACGGGAATCGCGGTGTCGGCCAGAGACTTGAGGTCGTGAGCGGTGTGGAACTTCTCGGGCGATGTCTCGGCAGCTGCGACAGCCTGGAAGTTGGCCGTACTCTGCGACGGCGTGGTGAACTGATTGATTGTCTCTGACGGCACCATTGCAGCTGGAGCTGCCACTTGCTCAGATGCGACTGGTGGGCTGCTGACTTCGTCTGTCGCGCGCTGCTTGCCTAAAGCCTTTGCAGACGGAGAAGCAGGAGCAGATACTTCAGCCGCGGTAGGGGCCGAGATCGAAGATGAGCCGCTGCTTGTGGGAGCTTTGGCAGCATCCACAATGGAGGATCGATCGCTCTTATTCGATGCAGAGCCAATCGAGTCGACCGACGCCTTGCGCTTATGCTTGCTCTTGTCCTTCTTGTCCTTCTTCTCCTTCTTCTCCTTGCCTGGGGAACGGAACTGGATGCCGAAGAGGGTGTCTGCCAGCGATCGAGAGGTCTTGGGCTTCAAAGCCGACTTTGAGGGTGTAGGCTTGTCCTTGCTGGCCACGGGTGCGATTGCCTGCTTGCTAGGCGACGCACCTGCGGACGAGGCCGCGCTAGGCAGGCTGTTCTGGGACAGCGACATTGGCAAGGTGCTTCGGGTATCCTCCACTGGGCTCTGTGGCTTGGGAGATTCGGCCTCGATCTTGCCTTCCGAGATCGCAAGACCACCCATCTCATTTGGCCTCTTCGACTTGGGACGGGGCCGATTCAACACCGACTCTTTCGGCTGTTCCAGGCTGGCTCCATTTGGAGTGAGGGTTGCACTATTTGGAGCCGGCAAAGTTGAAGCGTTGATGGTCTCGTCGCCTGCTTCTTCCAGAGTCTGACGTCCTGCAGGCGGGCTCTCAGCACCCTGAGCCTGATTCAGAAGCCAAACAGCGGCAAAGCTCGGGGCAAGGCCGGTGTCGGCACTGTTGTGCTTGTCGCCGTTGACGCCGTTTGCAGCAGCGGCTTCAGCGCGTTTCTGTCGGACCTCATTGATGGCTTGTTGCGCCTCAGCATCGACGTCCTGGTTGACGGTGGTGACTGGAACAGCAACAGCAGCAGGGGCGGCAGCAGGGATCGCACGGGCGGGTGGCTCGGAATCGCGCGAACTCTTGTTGATGGTAGCATCCGAGTAGCCGAAGCGGTCGAATTTGTCGAGCATGTTCGAGATGGGAGGGCCGAAGAAGTCTTCACCGACATTCATCTTTCGGAGACGGTCCTGTTCGGCAAGCGACTTTGCCCGCAGCTCGACATCGTCATCAGAGTGCTCAGCATCCGAGCCGGAATCGCCATCGCCATTTTGGCGCATCGATGATCCAGAACGTCCAAGGATGCCGCTGACAGCGAATGACGTGCCAAGGCTGATGTCGCTGATGCGTCGTTGAGCAGTGCCTGGTCGAGTAGATCGAGAAGTGCGAATGCTGGGTCTCTGCGAAGGAGCAATGGAAGCCGTGTCAGCCGACACGCTTTCTTTGGATGGCTTGGTTCGAATCGTAGCTTGTGCCAGTGCTGCCACCGCGGAAGCTTCTTCGTTTTCCTGTTCAGCCTCGTCCTTAGCCGTGGGCGTGCTTCGACCGCTTGTCGCGGATTGATAGTCGCTGACTTCTGAAGCACGAGATACGAGCTGGGGTCTTTCGAGGGTAGTGGCAGTAGCAAGCGCCGGTGCGACAATGGCGTGTTTAAGAGCGGGCTCGGCTGTTGGTGTTTCAGCCTGAGGTTGAGACACAAGAGCTTCGGTGATTGGAGCCGCAGCTTCCTTCGTGGAGGAAGGGACAACGACGGCAGCTGGCCGCTCGTTGGCCGCAGATGGCTCAATGACGTGGATCTGCACACCAGCAGGATCAATCGGAGTCACTTCGTCGACGGTGGTGTCTTGTTGACTCTGTGCTGAAGCATGCCTCGAATGCAAACGTGCCTCGTACTCGCCGTACTTGCGGCTAGGACCCTTTCCTTTGATGGACTTGTGCGAACGCATCTCATCGTGATAGTTGTGACCGATGCTGGACGCTTCCTCCTCCTCCTCGGCTACAACATCCAAAGTAGGTTGGCCACCAGTGACAAGCCCGTCATCCGACGACATTTCGGATTCTTCTTCCGAGTCGTCAGGGGTGGACTCTTCCTCCACCTCCTCGTCTGAGACGGCGTTCTCATCTGCGGATTCTTGCTCTTCGATGCGATCAGCAAGATACTGTGCAGTAGTCGGGGGCGCAGTGGCGGTTATTGCACCGCTCGCTGCGGCCAGTGATGGCATACTCTGAGGCATCGGCTGGACTGCCGCTGGAGGAGATGGGGCGGATTGTTGCACTGGCGAAGGCTGCTGTGCCGATGCTCGCGGTGCTGCAATTGCAACCGGTGCATAAGTCTGTGCCGGAGGGCTCGAAGGGACGGCAGTGGGCGGCAGTCCTGGCACAGCGGCCAAAACGACAGGCTGTGGTACGACTTGTTGCTGCGGCGCAACAGTTGCTCCGGCATCGACGTAGTGGTATGCAACGGCCTGAGGCTGTACGATTTGCTGCGGGTATTGTTGTTGCGAGTACAATTGCTGCTGCTGCTGCTGAAGCTGCTGCTGCTGAAGCTGCTGCTGCTGAAGCTGCTGCGGTGCATGGACCATGGGAACCGGCGCTGACGATTGTGGCACAAGAACCGGAGCCGACGCGGCTGCACCCGACATGACGGCCGAGGCTTGCAGCGACATTGAAGGAGGATACTGCGCCACGTTGATTGACGAAGTGGATGCAACAGGAGAGTAGACGGGGGAGATGGGTGTAACCACCTGACCAGGTTGCAAGTGGACTGCAGCGAGTTGTGGCTCTGAGAGCGGAGAGATCGGCGTTGGTGGCATATCTCCAATGACCTGAGATGCAGCTCGTGCGAGGAGGTCTTGTTGCACGACTCCAGGATCACGCTGCACTTGCTGGAATTGGGCATCCTGTTCAAGCTCCTTCTTGATACGTTTTGCGACCATGCTGCTGCGCTTCTCGCTGTTGCGCGGCGGCTTAGGAGCCAAGGTTGGCATGGTTTCCCACACTTTGGCAGTATCGGTGCCGGACATGGATTTGACGAACTTGTTCCAATCGGACGATCCGCTCTGAGCTGCGGCACGACTGCTTGTGCTGCGGGTACGACCCATAGAAGCGGCGGGGCTGACAGGACGTGCGAGATCGAGATTGGATTCCGACATACCATTTGAGCGTGTTAGTGAGGCAGTCGAGGCCTGACGCATGAGATTGGGAGCTTGCTGACCCAGGGGAGCGACCCCGGAGTGGCGCCTCATGGAGGACATGGAGGCCTTGTTGGGAAGTGAGGGGACAGGTGGTGGTGCCGGATTGGAGGAGTATCGAATTCTGCTGCTGGATGCAGGACCACCGTAGTCGCTGCGTGCACCACGAGGAGGGCCCGAGGCTCTTATTGAGTCTGAGATGCGGGGAAAGCCAGGTGGACCTGCTATCTCAGGTTCGGAGAAGACACTGCCGGCAATACTGGGTGGTCTCGAAGAGTACTTGTTGCGAGGGAGGCTGCCGGCTTCCCACCAGCGACCCTTTCTTGGGCTGGCACTCACGTCTGTGGGAGCGATACTGCTGGCGCCATCATGATAGATGCTACCGCCTGTGATGGATGGCGCACGAGACTTTTTCTTGCGGCCAAAGAGGCTGAATCTGCTAGTGTTGCTTTTACCGGACATGACCGAGGGCGCCTGACTGTAGACACCACCACCATAAGTAAGCGATCCGTTGGCTTGGAACATGTTGCCGGCCAAGATGGAGTCGGGTTTGTTGGGTGCATTTGGAAGATCGGGGGGCGCCTGATAGCGCGCGCTCCTGGAAGGTTTTGTCTGAACCGGCTCGGTATACCTCTGAGAGGGCCGGTTGAGGATCGTGTCCATGAAGCTGGCTTTAGTCATTTTGAGGGATGGTCGCGAATCTCGCTGCTAGACCGTATTGGACTGAGGGACAGGCGCGGGCGAAGGGGGGAACAGACGATGCACGTCGAAAAAAGCAAAGAGCGTGCTTGCTTAAGACCCAGAACGAAGCAGATGAGCCTGTAATCACAAGGTGAAGAGCATGAGTGGTGATTGCTCGAGCCGTCAAGGTGATGCTGAAGAATGTACAGAGCAAAAAAGTTGCGCCAGCGTGAGCAGCGTCAGTGCAGCGCGAGGTGAAGCGCAAGTCAAGATGCACGGAGATGATTCTGCGTCGGTTGCAAGAGCTAGCTGGCCAAAGACGATGATGGCAGAAGAAGAAGGACCCCTTGATATGGAACGGACGACGACGATGAATATTACGATTCTGTGATGGTTGAGACTTGGTGATGGTAGTGAAGGAGATGGAGAAGCTGACCAGGGAGCGAAAGAGTAAGAGTCGGACCGAAGGTAAAGAGTGTGTTTGTGGTCGGATGCTGAGCAGCGAGCGAATGGAGTGAACGGTGAATGAGTAGCGAGCGAGCTCAGTCGACAAAAAGACTAGAGGGAGAATGGAGAGCTTCCGGAGAGTGAGGAGGGTCAGAAACAGGGACCAAGAATATGTTCTTGATTTGGTGAGGAAGAGTAATCTTGGAAAGCAGACGGTGACCATTACAGTAGTGACAGGCTCAAAGGATCGAGCTGATCAGCGTGGTTTCGCTCTGCACGCCGACGATGATGCGTAAAAGCACAAAAATAAAGAGACCCGCAGGATCGAAAGCAAAATAATCAATAATAAAAATAATAAATAAATAAATTATGATAAATGTGAACAGCTTCTCCGGAACGGCGCTAGCGAAAAGAAAGGAGGAGGTCAGGGGACAAGGTGAGGATCCGAGGCAGCGGTGAGAAGACTGGAGAGGCGAGGCAGCAGTAGCAAGAGAGGAGAAAGCGGTCAAGTCGCGAGCGGATGGATGGTTGGATGGATGGATGAATAGATGAATTTGATGCCACAGCGGAAGAGCAGTCACAGTTGAGCAGCAAAGACGAAAGAATCACGGCGATCCATTTGTGTCTGTCTTGCCTGCCTTTCTCTGTGTTCCCTGGCACAGAGCATAAACAGAATTGAACTGACGATCCGAAAAAAGATCACTTAAAGCACTAACGCCCGACAACTTTTCGAAGTAGGACTGCGTGTTTTTCCAACTCAGCAACTTGTTCGTGCAGCTCAAAGTGAATCAAGTCTTCGTGTGACGTTGAAGCTACTGTCGCAATGGTGTAAGGAGCTCATCAGAACAGACAGAGAAGAAAAGCAGAGAGTTCTAGTATCAGTGGGGGCGACGTGTTACAGCCAAACCGTTGTACTGGGCTCAAAAAGTAACTTTCGTGGGAGTCCGAGATCGATTGTCCGACGGTTTCTTCCTCGCCTACCTCATTTGAATATGACTGCTCTAGTAGTCTGAAACAACGTTGCTGCTGCCAAGTCAAACAAACGCAGCTTTGTCTTCTCTCTCAGCTGCTCGACACCGTCATCCGTAAATGAGCTCCGCAGAAAGTTGAACGGTGTTCAGTTTCATTTGCTGATGCCAAATGGTGCAACCTAAACTTCTCAGGCACGTGCATCAGCATCAGCGCAAAGTGGGCAGGGCAAGGCTATGTTGTATCGACGGTGCTCGGCCAATGATCATGTTCTGAGTTGACTACTGTAGCAGCGATATTGCATGTTGTTGACCTCGCCAGTGATGCTACCGAAGCGATGGCATCAATCTCAAAGGAACACGAGAAGCAGTGGGTTGCATCGCCGACGGGGCATCATTCTCTTTCGTGGTTGCTCAATTTTGAAGCTCAAACACAGCGAAAATGGGGCGATGCTAAAGGTTTATTTTTGGAGGTGCGATTTCATCTGATCTCAAGCGAGACTGCGCCAACAAGTAGCCCTTCTTAGGGACCCTCGATCTTTTTGTCCTGATTCTTTTCATGGTGTCTCTGGACCATGGACCCTAGAGGGGCTCCAACCCGCGTTCCTTTGAATGCATTGGCATCGTTCACCCTTCGTGACTGCTCAGAGATGCACACCAGACTTCATCTTCTTACCCTTAGATATGATCGAGGAGATGCCAAGTATGGTTGTTGACTGACAAGGGAAGATGACCTTCGAATCATTGCATCAGCGATCCCTCACGTCCTGTGTACCAGCAGAAGCGACAGATACACGGAACGTGCAGGTTCATGCAGCCTTGGCTTCAATCTCGGCGAATGGTCAGTCAACTGTCCCCTTGCACTGTGCAACGTCGTACTGAATAATGAGCTTGTGACACGCTGCCACGAGATCGGTCATGCAGTCACGGCTTGGACGCCTACATCAACGGTACTACACCTCCGGCTTTACAACGAGACCCCAGCAGGATGATTAGCCGCCTTTGGCTTCCGCATTGACGATCGAACCGAGCGGGTAAGCTCTGCTAGTTGCAACAGAGTCGCTCGAACAAGATACGCTGTTGGGCTAGTAAAGCCAGCCAAAATTGCTTTATTTGCTTGAAATGCTCGTTGTTGCGATTGATGTGCCTTGCGCTGATCTTTGCATTCAATTGATGCGCTCATTCTGCATGACTCTTTTCCACTCAGATTCTTTTTTCTCTCTGCTGTCTCCCTCGTTTCCCTTTTGCGCTTTCCTCCCAGCTCGCTGCACCCCAAATTGCAAACTGCAGGCAGTCACTGCAGAGTTCTTCTCCTCCCTCGACAAGACAGCACCCTGACTGAATGCTTTTCCCCCTTCCCTTCTACTGTTCTCGTTTCCGAGACACTTCTCACATGCCGTGTCAGTGCCTCTAGAGCCTGTGTGAGATTTCCTGTATCGAAGCACTCAAGAATCTCCCGGACGTGACCGGTGCCAAGGTGCGGCTTAGCGGAACCTTCGCTTACAAGCCACACAGAACAACAAGAAGAATCACGAATCCTATGCAGCGGGTAACAAGCTTCTCGACACCATAAACTTTGTCAATCGCTTCGAGCAAGCTTCCTTCGATGATAAGCTAACGTGGACTTAACATTAATACATTTTTGGTGGCATTTAAGACCACTCTGCTCACCATGAGCAACCGTTCCAGACCAATGCTCAACTCAGGTATACATGTCTGTGGCCGAGAGCTTCGTGGTACCACAAGAATAACCCGATGCCAAAATTTGTTCCACCGAAGAGAAGTCGAAATTGAGGTTACAAAATTGAGCGTCAAAATATTGGGTCGACGGTCCAATCGACTTCCTGGAACCAGACCTTCAGACGGCACTGTCTGACAGATGCGACGAATCCGATGCCGTTTCCCTTGGCTGCGCAAAAGTCAACTGATCTCCGGTTCTGCGATGGAACCCTAGCAACATGTGCTCACACCTTTGACAAGCAACTTGCTCAAAGAAACACAGCGACGACATTTCCGGAGCGAGCTCTACTGTAGCATCAGCGATCATGTCGTGACAGATTGAGAGAGGTCCGATCCCGGACTACGTGTCGTTGGGCTCATCACATTGTGAACCAAGAGTATTTCATGCCAATTCCAACCGTCCAAGGGAACAAAGGGCTGGCTCTCTACGCCCACAGCCGAACACCATTGTTTGAAATTCGAGGCAGCAAACTCACTCTATGATTGTCACCACGTATCATCGCCTAGAGCTTAAGCATCAAGCTTGGACCTCTTTCGAAAATTGGTCACGCCTGCCATTCCCCTAATCACACTTGATACACCCCTTTGTTCTCTTTTGATAACTCAGCCGCAGAGCTGGCTGCAACAATGCCCCACTTGAGTCCTACATGGCCAGCGCACTGAACTCACAACCAAGAGATAAACGTTTTAAAGAACGACGTTTCCGACCTCACCATCATCATCCATCCCTATCACATTATATTCGCCATCCTTCTTCCCTTCTTCGCCCTCTCCCTCTCCCTCTACCCCTCCCTCTCCGTTTGCTTTGCTCGTTCAGCCTCCCTCATCGCCTTGAACATGACTTCGTTCGCGTTGCAACGGCTTCCGCCTGGCCAAAATGTCCTCATTCGACAGACTCGTTTCTTTGGCGCGGGAGCTTATCGCATGTTTAGCGTACACGAAGGGAAGCGTGCAATCACACTGATTCCTGTCCGTCTCAGAAGCGCTCGCAAAGTATGCAAGACGTCATCGACTTCGCATCAGTATCGCTCCAAATCTCGTCTGATGGACCCACATCCTCGAATTACAAGCATCAGACACGATCAGGTCACGGAGTTCTTCAACAACATCGCAAGGATGCAAAGGGAGGAAGGCCAATGGCAAGACATCACTGATGCTCGTTTTGACGATGGCAGTCCCCATTCCAAGCAAGATCGGTTTATGCGCCTTCAACAAGAGCTCGAGGGCTCGCACACATGGAAGCACACAGAGGACCGCGTCTTGAGGGAGGGACTCGATATCATGACCAACCACCCTCATGATAGACATGAGATGCCAACTCGCAGAGTGATCTTGGAACATCGAGTCAATGGGCGTCGTCCATCGCGAGTGCACCCAAATCATGCTCGCCGATTGGAGCGACTTGAGGCTCAATTGCGTGTCCAAATGGCCGAGATCGAGCGCCTCACCATCGATTCGAGACACAAGGAGGAACTCTTACAGGAAATTCGCTCCCTTCTCATATCTGAAAATCGACCTAAGGTAGCAAGACAGCCTCCGAGACTCTCCAAGGTCGTCCGTCGCATCAAACAGCTGCAAGCATGGCTCCGTGGAACACTCGCAGAGAAGATTAAGCCAATGACAGCAGCCCCTGATGAACCCTCCACTACATCGAGGCCTTCGCGAGGACAGGTACTGCTGAATCATGCCGCTAAAACTTTTGCTATAGGCTTGTGCTACCCCATCATTAAATACACATCGGTGACCACCAGCTTCGCAGATATCATGGGTTTGGTCATTCAAACGGCTTCCTTGCCAATAATCCTCACGATGCACCCGAGCGTGACCAAAACCTGTCATCGGTTCAGAAAGCGGGGGTTGTTGAAAGACTTCTTCAACGGCAACAAGCATCGTCGTTCCCTATCCAGCTCTACTGCTTATCGAGGAGTTCGGAAGGAGATGGCGTTTCGCGATCTGATCGATAATCACTCCGATATGCTTGACAAGCCTTTCCCCATGGCAGCTGTCCTCAACGATCTCCGCAACCTTCAAGCACTGAGAGGCAGCTCAGCTGGACGCGAGTACAAGATTGCTGAACGAAGACTGTTCCGCGTTCAACATGAGTCAGAGTCTGGCAACGGCAAGCCTCTGACGGTGCGACAGGTTACCGAACTGCTTAAGCCTGACGACAGCGTGGGATGGACTACCATTCGCCAACGGCTTCTGTACAACCGTGTTGACGCTATCGATGGCTTGTCCAAGCAAGATCGGGCTCGCATCCAATTCCAACGCGTTCACGGTATTGGTCCAACCAAAGCTGAGAAGTTTGTTCAAGCTGGTTATTTGACTTTGGAACAACTTCGTGATGCCCCGCTTGAAAAGGCGCAGCGTATTGGACTGGAACACATGGACGACATCGAATGTCTGATTCCTCGTTCCGAGTCTGAGCAGTGGCGAGACACGTTGCTTGATGTCTTCCACACTGTCGATCCTCAATTGGGTGCTGAGCTCCTCGGAAGTTTCCGACGCGGCGACTACTTTTCCTCTGATCTTGATTGGGTGCTTTACCATCCAGATGTCGTCAACTTGCGTGTACCTCGCTCCGACAGCTCTGGCAAATTCGAACCGCACCCGAAAGCAAAGGCTCTTCTCCAAGCGGTCATTGACGAGATGCGCCGCCGCAATCTTCTGGCCGACGACCTCCTTTCGCATGGTCCCGTCGCTGCGAAAGGTCTTGTTCGACTCGATCTTCCTGGAGCCAAAGCTCGCCGCATCGACCTCAACTTCGCACCTTACAACCGTCGCGCCTTCTATACTCTTGCCAAGACCGGTGATGCCGATCTCATGGTCCATCTTCGCGGTCTAGCCAAACAAAATGGATGGGCGCTCAACGAATATGGCATTGGTCCACAAAATGAGAACGGCTCAGCCTGGACGAAGAACTTGCTGGACGCAACCGACGAAAAGGACATCTTTTTCTTCCTGGGCTTACCCTACTTGAAGCCAGAGGAGAGATCTTTCGAGATCTATTCCAAAAAGTTCGGGATCGGAAACCCATGGAATAAGATCGTGAACATCATGTTGCGAAACGTGGCTATGTCCATGTTCGTATTGCTGGCCGCGGACACCTACTCATGACTGTGAGGTCGTACCTGAGCAATAACATTCTACAACATAAACATCACATTGAACCCCATCTCCAGCACATGCACATACACCATCAAATACGTCCGATCAACCATCAATACTGCTGTGAATACAAATTCCGTTTGACCACTGTGACCGAACGTGAAAGCTTTCTGATTGCATGGACTGATATCGTCCGTTGAAGAGATCAATTAGATTTGAGAGTTCTCTGCTTCTCCGCCGCCTCCACGATCCTCTCTGTCACAAACATACCCTTTCTCTTCCTCACACCGTCCATGTATCTCTTTGCCACATTCTCTCTATCGCCCTTCTCACCCAGATCCTCCAGCTCCTCTTCTGTCCTTGGAACCCAGAACGGATCCAAATCGAACAGCTCAAACCCTTTAAAGATCAACTGAGGGCTAGCAGCGCCTGAAGTTCTCTTCCTGATTTCATCTGCGAATCCAAAACTCTCCACAACTGGTAGTAGGGAACCAACGGTAAAGAATGAGGTTCCTTCCTTCATTTCCTCGCTGATGATTTTACCTCTACGTTTTGCAAGAACAGCGTGGACTTTACCGAGAACTTCTGTGGATGCTTGAATATCGCATGAGTACATAGCGAGCATTAGCCGGGGAGACCAATCCAACAAACCTTGTTTGCAGCTTTCTCTGAAAGTTGACATCAAAGGACCCGTCACCGAGGAAAGAGAAAGAGTGGTGGAGGTGGAAGGTTGGGAAAGAGTGATGGATTCAAGGAAGAATGCCAATCCTTGCATGGGTTCAGCGCACAATGGACCTGCTGAAGTAGCCATTTGGAATCCTGAATCGATGCTTTCGTTAAGCGCTGCAAGGTTGACACCTCGAGCAGAGGTGGAAGATTCTTCGTTATCGTTGACTGACATTTTGTGCAAAGCTTCGGAGAGCTCTTTTGCCCCTTCACTATCCACCGTCTTATGGTGCGCAGGTGTAGCGATACCAGAAGACTGTCTAGTAGCAGCACGAGAAGGATCCGTCCTATTCCTCAAGCTGCTACGACCACTCCCTGTTCGATCGACAAGAATGTTGGCACCGACCCTCCGCGGACCGAAAGAAACAATCTTCTCGACAACCTCACGCCAATCTTCTCCGGTTCTATCCTGTCCACACTTCTCCAACACTGTCTGAAGAGTTTGCCAGAACTTATCAGCGCGGACGGTCTTGCTAGCCTGCGAACCAGCCGCATCCACGGAACCTGCCTCTTCATCAGCCTCCGCCACGCCGGAAGCACTGCTACGGTTCTGCAACCTCCTCAACGTCTGCGTGTTTGCCAAGAGAAATTCCACTACTGGTTTAGGCAAAGGTACGGCGCGGACACGATAAGAAACGACACCGTTGGCAACGCTGCCATCCATGGTTCCTCGTGGCGCACCTTCTGTCTTGGGAGGTGGCATCTCCGGAGCGCGAACACAAGTCTCTCTGAAAGGTACAAGCGGAGGACTGACTTGAATCTCGCACTTTGCAAAACGTTCCCGAAGATCCTTCAGACATCGCTCGAGGTGCAATTCACCGGCTGTGAGAATGACATGCTCACCGGTATCCTGCACGAGGGACTCGACGCAAGGATCAGCCTGGTTTAGCAACTTGAGTCCTTCGACAAGCTTAGGCATGTCCTGTGGGTTGACGGGCTCGAGAGCGACGCGAACAATCGGGGCCGAGAGCATGTTGATACCGGCCAAATTGACGAACGTTGAGTTGGCGAGGTTTGGGTCGATGGAAGTCGGATCTTGGTGGCGTTCAATGGGGTAAGATTGGATGAGAGAGGGCGAGCAGAGCGTGGCATTGCGAAGGACTTTGCCTTCCATACCACGGATGGCGAAAACATTGCCAGCAGGAACTTCGTTGACTGCGAGAAGATCACGACCCATGATCATATACAGGGACTCGAGTTGGATCGCCTTGATGTGCTTGACGTTGGAAGGATGCGAGGGTGCCAGGGAGGTATTGTATTTGGGAAGAAGTGCATACATCCACTGACCGGCGCGGAGGGTGCCGGAGTAGAGTCGAGCGAAACCCAGCACAACCTCGTCAGTGCCATCCTCTTCCTCTTGCTCTGCCTTCTCCTTTTCCGCCTGAGCTTGAGTCTCACGCTGTGCTCTTGCGGCACGCTGTGCTTCAGCTTCTTCTAGACTTGTGCCGTTAGCTTCCGCAGGTGTCTCGGCAGCATCTGCCTCCATCGTCGCTCCGGTAGCAGCCAACGCCGCCCTCACAGCAGCCTGACGTTCTCGACTCTCTCTCGCCTTCTCTCGCATCTGCTCCGCAGTCAAAGGCGCTTTCTTTGCCTCAGGTAGATCCTCCTTCTTGACGGCAAACATCTTACTGACATAAGCGACGCGGTTGGACTTTGGTCCGATCTCAGCACTCATGAGGTGCTCCTCCAACGGTGTCTTTGCCTTGTAATTGCCTCGGTCGAAGTAGCTCATATCTGGATTGAGCATCATCGGAATCCTCTTAGCCTGTGCTTTGCTTGTTGGCGGGATCACATAGATGATCGCGGCAAATGCGCAGCTGGCGAGCGGCAACCACTGACTGACGATCGCCTTGATGAGCGTAGCTGGGTCCTTTGACTTGAGATCACGTGGGTGTACCTTGAGATTGAGCGAGCTGACGATCTTTTCGATCTTTTCCTGGTCTCGGTTCTCGATGACGGCATCGTAGACGGACCAGATGTTCTCGAGGACGAATTGAACGAACATAGGCTTAAGAGGACGCTTCTCCTTTTCCTTCTGCTTTTGACTTAGAACACGCTTGGTCTTGGGGTCAAAGTAGAAGTCACCCCAGAGCACCTTGCGGAGTTTTGACTCTTGGATGCCCATCTTTTTGGCGTAGAGCATTGCGAAGCGTTCAAGACGGAAGGCCCAATTGTCCATAGCAGAGGCAAAGATGACGTTGCCCTTAGAAGGGTCAAAGTAGATATCTTCGTCGTCGCGCTCTTCGCGGTTCTGATCATCGTTTTCGTCGTCTGCTGCATCGTCGCCGGTAGCAGCGGCGATGGAGTCGTTCTTGGCTTGTTTGCGAGCTGCGATACGCTTTTCTCGCTCCTCGTGCCATCGCTCGTCGTCGTCCATACGAGCCGAGGCGAAGAAGGAACCAACAACGGCATTGACCTGCTCGATGACCTGAATGAGATGGTGGTAGGCCTCGTTCGGTGAGAGCTTGAGCTCAGTGATAAGACGGTCGACCTTGTTGAGTACGAGGATTGGCTCGAGACCGTCCTGCCATGCTTGACGCAACACTGTGACAGTCTGCGCACAAACACCTTCAACAACATCAACAATCAGCAGCGCACCATCGCAAAGCCTTGAAGCTGTTGACACCTCTGATGAAAAGTCGACATGACCAGGAGTGTCAATGAGGTTGATCATAAAGTCTTGGATTGGAGGTAGGTTGTCTGGGTCCCATCCTTTTGTTGGGTCGTGAACGCGCATCTTGACCGAGAGCGAGACTGCCGAAGCTTCCATGGTGATACCTCTTTCCTGTTCATCCTCTCTTGAGTCAAGATATCGGATCTGGCCAGCCATACGAGCCGAAATGATGTTGTTGGCAGCAAGTAGCGAGTCGGCGAAGGATGACTTGCCGTGGTCAACGTGACCTATCAATGTGCAGCAACGCACATTGTGCGAGCTGAATCGCTTGCCGTCGGACGCCATTGTTAGCTATCGACGATGAAAGAAAGTGTGAATGAAGAGCCTTGCGGTGCGATACTGCTATGGGAATAGCAGTGCCAGCAAGGTCGAGTGTGGTGCAAAGAAGGAGGATCGTAAACCCGTTCAAGCTGAGTCGGCACTGATGCTCGGCAGGCTGAGTTGACGCTTGCTGCTCTTGCTTTCTTGGAAGAAAAAGGCCAAAAAAGTTGCTTCCAAGTGTGGAGGAGAGTAAGTATCACCCGATGTGAACAAAATGACTTCCGGAATCGGGGAGAAGACTGGAAGAATCCCAAGGATGCGGGAGTCGGATTTCTCCACTCTGCTTCCGTGTTTTGGAACCCTTGACCTCTCTTCTCAGCTTCCCTTTCACTACACCCTCTTCCCGCATCGACCTTGGCCAGCGTCCCTTTCTTTCCGACCCTACACCTCCTCATCACTACAGCAAATATGGCTGAAAAGCGCAAGACCTCGCCTCCAATTTCATACCGAGAAGCCTCCCTCGTCAAGCGCCAACGACAAGATGATGACGTTTCTAATTCGCAACAAATCGCAATCGCATCCTCTAAAGATGGTCAGGACAAAGGTCTCATTCGCTCTGTCAAGCGTACCTCTTCACTCTCACATCCCATTCTCGGCTTGACAGGAGCACACACATCCGAGATTCTGGACGTGAAGTTCTCACGCGATGGGTCCCGCATTGCTGCCGCATCCGCCGACCGAACCATTTCCATCTGGAGCGTTTACGGCGACTGTGCCAACATCGGGCAACTCAAAGGACATTCCAAAGCCGTCACCTGTCTCGCATTCAGCAACAATATCGCAGATGCCCTGTACTCGGGCTCTGCTGATGGCACGATCATCGTATGGAGCTTGAGGACAGGCGAGAAACAGAGGAGGTTACGCGGTCACCGAGCTATTGTCAACTGCGTTTCTGCCACGCGCTCTGGACCAGAGCTAATCGTCTCAGCATCAGACGATGGTAGAGTGATGATCTGGGATCCCGAAGCAAAGGAGCCTCTGGATACATTGGAAGCTGGATATCCTGTGACTGCGGTAGCTTTCTCTGATGATTCTAGCCAGATCTATGTCGGGGGCATCGATAACCAGATTCACATCTACGACCTGACTCGAAAGTCCATCGTTCTCTCTCTGCAAGGTCACTTGGATACGATCACGTCAATATCCCTATCTCCTTCTGGATCTCATCTGCTTTCCACGGCATTCGACGACACACTGCGTATCTGGGACGTTCGACCTTTTGCACCCGAGCCTAACCCTTCAGACCCCAATGCAAACACAGCGAATCCACGATTGTATAGAACACTACGAGGGACTACTTTCGGCGGATTTGAAAATCTTTTGGTCAAGGCAGGATGGAGCGCGGACGGAGAGAAAGTAGTTGCAGGTGGCGCAGACAGGACGTGTACAATTTGGGATGTGGAGACATCGACGATTCTGTACAAGTTGCCAGGGCATAAAGGAACTTGTACGGCCGCAGTCTTTCATCCGAAGGAGCCTGTGGTTGTGTCTTGCTCGACGGATATGACGCTGTTGCTGGGAGAGATCGACCCGTGATTCACAGTGCGGCTCAATGCTTCGCCACGGGCTTCACAATGTACTATCACCAGTTAACGCAACGCTCAATCACGCTGGCAATCATGCAAGAATTGTACAAGTCTTCGTATTGCATCTGTGTGTCACGCATCAAAGTGTCATGATTGACTCGGTGTTGGCCTAGTTGAAGCTGCTGCATCTACGACCGTCTTTCAGCAGAATTTGCGGTATCTCCAGGGGTGGTTGACGAGAAGATTACCTGTTCAAGCTATTCCAAAGGCAAGATTAAAAAAGCTGTCAGTCTTTCTTTTCTACTCCCTGCCTTCATGAAGACCATGTCCGATTTGTACTTACGATGCTCAATCGCTCCTCGATTCTTTGACATTCTCCATTTGTGTTCACAAGTCTCTCCTGCAGGGACATCAACACCTGTTGCATCGAGCACAACTCTCCGGCTTCTTCTAATCTCTGCACTATCTCTTGAAGTTTGTTCTCTGCTCTGCTTTGCATTTCTGCTCCGACTTCACTCTTCTCTTTGTCTCCCTGCGTGAACGGCTGAGTGATGGAGTTGCTCTCTGAGCTGGCGGTATGGTTAGCTGTGCCACTTGCACCGGTATGATGCTGGGAAACAATGATATCTGGCACCTCAACTACCGGTTCATCATCGAAACGAAGATCAATCAGACTCTCTTCCAAGAAATCAATCTCTTCCTTCGTAGTCTCCTGCCGACCGGAAGTACTTGGTGCCAAATCAATCAGCTCTGAGGGCTGAACTTCCGAGATACGATCTTCGACTTTGCACCTTAGCATGACAACCAGCATCAGTCCGGGACGATTCTTGAAGATCTCGTACATCTTGTCTGGATGTTTGCGGATCATGGAATCGAGAGTGTTGATATGAGCTGAAGCTTTACGTTCCAACACCGAAAGTGTCGTACCAGGTGCTTCGAGTGATGATCTTCTTTCATCTTCGCGCCGCTCGTCGGATCTCTTGGCGTTATGAGGGCGGAGGTGTTGCGCAGTTACTTCAACGGGTATGGGAGCAGCTGGTGGAGGAGGTGTGCCTTCAGTGGCACGTGCTAGGCGGTCAAACTGGTCATCTGAGAGTCGAGCAATGTGTTGCGTTCCGTCCAGATTCCGCTCTCTCGCCTGATGGCAATGGGGCCTGGGAGGACTCTTGTAGCTCCTAGCAGCTTCTTTACCGAGCTTCACAACACGTCTTGCTTGAAGTGTAGGAGTTTTCTCAACATCCTCAAGCCTTTCATCACGACTCTTTGCGCTGTTCGGCTTGGACAGAGGACTTCGACTGACGCTAGTCAGATGACTCGACACTTCTTCTTCCTCTTGAAATCTCGAATGCTGAGAAGCGACCTCCGAAGCAAGCGCAAGCGAAGGTGAGGCAGTGATTTGAACCCGCCATTGTTGTATGCGTTGAATTAATTCCGAGTCTTCAGTTTCTTGCGCCCGGATCGAGGCTTGATTGCTAAGAGTGCGTTGTCTACGACGTTGTGCGGGCGTAGTGGGGGGAGCAGGAGGAGGGGCAGGGCTGGTGGACGATTCATGTCGAGGTCTCCAATGACAGACGGCTTCACGGCTGCTATCGGCAAGGCGGGTTGCGGAGCTGGAAGTGTCGGAGACTCTCGATTTGCAGTGATGGCGACGGTGATGGTGAGAGGAGGTGAAGGAGGAGAGACTTTCAAGTTCTTCTGCAAGACGATTGGCGTCGAGGGTGTTCTTGGATCGACAGATAGTTGGGAAGGTTTGCGCGCCCGGAACTGGGGAAGTTCCTTCGCCATGCGTGTCTCCTACCGCTTGTTCGCTGGCGAGTGTTGGCGGCACAGAATTTTTCCTGAATTGAGATATGCCGAGGGCAGGGGACAGACCTGGAGCTGGGAATTGTTGACCAGTGGCGGCGAGGCGCTCAATCCAGTCGTCGGTGGGACTGTAAGGCCGCGGTTGTCCAACTCCGATCGAAGTTGCGGGAAAGTGAGCTGGTGTGGGTGGCAAAGGACGGCTAGCCACTCGCATCGAAGGCGGAAGAGCAGGTCGAGGTGTCCCAGTGCTAAGTCGAGGCTGTTCGATGTGCGTAAGCGACTCTGGGTCGATTGGATGTCTGCGCTTTGGATAGACTGCTGTTGGTGCAGGAATCCTCGGCGAAGGTGGTCGAATGACCCGAGGTTGAGGTGGCGGAGGAGGCCTTTTGCATACTTCCACCTCGGAACTCAGTCTCTCTCGCAATGTTTCGATGACCGGTAAGACATCTGTTTCCGCCCTGTCGGTCTTTCCCACCTGCTGAGCAGGGCCGTCGTCACGATTCAAGCTGTCGCCGGCCCTATTGTCCTTCAGAAGGATAGACTGTGGAGGAGCCCCAGCAATCGGCACGCCCTTCGCTGTGAAACCGCTGAAACCCGCATCTTCTTCATTCCTATCCTTCGAGCCCAGAAACTTGGCCACAGCTTTGATCTTCGCCTTCACGTTCCCAAACCCTCTTTTTGATCTGGTGGAAGACGCAGCAAGATCCCCATCCAGCAAAGAATCTTTGCTGCGAGAGGGCAGGGAGATGCGAGCAGTATCCGGAATGAGAGGAAGCGGTTGCCAGTGAACATGTTTGGCATCGCGAAGCATGTCGCTGTCCGAGATCGTCGTTTGCATGTCAGTGGAAGCGGGAGTGGTAGATTGGCTGACTGTACTCATGTCGTCTGGCGAGCCGAACATGGTGCCAAGGAACTGACAGCAGAAGGAACGCAGAATGATAGAGAGCAAGAAAGAGGTCTGGAGCTAGATGCAATTTGGACATCTCTCATTGCTCTTTATACTCTCAGACATGAGAGTCATTACACACCACGACCAGGATTTGCTATGTGCGCAAAGAATGCATTGTTTGGGTATATTCGACAGTCAAGGCTGCGGCCGAGGTGATCTCTAGATTAAGCTCGTGCCGATACTGGTGCGGGCAAAAGGAGTGGTATAAATGATACGGTGACCGTCCAGATCACAAAGGTGCAGCTCCTGGGCATCCCAAGGAGTCTGCTGAACGCCGCTGAGGATCCTGGCCGTGTCCGTCGTCTGTAATGCTTGCGCAGAAACGGCAGCTCTGTTGCGCTCGAGCCTCCATTCGTTGAGTTTCGCGGAGAGAAGGGTATGCATGGATTCGAGTGCGCCGCTGTATTCGATCATCACAGTTTGACCTGAAAGCGTAGAAGTTGCAGATGAGCGCAGAGGAAGGGTGGTCGAAGGGAGATTGAGAAGTTCTGGTTCCGTGCAGGAGAGGTTGACGGATTCAGGGGTTGGTGGGAGAGAGAGGTCTTCGTCGGCTTCGTCTGGTTGTTCTTCGGACATGGTCGGGAGTGCTGGACGTCCGTGTGCGAGCGGAAAGGCATTGAAAGAAGTTGCGCGAATCATGCTCATGCGCGAGACGTTGGCTGCACTTGGCGGTGGAGGGGCGTGGTCAGCGTTGCGCAGACAGATAGTCGCTGACGAGCTGCTCATGACCGCCTGAACATCTGCTACATGAGACACACAGGTAAAACCCAGTACCTTGGCGTAGAAAGCAATCGAGCTGGCAAGGTGCTTGACAGAAAGCAAGGACATGCTCTGCAAAGGAATAGGAGTCGGGAAGCTGCCAAAGCCGTTGATCTCCTCAATTGGGGAAACGGGCGCTGCGTCGAAGAACATGCTCTTGAGCGACAGCGGAGGAGAGTGAACGGCGGCGGCAGCAACTTCTTGACGAGAGACGGACTGCGAGGCGATGAGAAGGCGAGATCTACGCTGAGCCTCCTTGCGCTCTGCTGACATGCTGATGGTTCTGCGTCTTGCTGACTCGCTGTTGGGATCGAGGCCGTTGAAGATGCGTGTTCTCTCTAGCAGCTCGTCTTCTTGCTCATCCTGGAGGGGTGGCTGAGACGAGAAGCGGCCAGCGTTTGCGAGAAAGTCTTCGGCTGCCGCTCGGTCACGGAAGATCTGAAGCACAGGGCCGGGAAACTGCGGTGATATGAAGTCGTGCGCAAAAGTGTCAGTGCTTCAGCTACAGGGTGAGAAGCTTTATTTTGACTTGTACTTACATTTCGAACTTGGCGGTCAGCCTCCTCTTTGGTGGTATATATGCCCTTCTTCCAACCGCGGCCGACGGCATAGTATGATTGGTCAGGTGCTGAGGCTACTTGAGCAAGCGCCCTTGCTGATGAAGGGGACGGCTTGAATTGTTCGGAGTCATTTGCAGAGTGGCATCGTCTTGGCTCGATGCGAGAAGGTGGTCTGAAGTTCAAAGACGATTGAGATGGAGAGTTGACGATGGCAAAAGGTGACTGAGGTCTCTGCGTCTCGAGAGCTGCTTTGTAGGTCGGCGGTGAAGTGCCTGCCGAAGATGAGCGAGCTCGGACGGTCGACTGAACGGTGGATTTGGATGCACTCCCATCGACAATCTGCACAAAGAGTGGATCCTCTTCTGGATGCAGAACGCTGAGTTTAGTTGATCGACCCAGACTCCTTGCGCTTGCGCTGTGTTTCGGAGTTGAGCCTGGCTCTGCATAACGATCGAACTCTATTGGGCGTGGCAAGACGGCACGGCTGGAACGTTTGGCGTTGTAAAATGAAGAGTGTTCGTGGTTGATGCTGGAATAGCCAAGACCAAAATCGGCTGGACCGGAAAAGGAAGTATGCGTCTCGACTTCTGGAGTGGTGACAAGGCTGGAGCCAGAGCGACTGGACGAAGAGGAGTTAGAAGCTGAGGTGGATTTGGAGGCAGTGGCGAGTTGACGCTTAGACCTGAGCGTCAGCTTTCCGAATAAGCTCGAGTTGCGCTCTCTCATTGTCTCGATCAAAGCCTGTTGCTTGCCAATAAGATTAAGGTGCTGGATCAAGGTATAAATGAAGCTATCGCACGAGCCGTCGGTCGGAGTATCGTACTGTACTGTATTGTGATGTGTGTCTAGGTATAGATGCTGGGAAGGAGAGACAAACAGAGTCGGATCTGTTTCAACAGGGGGCAAGGATGATGTCTCCATGAGACAAGTAGCACGACAAGGGTATATACGAGGATCTCAAAAGCAAGTACGACATCAATACGGGTGGTAAAGTCTGCTACTGTAGACCAGCTCAATTCATGGTGTGAGGCTAGAGTGCGAAACAGGAACAGCGTCTCTGTGCTACTGTATTGCTTCCTGCGGGAACACGGTGTGGCGGAGCGGACGAGTCGACACAATGGACATTCGCTGCAGGTTCTGCAGGGTGCGAATTAGACGTTCTGCAATTGGGATCTGCAGGCTCGCATGCAAGAGAGAGAGAAAGGCGAAGAGAAACAAAGAGCGGGACCCGAATTGCAGATGCAGCCCGCAATGGCAAGTCTTGGCGTAGAAGATGCAATGATTCGTGATTTTCCCTAAACCCTTACTGACTGAACAACTCTAGCTCGGCTAGCGTAGCTTTCTCCCTCTCGTATACAATGTAGGAAAGCCACGCAGCGGAAAAACCCGAAAGGAAAATCTATTTTTTGATGCGATTTTCAATCAAGTCACAGATGGAACAGGAAACGTGGGACTGTGACCTTGGTTGTTTGTCGGGCCCTGGGCCCAGCCCCTCTACTACAACCCAGAGAGTGAAACCGAATTCTGTCTGACCTTCAAGTCACAGTGTTGTTATATGACCGCGGGGTCGCGCAACTCCTAGCTCGTTTGTATAGAACAACATAGCACAGTACAGTACAGTACAGACGTTGTAGTTGCGGGAGTTCCGACATTGCAATGATCAAAGTTCCACGGGCCAAGAGCAGGAAGGGCAGGATGGACAGACTTGCCGACGGCTGGATTTTCATATTACTGAGACTAAGATCGTTCAACCGCCGCACCGCGTCGTTAAGTCAAACGGTAATGCGCCAATTTGGCACACTTCCCGCCTTCTGTGACAGCCGTCCTGACTGATGTCTGGTCTGAATCTTGTGCTACAGCCCGAGACTATCATTTCACTGTATCGCTCGGCACAAGACGAGATCGTGGTATCAATGACATCAACTACGATATGAGCTTTCCAGGATTTTCCTTTCCGAGATCACCGTTCGATTGGTGCGATGGACACGTTTGAAGTCACGGTTTTTTCGGCAGTCCACGTTCCTAAGCTCCGTTCGTTTGTACGAAGTCTGGTTCGCCGTAACGTCGTGCGTTTCGGCTCACTCCGACGAAGCTTCCGTGACCACAGAGCTATAGCAGCGAATCCTCTCTTGATCTTGCTGCTGCTCTCGCTGCTGCAGCCGGTGCAGCTTCACACTCCCAAAGCAAGAGCCTGTACAGGTGCGACCGATTGGGTAGTGGTCCTGCCACGCGATTCGAGTTGCAAGGCGGCGTCGAATCGGGTGCAAGGAAAGCGACCAGAAACCAAAAGCCACACAGAAAATGTGGCTGCTCCAATCACCGCAGCTGCATCATGCACACGCAACAAAAAAGAGCGAATCGCAACGGAACAGATTGAGAAGCGGAATCTCTGCTGTTTCGCACTCGCCCAAAGACAAGTCGAACGCGGCCCATTCTTTATTCTGTGCGCTGTGCACACTGCTTCGGCCTGACAAATCTCAAAATCTCCGCCGATATTTTCTTGAACGTGGCCCGATTTCTATTCACGCGTGACAAAAGACGCCAGCTCGTGGCTCAAGAAAAACACTAAAACAATCCAACACTCTCAAGGTACGCAACACGCGATTCAGTCCAGAATCACATACGGATTTCAGGGTCGGCCTCAAAAGCATGCTTGAAAAAGATCAACGCCGAGGGCGTGTGTGTGTCAAAATGGTGTTCGGATGAGCTGCTGCTGCTGCTGCTGCTGCTGCATGCAAGAGAGGGAACGCGGTCAATTTTCTCAAGACAAGCATGAAGCAACCGAACGTCGATCTCAACTCACCGAGACCGCAAGCAAAATGGCAGGCACAGCACAGTAGTATCGAGGCAGAATGCAAAACTGAAGCTTGGCAACAGCGCTCACAACACTTTGCTCACTTCCCTTTCATCCTCATCAATCATACCTCTTCCGCAACTCATATCGCTCCTCATCGTTTCTCCATCTCCTTCTCGTTGCCATTGTCCTCATCCCCGTTCTTGTCAATTTCATTCACCGATCTCCACACAATCCTTGCTTAGACAGGCGAGACGAGCCAATACCTTCATTTCCCGCTTCTATCCATCCATCAAACTCGCTCGAGCCCCCACACAATTGCAATCACATCTCATCCCCCTCCGTCGTGCATCCGCATCTACATCCGTCAACTTCATATCGACTCGCCATAACATACGATTTGGTTCATCACGCTCATACCCAACCTCATCAAGAATCGACTCGCACCTCCCATGTCGCTCCTAGCCATGCTCCCTTGAACGTTCATTGGTGTCTGCTCCTGCTTATCGCTGTCATTCCTGCAAGAAGGGCCTCGTTGCTGGTTCAACTATTGCCTTCATCAACAAGTCGTCGCATCGCATCTTCCTTCGTCTTCTTTAATTCTTGGTCTTGCACGTGCTCTCGGCCTCGGCGCCCCACGACACCCTTTCGCTCACTCCTCCTACTACTTTGCATCGCGTGCTCGGCATCTACTCCAACTTCATCTGCATCAAATCCACCACCAAAGTCCACGTCGCCCGACATGTGTTGCGGGAGCGCCAACTGGAAGCGTGAGGAGGTTCCAGATCACAAATTCGACTTTATCGACGTTCGTGACTTTCGCAACAATGGTTGCTTCCAACAACTCAAATATGTCTTCCTCTTCATCATGGTAGTCAAGTCGTTTGCAGTATACGTCGCCGATATCTACACCGCCGTTACTCTGCTTGCTTTCGGACACTTCAGTGGCAGTCTCTACGACAAAGTCCAGAACGATCCTCAAAACAACTTCCGCGTTCCGATCTCCTATGGCCGTTGGATCTTCACTGGATGTATCATCTTCTCCTTCCTCCTGCTTGCCTATGAGGCGCACAAGTCCAGAGCCATCGTCAAGAGCCGTGACATCAGTTACGCCTTCACCAATGTCATGGCCAACAACTACTATTCTATGCGCAGCTACGACCACTTTTGCTTCTTCGACCACATCAACGACAGCAAGAAGAAGACTGATGAGCTCGCTTTCTTCATCTTCTTCACTTTCAAGGGTTGGAAGCGTTTGCTCGTTGCCGATGGTCCTCGTCAGGTTATCAACTTCTTCACTTTGTACGGGCTTGGCTCCTTTGCCAAATGGAGCACTAATCCCTACGACTACTACGACGGCAATATCTTCACTGGCATCATGATCCTGTCCATGCTCTTCACCGTTGCTGTCTTTGCTGGCTCGATCATCTTGCTCATCATCGCCTCTGTGGCCTACATCCCACTGTTGTGCTACATCAAGGGTAATCTCAAGGAATACTGCTGCCACAAGGTCGACAAGCGTGTTACCGAGCTCGTTCAGCGCAAGAAGAAGCAGCGACTCGCCAAAGTGGCCGAGATCGCTCGTAGGGAAGCTGCTGGTGACTTTTCGCATCTCATGAACAAGAAGGGTGAAATGATCGGCAGAGCCATCCCTCAGCCGACTTTGCCTACCGTCGACGTCGATCTGCTCAATGATGAGAAGCCAGGAAAGTCGGGTCCCATGCAGCGAAACAACAGTGTGGGTAGCTCGACTGCCGTGCATGGCAATGCAGGAGGCTACTATGGTAATGGCGCTCCAGGCTACAAGTCACCAGGCTTTGCGCCTTCTCACTTCTACGGCGTCAACGCGCCATCCACGCATAGTCTCGGCGGATACAACGATAAGGAATATGCCAGCTCTGCGAATTTGGTCGCGAACGCTGGGCCTGCGGGTGGCGAGTACGGCGGCATGCCACCTGCACAATTCGACGCCATGGCAGATCGTATGGGTCCCATCGGTACCAGCCCGATGCTCTTTGCGCAGCGGGTTGGCGGCGGCAGTGGGCCAGGGAGAATTTCGCCTGCGCCTCCGCAGCTATACATGGGTGATCCGAACAGCCTGCAAAGGTCAGGTTCGAGGACGCTGCTTGACGCGAATAACGGCGGAACGTCACACCACATGGGCGGGCCTGGCGAGGTCTACGAGATGAACGCCGGCTACGGAAGGCAAAGTCCCTATCCACAGTCAGACAGAGGATCGCCGAATCCGTACGCAGCGCGTGGCCTCGACTACCCACCACCCCAAAATACTCACGGCGTCGAGGGTCTTGACTATCCACCACCGCCTCCACCCGATGTATCGTCGTTCGTGCCCTACGGTGGCCACGATGTGCACGAGCCGTATCGGCCAGCAGTAGAGGTATCTGTAGCATCTCCAAGCACGGCTCACACGGGGCAGAACAACCATCTTGCGGTGGGCTATGGCACGGATGGCTTCGGTGGAGAATTGCACCCTGATCGATACAGCAGCAGCCACGGTGGTGTCAGGTCCGGAGCCAACTCATCATCTCACAGCGCGAGCACAAGTGTCAACGGGCTGGATGATGTGTACGATGCCTACCTCAACTCGAACACGCATTCGCCTGTGATCACACCTGACCAGCGTCACAGCTACATGATGAGTGACTACCCTCCCGATGGCAATGTAGAGCAGCATTATCAGCAGCGATATCAGGTTGACAATCAGGTCGGCTATGATCAGCATCAAGGCTACAGCGGCGAGCATCAGCTTCAACATCAGCACCAGCAAGCTCACAACGGTTACGTTGAGCAACGGCCCCACCAGGACCAGGCACAAGGGCACCAAGTCGACCAATATGGTCAGCACGGCCAGCACGGTCAGCACGAATCCTACCGCCAAACACACGGCCAGGGCTACTAGTCCGCCGAAGCATTCTTTTCCCCTTTGATATAGATCGTCCGTTACAGACTCGCACATAAGACCCTGTGCGAGATGTGTGAACATACCAGCATTCGACTCTCTTCGCATCTGCATACAATCGAACCATAGCTTCTTGAATGCCGGCTTGGAATGTGTGTCTCTGTCTACTCATGAGTTCTTGCAAGCAAATTTGGCTACGTTCGATGAGGTCGGAGCATGGAGTAGGCTTCAAGGCCCATAGTCACGATGAATGCCGACGAGGGCTCGAGAATTAAGTGTTCGTATCGGCCGATTAGAATCTGGCTGAGACATGCTCTTCGCACGGTATCCGCCCCGCCTTCGCGGTTTTCTGCGATTTTCAACGGAGAAGCGCCTTGTCTCCCTTTTCACGATCCGGTGGCTCTTCTCTATCTTTCAACCGAGGCCGCTTCCCAACTTAGATAGCTTGAGTGAAACGTGCTACAGTATCTGCATTACAGTACACCCACGATGCGACTAGGATCACAACCAGATCTTTCTGCCGTTTGCGTCCACCATGAAACAGCTCTGTGTATGATCTGATCTGATGATGGGTGCTAGCTATGCACGGTGAGATTGGCTGTTTGGCAGCCAGCCGGTTATTTAGTTTGGCGGAATACCCGGAAAGGTGGAGAAACTGCATAGAGTTGCTGCCGCCTGGGGAAATCGGTTGTGAATTGGAAAAATGCAGCAGGCAGTGGACCGCACACACACGTTTGAAAAAGGGCCAAGAAAGACGAGCGAGAGTGAGCGAGATGTTGTGATTCAGCCGGGTCTCAACTCTCTGCCTCTCTCTGTGTGTGACACAAGTATTCTTCTGTGGACTGTAGCTTTTCGCTTTGGAGCCGACCAAAAATATTCGCCTGTTCTTCGTGCGCTCATGCCCTCCCCCAGTCTCAACGAGTCAGTTGCGACTTGCGAGGCAGAGAGGAGACCCGCAGGAAAAAGAGTTGGCGGACGCGAGCGGATTTGACTGCATCTACTGTTTAATGATACCGTGTGCCTCTCTGTGCATTCTGCCTCCGCTTTCTCTGTACGCCGAGTGACCGGAATCTTCGCGCCTATCGAGAGCCGTACTATACTCATTGTCGCCGCTTCTGCATCGTCCTTTCCTTCAACCACAATGGTCATCACCTGAAACGCCGTGTCACGCATCTCCCTTCGTTCCTTCCACCATTTTTGGTCGTCCGAACCTCGACGAAAGCCTTCACCCCGCGCACTTTCGCATCGGTATCTAGCCTTACCTCGCTCAATCCTGGACAAGCATCTCCCGCGCCAGCATCCCATCAATCCCATTCATTCGGCCGGTCTTATCGCTGATCTTGACAAATCACTTTGTCCTATCCTTGTGATCACCGCTACATCTAATAAAGCCTCAATCGGCCAATCGATAGATTTCCTCCAATCGTCGCAGGCTCTCCTTCAGCACAAACAGATCCGGTCTGCTCAATTTTGTTCTAGCTCACTCTTACCGATCTGTCCCGCGACCAGTCAAGGTCTCGTACACACACACGCACACACATACAAAATGGCAGAGGAACCACTCACGCCATTTGGCCAGGCGCTTGCCGGTGCGCTCGGAGGTGTTTTCTCCAACGCAGTCATCTATCCGCTCGACACAGTCAAGACACGCATCCAAGCCGGTCAAAGCTCTGCGGTGACTGCGGGCAAAGAAGTACGAGACCCTAAGGATCCTACCAAGACCATCGTGACTGTGCCTAAGAATGTCGGCATGATCAAGGGCATTCTTCACATCATTCGAAGCAAGGAAGGTCCCGCAGGCTTGTACAAAGGTTTCGGCGCCAGTATGGTCAACACCTTCTCCACCGGTTTTGCTTACTTCTACTGGTACTCGGTGGTGCGAACCCTCTACCAGAACCGACTGGCTAAGCGAAGCGCTTCTGGCGTTGCCATTATGAGCACTGCTGCCGAGCTTGTGCTTGGTGCTATCGCAGGTGCACTTGCACAGATCTTCACCATCCCTGTTAGCGTTATTGCTACCCGACAGCAGCTCGCTACACCCGAAGCGACCAAAGATGGCAAGCCCGCCGACGAAAGCTTCCTCGGTGTTGCCAAGGACATCCTCAAGGAGGACGGTGTGACTGGTCTCTGGCGTGGTCTCAAGCCCTCGCTCGTGCTCACCGTCAACCCTGCCATCACGTACGGCGTCTTTGAGCGCGTCAAGACCATTATCCTTGCCACTTCGGTCGACGGCAAGATGACCCCAGGCAAGTCGTTCTTGGTCGGTGCTCTTTCCAAGACCTTGGCTACCGTAGTCACCTTCCCCTACATCTTGAGCAAGATTCGATTGCAAGCCAAGAACACCCAGTACAAGGGAGCTATCGACTGTCTCACACAGATCGCAAAGGAGAAGGGCATCAGTGGCTGGTACCAGGGCATGCAGGCTCAGATCACAAAGGCTGTACTTGCTCAAGCATTGCTCTTCTACTTCCGTGACTACTTTGAGGTTTGGACTCGCCAGATCTTGAAGGTCAGCAAGAAGACTGTTCCTGTCTAATAACATTGCTGCGTCTCAGCAACGCACAACGATCATATGCACTTCACGTACTTCTGGTTCTCCCGATCCTGTTCTTATTCCTCGATTGCATGTACTTTCTCTAGATCAAGGCAAGCTTCCCTTTGGATTGATCCGGTCGTCTGAATGCTGCTTGTGACCATACGTGCGAAATCCAAATATGAGCTGCGGTGAGCCGCGGAGATGCTCTTGCCCAATGCGAGGGAAAATGTGGAGTATATTTCATCCTTCATCCTTATCAGTTTCAGATCAAAGCGGTGTGCTGTTGCGAAATGGTGAAAAGGAGGGCAGAAAATAGAAATTTTCGCATCTTTTTCTTTTTCTTCCTTCTTTTCAAGGGTTTCTCCAAGCTCAGTTTCACTGCGTACGCGCGTGCATACCTCTCTTTTTTGGCATGCCGAGCTGACAAACGGAACATCCTCTTCCAGCTGTCAAAGCTCCCTTCTCCACACCCTTCTCCAGATTCACGGCCATCCTGTTCTTCACCCCTGCCCATGACCAGGATCTATCTCATGCAATCCTCCTCGTCAAGATCCTCAATGCCGCAATGACACGCTAAGCCAAACAACCAGACCAAGACCACCAAATAAACGGTCAACGGAGCCAGCCAGCAGGTGAACAGGGGCTTTAAAGGCAGTCACTTCATCATGTCTATACGACCCGGGATGCGGCTTGGCGCTGCCAAAGGCACGCTTATAGCATCATCGAGCTCAAACTCACGAATAACGAGCACAATATCAAGACCTGCTTTGCCATCCTCCTTTTCAAGCAAGCTGCCCAGCAATGCAGCGTCGACTACTGCCGCAGCATCATCTTCCAAATCATGCCTGGTTGCAGCTCCTGGGTCAGACGCAGTTCAATCTCAGACACAATGTCGTGGAAACGTCAACGCATCTTCAACAAGAACGTCGGATGCTGACCGAAGCTATCTGGCGGTACAATCCTTCTTCTCACAGCTTGCAAGGACAACACATGGAGGACGTGCAATCGGAAAGACATCTACCTTGAAAGCACGTTCGGCTTGCTTGTTGGTTGTGTCGCATACCACAGCGCCCGTCATATCTATCGCAGGTCAAGCTCGAGCATTCCACGCCGACGGAGTTGCTCGAGCAGATGAGAGTAACCAGTCAAAGCAGAGTAATCCAAAAACATCAGCGGAATCACAGCCTACAAGGGCATCGCAGCAGGGTCAGACCTCAGGAACGTCAGCTTCAGATTCAGCACCGTCAGATCCAAAGGTGGACGCCTCTGGCAAACCCACATCGTCTAGTACAGAACTCACTACAGCAGAACGTGCGTATCACCACTTTGCCAACTACCCTCGCTCACTCCGCCGCCTAGCCATGCGCGCCGTGCCCGCATCCACACAGAGCGGACAATCTCCCTCACAATCAGGCACAGGGAACGAAGTTCAGCCGCACGAGCACCATCGCCACAGACCCTCAAAGGAAGATTTGCTTCGTTTCGCTCAAGGCTTCTGGACACGCCTTCGCATTCGCTTCAAATGGTTCACCATTCGCGGTTTCCGCCGTTTCAATGCAGATGACATCAGTGCGTTCTTCACCTTGGGTGGCTTTACTACTGCCGTCTTTATCATTGTCGGCACCACTACCTTTTTCTCGCTCATCTTTGCGGCGCTTAATGCGCTGAATCTGCAAGAGTGGATCGCAAGAAAGATCGCGGATTATCTCACGGCAGAGACTGGGGTCACGGTGGTGTTCGAGAGTGCTATCGTGCCTAAGTGGAAGGAAAGCAAGATCAGTTTCAAGAACGTCTTCATCTCCAGACGAGCACATGGCGATGTCGATTCGCTGTTAGAGGAAAGGAGGCGAAAAGCCAAGAACGGTGGTGCTGATCGACCGAACAAGGTCAAACGTCGTACTGCTGTCACGGCTGGAGATGGCATGGCATGGGAAGGTACGCACTATGAAGAGGTAGAGGAAGTCGCGCCGCCCATGAGTGACGAAGCTCGTGGAGAGGACTTGGCAGAAGACGACACAGTCAACACCAATTATACCATGTTCGACCTACAGGTCGACTCTATTGATGTGACTCTCAGTCTTCAACGATGGTTTGATGGAAAGGGGCTGGTCGAGGATGCGGTTGTTCGAGGTGTACGTGGTATAGTTGATCGACGAAATGTCTTCTGGGATCCTACCAAGCCATATGACCCACGCGCCGCTAGGAGACAACCGAGACACGGAGACTTCGAGATGGAATCAGTCGTCGTCGAAGACTTCCTCGTCACCGTTTACCAGCCCAACGACTTCCGACCTTTCAACTTCTCCATCTTCAGTGCCCATATCCCGAAACTTCGCAAACAGTGGCTTTTCTATGATCTACTCAGCGCCGAGTCCATTACAGGCCAAGTGGATGGCTGTCTCTTCAGCCTTCACAAGCCGCAGAACATCAGTCGAACCGTCGAACAGGATCGCGAAATGATTCACTCCAAGTGGAAGACCATGTCTCGTATGCGGGTTGATGGTGTCAATTTTGACCACATCCAGAATCAGTCCGATTTGACCGGTCCGATCTCGTGGATCCTGTCCGGCAAGTTTGACGTGGTGGCAGATATCAAGTTCCCGAGGGATTTGGACGATGAAGCGGACATCAACACCATCATTATTGAAGTGTTGGATAATCTCACCGCGGCGTTGTCGGGAGAGCCGAACAGGAATCAGGATGATGATCCCATTCCAGGACAACATCGGTTGAGTGGACCTGCAATCGAGGCGCCTGTTTCTGCTGTAGGAGCCACGGCAGAGAGAGTGAGAAAGGAGAATGAAGAAGCAAGGAAACAGGGTAGAGCACCTGCAGTTCGAGCTGAACGAAAAGCTGCTGTCGCTGCTGCTTCCACAGCCCATCCCACTTCGACTGAACCCTCTGAGAAGACCGAGAAAGCGGAGGATGAACAACCGAAGACGAAATCCTCCATCCCGCCACCTACAGTTGTTATCGACATGGATGTCCGCTTCAAAGACATCAAAGCTGCCGTCCCTCTCTTCACCAACGACATCTCCTACTCGACAAACGCCTTCGTCCGTCCCATCGTTGCTTTCATGAACGCCAATAAGACTCTCATCCCTATCCGCTGTCGAATCGTCATGGATCTCAGCGAATTCGATGGCTCTCTCGACCTTGCCCAGACGGGATTGCTCCCAGTGGTGAGCGAGAAGATTTATGAAGCGCTGGCAAATCACGTCGCAAGTCAAAATGCAAGTAGAGAGAGATTGAAGAATGTCAGCCTTTGGTCGCTGCAGATGGGTGCAAATGCGGCTTTGAACCTGGTGACGTTGTTGAGGGATACGATGGCTAGGACTACGGGAACTTCGGGGAGTGCCAACAGTAAGGTTGGAGCGTAGAGGAGATAAGGGATTGATTTATACACCTCTCATGAACAATGGACAGCATGGATCCTTCTGCGAGAGTGTCTGCTGTGGACTTCTTTGCAATATACCTCGTTGTGCTGCTTGATGCTCTCCGTGTGAATTGATACCTGTCCGCTCCAGTGTGGTTGAGACGTAAAAGATACAGAAATTAACTTTGCCAAAAAGGAGGCCTTGAAATTGCTGTCCAAGAGCGCTGCTCGGATGTCGGAAGACACCCTGGCCGACGCATGGACCTTTGCGTATTGTTCTCAACCCTTAACCCAATCCGCACCTTTCACTTCTTCTCCCACCAATATCACGCTTCCTACCACCACCTTCCACCACTTCCAGAAGCAATTGCGATGGTAAGCTCTTGTCTTGGTATCGAACGAGGGCGTGGTCTCATACGATGCTGACGATTTTGATTGAGTGGAATTCTGTAGGTTCGCGGTCATGCCAAAGAAGCAGCGCGAGAAGCAGCTCGTAAGAAAGCTGCCGGTGGCGCAGGAACAGGTAAATCTCAACTCGGAGAGGCTAGACAAAAGGGCTTGAAGTTCACTTGTCCTACTTGCAAGGGTCAATCTCCCGTAAGTAGCAACTTCGTTTTACAAAAGATATGGGGTCATGTAGAGCTGACGTTGAATTGCATTGCGGACATGGTGTTGGAGGCAGAACTATAAAGTGCTGAAAGAACACTTCGAGAATAAACATCCGAAAGATACGGTTCCTCCAGAGAGCTCTTTTGCTGCCTAAGTGCTAAATAGATGATGCAATAGATAAGTTCAAAGTTAGCATGTAATGGTATGAGGCTTAACCCGGCTGGCTGAGCAAGGTGAAAGTGGACGAATGAGATCAGTTGGCAGCCAACACACAGCACAAGCTTGAAAGGCCATCTAAATGAGCCGACAGCATTAGCCCACGATGATAATTCGGATCAACCAAAACGTCGCATTGCTTCAATCAAAGATTCCATCTAGAACCACCCTCTACAAAACAACTTCAAACACCTTCTCCAACAACCCCACCACTCGTCCAACTTCCTCTTTGGTGTTATAATGAACAAAACTCAACCTGATCACACCATCCGCCAAGTCCAAGCCCAAACTCTGCACCAGCTTATGAGCGTACATGTGACCTTGCTGTGCACCTACTTTGCCCTCCTCTACGAGCTGAGTGTGAATTTCCTTGCTTGTTCCAACTCTGTGTTTGCCGCTGGTTGGGTCGACGACTGCGAAAGCGACGGTGAGGGCTCGAGTGATGGAGTCGCTTTCCTCTGGACCTACGATACGGATTCCTTTTCCACGATACTTGAGCAGAAGAGGAATGAATGTCTGCAGAAGAACAGCTTCATGGCCGGCGATCTTAGCAAAGGCTTTGTCCAACGCTGAATCAACTTCCTCCCTGCTCATCTTGACCAGAGGCGTGGAGGAGGCAACGACGTTGCGAGAGAAAACACCATTCCAATCCACATGTACCTCTTCGCCCAACCCGAGAGAGACAAGGTAATCAGCAACGGGTGCGATCGAATGATTCAATTCGTACTGTACCGAGCTGGTCTGGAAAGGGTACATTCCCGGAATGTCCGCCGAGGGGGGTTGGAGGAAGAAGTGGTTAAGTTGTTTCAGTGAGTCCGTTTTGACGCGGGGAGAGACGTACATTGCTCCGACATGAGCTCCGTAAGTCTTGTACAGACTGAAGAAAGCTACGTCTACTCCCCACTTAGTTGATTCAACTCGACGGTGGGGAGCGAAAGCTACGCAGTCGACGGCGACAATGGCTTTGGGTGCAACGGCTCGTACTGCAGCAACCGCGGCTGGGATATCAGTAAATGCGCCAAGGAGATTAGAGCATGCTGTAAAGGCGACGAGTCTGGTCTTTGGCGTTACCAGTCCAGCTAGCACTTGAGGATCGAGAGTCACCGCAAACTTGTTCTCCCCCGCAGTAGGAGTAGGCGTTACAGCCCAGTGTTTAACCTTCAACCCGAGCCTGTCTGCCATACGAGTCCAAGCACCACGATTAGTCTCATGATCGGCATCACTGAGAATAATCTCATCCCCTTCCTGCCAGCTTTCCCTTCCCTCTGCCCGATCACTCAGAACTCGGTTCTCAATCATGAACCCAAGTCCAGCCACAAGCGAGGTAGCCGATTGACCAATCATCACATCGTCCGCTGAAGGTGCACCCAACAATGCAGCTGCAGCAGAGGTTCCGAGCGAAACTCGAGATTCAGCTTGCTTAGCCAATGGATAGGCTGCCATTTGAACATTGCTAGTGAGCAAATACGATGAGATTGCTTGGGCAACTGAAGAAAGCACTTGAGAGCCTCCGGCGTTTTCGGCGAAAACATAGCCACTCAAAGGTCCATCGGTGCTATCGGCTGCGACAAGGGACGGGAATCGCGATCGAATGTGCTGTAGCTCAGCAGGTGTAAGCGAAGCCGTCGTCATTGTTACTGATGGTGATGATATCGAACGTAAGGAAAGGTGGCAGTGGTGATGTCAAGGATGAGGGGAGAGGAGAAGGAAGGATAGATTGAGGAGGAGAGTGAGAGAGAGTAGGAAGATGATGTTGGCAGGTCCGTGCTTTGCGGAAAGCTTCCTTCCGACTTTCGTTGACTTGTCATTTTTACATTGCCGGGTGCTAAAACAGTCAGCCACATGCTACAACGCCGCCGGCTTATTTGCCGAGACCCACCCTCACCACACGATCTCCACAATCCGATCAACCACTCAGCAGGAACGAATGGCCACACTCACACGCACCATGGGCGCATTGTCTGTTTCTCGCAGTCAAGCATATCAGTTGGTCGCATAATGGAACATGAATTGATCCAGAGACGAAGTATCGAAGCTACGGCATACAAGGTAGTGGGACATGGAGGGATGTAGGGGACAGAGTGACGGAAAGGAGAAGAGGAGAGATAGAGAGAGAGACAAGAACCATTACAACAATTTGCTACTACTGAGTACAGTCGGTGACAGAATCTCGGGTGGGGTTTCGTCTCGAATCCTTAATAAAACAACATGAGGTTGTGTAAGGTATGAGGACAGTGGGCGAGAAGGGCCTCTTCTTCAATCACCACCGACGTGCGGCGGGAGGGTTGAGAGGAGGCAGGGTAATTTTGGGGTCAGCGGCGAGACCGCTTCGCAAACTGGAGGACATGGTCTTGCGGTCAAGATCCATGATGTCCTCGCTGCTACGGTCTCGCGCAGACGAGATGGGAGGTAGCGAAGACGAGGCGTAGTTGGTGGAGCGGTCCGAGCTGTATGGATGCTGGTAGGCTGGTGTCGACATGGACGAAGCACCGCTGAGTCGTCCTCGTGCAGAAAGCGCTGTGGCTGGGCTACTTGATGCAGCAGCAGAGCTGAGCTTGTCGAGAGCGGATGCAGCAATTCCTTCGGGCACCGAATAGGCGCTCGAGGTCGGGCTTCCCTTGGGGCTCTGCGACGATCGCGCCGACGGAACACCCGAGACGGGGGCCGAGGCTGCATGAGGAGCCGTAGCGTGACGCGAGGAGGGCGGCAACGGTGGTGGCAGCGAGGCGACGCTAGGGGGAACGCGATCACGCTGACTGCTGCTGGTTGAGGCACTTCGACGGTGGTAGTCAGCATCTGCCGAGCCAGCCAACTCCGGATCCAAGGAGACCGATGCCATCCGCGAAGAAGGCTCGTAGACGCTCTGGCGGTGGGGCGACACCGAAACGCCAGCGGAACGAGGGTATCCTGGAGCGTAGCGAGGGTCCATATAGGCTGGCTGACCCTGGTTCCAAGCCGCAGGGGGGGCAGTGCCAGGATAAGCACCGTTAACGCCAGGAGCGACTTCGCGGCCGTACGGGGCAGGCGGAGCAGGGTCGCGGTAACGAGGGTCATAGGCCATGGCCTGGTGTGGCAACGACAAGCGACCCTGCTTAGCCATTTGCGAGGACCAGTAATCACCGGGCGCTTCGTAGAGGCTGGGATCCAAGCCGGCGCCTGGAAGGCTAGATTCCCTCTTCATACGAGGGTCGTCCATAGAGGATGGCGAGGTGCTGCGGTCATCGTCGAGTGCACCGCCACGGAGCGACTCGCGTCGGCTGCGGGGCATGCCCACCATCCTTTCGATGGTCTCGCCTTTCTTGCGACCATGCTGGTCCTTAACTTCGTGAACGACTGCGATGGCGGTACCATCCTCGAGAGCACGACGACCTAGCTCGGCCTTTGCTTCTGCTTCTGCGTCGGCAGCGTCGAGGTCGAGATGGTCGAGCTCGAGCTGAGCGGCTGCGTCACGAGCCTGTGCTGATTGCGAAGCACGGCCCTTGGGATGCAGAATGTGAGTACGATAGTGTTGCAAACTATTGTCTTGGCGAGAGAAGCGTGCTTTGCAACCGGGGAAGGTGCAGCGATAAGGCTTCTGTCCCGTGTGGATGCGGTTGTGACGCGCTGCGTGTCCACTGGTGGAGAAGGTCTTGTCACAACCAGGATGCTGGCATGGGTAACGCTTCTTGCCGCCAATGGTGATGGCGCCAGAGCCGCCGTCTTTACCTGGACGTTTGGTCATTCCGTTGATGTCACCGTATGGATTGCTACGGTCAAAAGGGTGCATGCTACTGTCAGAGCTGCTTGAAGAAGAACGTCGACTATAGTCGTTGGGATCGAGATAGGCTCCCGATCGGTCCCACTGCCCTGGTGCGAAGATACCTGTTGCTGATGGGGGAAGAGGATCGCCCGGTCGCATACCTAGGGTCTGGGGAGAAGAAGAGATGTGATTGCCGCGAAGCACCTTGTGTCCCTGCAAACCGCGATGTGGTTCAGAGAATTCACCCGGCACTTCAATACGCGGCAATCGGATGGAGTCGCCGTAGCCTTTGTGTTGCTTGGACGATCTGTTATCGTAGGAGTAGTCCAACGAAGTAGGTGGAGAAGTTGAAGCAGTGGAACGGTCGCCACTGCGTAAAAGAGATTCTGAAGACGAGGTTGAATCAAAGGCAGAATGGGACATGCCTGATGGGGAGTGTTGATAGGGACGGCTGTACTGATGATCCGAGAACGAAGGTGGATGCTCGGGTTTGTACTGCGGCGGTGGAGCACGGTCGTTGAGCAAAGAAACGACGCCTCCGGCAGATGGTAAGGAAAACGGCATAAAGCAGCGTTGAGACGCGAAGAATACCGAAATGGTGAGGTGAGAGGAGAAGCAACGCTGGGTTGCAGGTGTCGACAGCTAGTAAGGACGAGCTGCTACAGACAATCAGATGCACAACCTGTCTTCTCTCGAAAGCAGCGATGCGATGAGATACCGTGTATTTGACAGGGGGTCACTCGAGTGCTGTGTGAATTAGTAAGAAGAAGTCGAGAAGATGGACAGGTCTATAAGACTGCAAGATGAGTCTGTAAAGTCAGGTCTATCTTGGAGGTTGTCGAATGTCGGTGTTTGGTGCGAAGTGTCTACTTTGACATGGGCCAAGCAGAGTAAATTCGGATGAACGCGTGAGATGATGTGGGTAGACTTGCTTGTACGAAAGTCTACGTAAAGGAAGTATCGTTTGGTTGGTGAAGAGTAGCGAAGCTGGTGATGGCGTCTGTGTTGGAACTCTGTGTTGTGCTGACAATGGTCGATGTATTGGTAGAAACGTAGATACGTGCTGATTGTCGTAAAGATGGTGATGATGGTGGAGGAAGGGAAAGACGATGGAATGATGACAGCCAGGTATTGGAGATTGCGATGGTTTGGTCGGGTCTGTGCAGCGGTAGGGACACTAGAATGGACTGAGGGCGGTTGGTTGAGGAGACGTCGGGAGGCAGGAAGGGAACGAGCTCTCGAGTAACGTCACGCAACGCACACGAATAGGACCAAGGGACAGTTGGGAAACCTGGGTCTGACTGAAACCCTTGCTAAAGTTAGCTATTGTTGGACGGGGCGGAGATGAACAGCGTCTGACGACAAAGTCTGTTGCTGCAGCACTGGGAGGAAAGAGTGCAGCCACGAGAGCAAGCAAAGGGACAATGAGGCAGGCAGATCACACGGCGTCTTTAGCGACTGCGTCCAGCAGTAGACAATGCGATGTTCGGCGACTCTGATCAAGGGCAAGGATGAGCGATTGGCGATGGGTGAGGATCGAAAAGGTTGAATGCCGCAACAAGAGGAGGTAGCGATGAGATGAGGTCACGTCGCGCAGGTTGGTTGGTCGTGGATAAGAAGAGCCAAATAGGCTATGTTGTCAAGGTACAGAGGGAAAGAGCGCGAGGATGAGGACCAGGGACGAGAGAAGTTAGGATCGAGGAAGTTGGATGCGGTCGGTGGATCGACTGGACTGCAGCTGAAGAAGGCGACAGAGTGCGCTTGTAGTAGAAGAAAAGGGTCGATGACGAAAGAGGTTGGCTGACGGAGAGAAAGGAAGAAAGAAAGCCAAGAGGAGAGGTAGGGAGGAAGGGAAGGAAAGGGAAGGAAAGGGTCTAGCTGTGGCTTGAGGAAGAAGACCCAACCAAGGGCACAAGGGAGGGTCTTGTTCTCAGCCACGACCTTCGATTCGAGCGGATCGCTGTTGACTTTACCCAGTAGTTGAAGGGGGATAAGCACACCAGGGCGATGTTGGCTTAGTGACCGTTCTTGTTGCTGGTGCTGGTGCTGCTAATGCTGCTGCTGGTGACGGTGCTGAAGCTGAAGAGGTTATCGAGTATGGCATTCGAAAGGAGCCTTGCTGCCGAGCAAAGTTTGATCGGAATGGAAAGCTGGGTAAGGCACGCAAACAAACCCTTCGAGGATGGGCGGGCAGAGCGAGAAGAAACACTGGATCCAGGCAGCAGGAGCCGAGGGAAGGGGAGAAGGAGAAGGAGAGAGAGGAGGGCAGAGGAGAAAGAGGGAGGGAGGAAGGGAGGAGAGGGTATGATGATGCCACTATGATGCAGCCATACACTCCAAATTAGGCTTGAGGAAGGCAAGAGAAGAATGCAAAAACAAACGAAACCCTTGCGGGAATCAGGCGAAAGAGGGGAGGGGGGGAAGGTAGAAGGGGAGGAGCGGAAGGGACCGCAGCTCGCGAGACAGGGAGGTTGCGTCGTCGGGTGACGATGATGATGGACGACGACGATGATGAGGCCCGCCGATGATGATGATGATGATGATGATGATGATGATATGATGATGATGCTGCTGCTGCTGCTGCTTGCCTTCTTTTGGTGCGGTCGAGGGATAATGCAGCAGCAGAAGAGCCTAGAAGCGAGAAAAGGGTTTCAGGCATTCGGGCTCGAGGACCGAGGTCAAAATCAGGAATTGGGCTCTCTCTCTCTCTCTCTCTTTTTCTCACTCTGTGTCTCTCAAGCGTGGTCAAAAACGATTCAGGGTTCGACTCGACCGCGTCCTGTTCAGGGTCAGCCGATGCAAGCAGCAAATCAAATCAGATCAAAAACGAAGAAGAAAAACTAGGCGAAGAAAAATTTAGCACCTCGTCACAGGCAATCAAAACTGTCAGGCAGAAAAGCAGGGTCGCGTCGCTTGACATTGCTCTTCGCTCTCTCTGGCACCTCTGATTGACAGGGCGATCGGACAAGGGCCCGAGCAGAAGCAAAATTGAGAGGCCCAACAGCGGAAGCGAGACTACAGCACCCAAGTTCTTCTCTTCTTGCTCGCTACAATTGTACTGTACTCGCTGCACAGTTGCGAGAAATTCCGAAACTCCTCGTCCAGCGTCAGAAGACAAATCACACACACAGACACACACGCTGTCTTCCTCTTGCTGGTTCGAAAGAGAAGGGTCAAGAGTTGTGCCAAGGCAGTCTTCAGGCCTATGTGCACTAGTCAAAGACGTTGCGAGGTGCTACTCGCCGTGAGCGTCAATCGGCCATCTCAGCTCTCAATGATGTCCCGCTGTCCCAATGCCTTTACCCACTGGCTCGACGGTAAGCCCGATGATCACCCTCCATGAAGGACAAGTACCGGTAGCCACGAAAAAAGAGGCGTTCATGCCTGGCCAAATTGCAATAACAGTGTGGGCAGAGGCATCGACAAGCACGCAGGCGCTGCAGGTTCGAAGCAGAGAAGGTGGGTTGAGAAGAAATTCAGGGTCTCCTTGACCCCAGTTGCAGACTGTCAGGCGGGGGCGGTTACTCGACGCCAGGATAAGGTTTTCACTGGCCAACAGTGGCAGTCAGCGGATTGGCTCGACTCCAAAGAGGCGCTTGTGATTGGGTTACTGCATTGACGGCAGGGTCCACCACCAAGCAAGCAAGCAAGCAAGCAAGCAAACAGTCAGTCACTTTGACTACAGTACTTATACAGTACAACTCGACAGCAGACATTTCAAAATCATTTGTATTTCACTTCGAACCTTTTTTGTCGTTCACTGTAGTCGTGGCACTGACATCAGACTCACAATTCCACCCAAAACAGATCAAATGAGATTGCGACTCTGTCCCAACGTCATGCTAGAAGCTTTGAAGCCAGAATGAGCTGCTTGAGACTCTGCTGCCATCATCAGAACGTGGTTTTCCAGAAGCGACTGGATGCACAGAAACCTACGTGTAATGCTTACATCCACCTTGAGTTCAAAACCAAGTCTGCTCGTTGATGCAAGGTGTCACCTGGATTCAAACCCCGTCTCTAAATTTGGACTGCTGTAACCTACCTTTTGGCACCCTTAACTGCCAGTCACCTTGCAACGTCCTCACAGAGACACACACCCTTCACGCAGCCATTATTTGCTCTTCGTCCTTCTTGGAAGATGCTGCGGTTTCAAAGTTGTCGGTCACCGACGTGCCTTCCTTTGACATCCGAGTTGGAGGAAGCATAGAAGATCTATCTCGTGCAATTTCTGTATCAATATTACGGCAGGAGAACAAGCCTCACAGCCGACCTTATAGTTTGCTGTAAGCTTGTGTGCTTTGAGGCAGGTAGCCAGTTAGGAAGCGGCACCAAGTCTGGACGCGGCTTGCATGGAACCTTTCCGAAAACTGGCGAGGCCCTCGAGACGACAGCCGCACGCGACCGAGCAAAATCACGACCGGCAAAGCCTCGGAAGCCACATAATGCAGTGTATCCTGTGTAGTACTTGCTTACTTCCTATTGGCGGGTCAATTTTCCTCAGCGCATGCGTGAAGCGGAGACTGCAAAAGATCTCTTTCTCATCCCCGGTCGGTCCATGGCGTAGTCACAGTTCCATTTTGTGCTCAGAATGGCGGGCAACGGCTTGCAAAACCGCGAAGGAGCGGAGGCATCACACCAAACAAGCGCAACCAAACAATGACCCTGATTCGGACCCTTACACTGCATCCTAACTCAATTCTAACGAAAAGCACGTTGCAATGCGTTTCTCTGCTCACGCACCATCCGAAACTGAAACCCAAATTCCAGAAGAGGCTTGCTCCTCCTAGTGAAAAGCGAATTCAGTTCTTCCCTCCCCCCTTCCAGCCAACCAGTAAAGCCAAGCAGCCACTCGATCGGACGGGATCCTGGTTCGGCAGCTCTTGACGAGGTGCAATGTTCAAAATGTTGCAAGGCAAGGGCGCCACATGGCTGTTTGCTTCCCGTCCCTTCTTCGAAATAAAAAGCCTGACGAGGGACGGGATCAACAGCCGTTCATGAGAGAGGTTCCAACGCAAGAGGCGAGCTTAATTTGACCGGTCCCACGTCACTCACTACAGTTCGGTACAATACCAAAGCGAACACCGCCAAGTCCAAATGCTACCCATGCACGCGGCCACTTTGCTTCTCGTAAACCGGGAAAAATGATATTGACGGCACCATACGATTATTCTTCGATACAAGCCTTGACATCATCTGGCATCGGTCTCTCTCACCATGACGATACGCAAGAACTAAAGCGCTGTGTGGAATGACCGGTCAACCAGCTTTGTATTCGGCCCCAACCTGCTATCGAGAGAGCGTGAGAACGAGGACGACCACGCAGAGACACCGAACCCATCGAGTCAACATCAAACCCACGTTTGATTGCTGTAATCGTGGAACCTTTCCTCACTTCAGTCTTTCAGGTTTTCAATCCATGAGGCTGTTGCTCCTACTTCCACGATCGAAGAGGTCCAGCCGTTGATGCCTTTTGCAATGTGGCCTTTTGATGGCAGAAAGGGGACTGCGATGGTTGCGGCCAGGTTGCGGCCACAGAGAGCATCAATTCTTGTCCTTTCTCTCTTACTCGACGCATCGAGCAGCAATCTGTTTCGGCGTCTATCTCTTCGAAGAAATAAGTGGCATACTCTGGATTAATGGAATCAGCTAGCCCGAGCTTGGATAATGATACAGTAGAGCGCTGTCCGTTCAGCTGGTCAGAGACAGGCGGCACTGGTCTATCAAGTTGACTGACCATGAACATGGGTGTGATGGGAGCGCATGGCAACCGAATCCCACCAGGGTCCAGAAATTTTACCTACTTGCCCACAGACGTCGATCGTCGCGGCAAGGTGCCTAGCGATCGGAAGCAGCATTTTCCAGCATCCTTCCAACGTCTCAATGCCATTCCCTTGGGGCTCGCGTCCGAAATCTAGGCTTCAAGTTCAAAATGGATTTCGTTCCCGACCATCGGACCCTGAGTGCTCATCTGACAATCAAGTTGGGGCGAAAGAAGAAACACACACACACACACATACTGTACACACACATGCACACCCTACACATCCACATGAAGAGCGTCTGAGACGCAGAGTTGGCGACGACGACCCTTGTCGATCGACAACTTCTGCGCTTTCTCGCATTTGCCGTCGCGATCGTACCTGGCTTTGATACTGTAGAGAAGGTCGAGGCATGTCCCTGAACAGTTTGCAGGGATCGACCTGGCATCTTGACCCTGCAGTTGGAGCGGCGCAGGGTATCGAGATGACTGACGTGGTTGACACACAGGGTCTGCTTTTCAACGCCCGATCTAGCTTCAGGATGAGGAGGAAAGCAATCCACGTGATGATGCTCCGCCTTCCTGCTTCTCGAATCGGCCTTTCTCTCCCCTGCTCGAGCAGTCTTGACGTTCAAGTCACGGTCGACAACAGAGACAGGGGCAAGCCAAATGTTTCCTATGCTTGCAAACCGTTTGGGACTGTTCATAACCACACGAGCTTTTGCTTTGGGCTTGAAATGAATCGACTCCGCCTCCCGTCACTCTCATATGCCTACGCAGTCTTGCTTGCAATCGAGGTTCGCATCTGATCCCGGTATAGGAAGAAAAAAAAAACGTCCCTCGGCATTGTGAGCAGCAAGGGGTCGTTGGGCTTCTGGTCAGTTTGTATGCCGAGATCGTAACGCGTCTTGCGATCGGAACGCAAGCCGAGACACTCCGCTACCAATATCATATCTTCTTTGCACACGCCTCACCTTCAGCCACAACAACAAACACTCACACGCTCTTCGCCTCTCTTGATCTCGATGAGCGTGGACAATGGATCTTGTGCAAGCGGGAACCTTCCAGCGCGTAAACGCTAGACGTGGCGCTTAGTTTGATCTAGGCGTGGGTCCAGTCAGACCCTGCAGGATTTTCTCTATTGCTGTGTGGGAGATCCTTTCCCGCCTCTGATATTGCCACGTGCTGTCGCATGTCGGGTTCCAGCATCACGATACAAAGCTCTCAACACACCAGCTAGGTTGGCAACCATCTCATCACCCAATATAACAACAAGCAAATCAGAGTAAAATATAGAACCGTGAACATTAAGAGATATGAGAGACTAGATACACTATTGAAATTGAGAACGACATGGACCGGATTGGTGACAGGAAACAACGAGCTTTTCGATATAGCATCGCTATGGAGCTATGTGTAGATGAAAACATGGAGAGTGAAACCTTCCGCGAAACTTGAAGAGCATACATGATTCGGAATGGACGTGCGTGCGGAGCTTAGATGCGCAGTTGCTCGGCTTCTTTGTCTTCCAGATCGTAGTTCAGCGCACCACCAAAGATGCCACCAAACAAGGGCGAATGAAGAGGCGTCTTGCACGCTGATGACGGCAGAGCACCCGACATTGAGGATCCAACCGCACCCTCCTGGTCCTTGCTTCCAGCATCGTGCTCTGAGGCCACGCTGTCTGGCATGGATTCGTGAGGCACCTTTCCGCTGGATGCGGCATGCTCAGCAGTGCCATCGTTGCTACCGAGGGCGAAGTGGCTCTGAGGGTTGAGGTTGTAGCCCGGCTGGAGCAGATCCTTGCCGACAGCAGGTGGGCCATGGCCTCCATTGGGACCGGGTGAACCTCGCGGCGTAGGTGTAGCATCGGTGATACGCATCCGAGGGAAGGCGGTGGCAGGCGACTCACCCTCTTCATAGCCAACAGCGCCTTCTGGCAGACTCGAAAGTTGCAAGAGAGGTGTGGTAGGCATAGGTGAAGCTGATGCTGGCCTACCATCTTCTGCTGTCTGTGGAGAGCTATCAGCACCGTCCTCAGCCTGCGAAGCGAGCATCGCGGCGCGCCTAGCACGCTTCTCCCTCTTCTCTCGTCGTGTGATGCGACCAGGGCCAGCACTGTTGCCGGAAGCCACGCTGGCGGCATCGCCAGCTGCACTCTTGCTACCACCAAGACGCATGCCAGCAACTTGACTGTACGTGGGCGTCTTCTGAGCGGCACCGTACGAGCTAGAGGAAGGAGGTGGAATCTCGCCGCCTCGGGTAGGGAAGAGGACCGGTGAGATGACGAAGGAACGACGTCGGCCCAGAGTGCTGTCGCTTGAGCCTCCAGCTTCGTTGTTGTTGTCTTCGTGCGGCTGGCGCAGTGGGCTGATGGAAAACATCTCTGGGTTACGAACTGCGTTCGAACTGGATCGGAAGGGAGAGCTGGTGCGTTTGTTTCCTGACTGTCCCTGTGATCGGGTGAGAAGGAAGGTACCAAGCGGCTGCTGATGCTGGTGCTGCTGTTGGAAGGCGTTCTGTGACGGTGCCGGCGCAGCTTGAGAATCACGGAACGAGCCCATTGGGATCTTGTTCCATCGAGCAAAGGCGTTTAGATTGATGCCGGGGGCTGAGGATGTCTTGCGTGCGGAACGGGTCGACGGTCGACGTCCGCCATCCTCACCACCTTCGGTCTCTGGCGAGGGTGATTTGGAACCGGTGCCACGCCAGATCATGCTCGAATCGACCACATCATCAAGCTCCATTGGGTCAACCTCCGCCACAGGCTCAGGTGACGATGGTGCCAACTCGCTGTACTCGTCCAAAGCGGAAGCAGCGTCATTGGCCGACGAGAACCGACGAAGACGCTTGGCCGAGAAACCTTCGTCCATGAGCGAACTGCGACGAGCAGCGCTGCGCTTCTTGGCCAGACCCTTCTTCTCGAGGCTTCTCTTGCCAGAGAAGGGCGAAGGTGCCTTGCGAGAACCATCGATGACGGCGCGGTGAACTGACTTGGCAGATGTGGGCATAAAGCTGCCCATCTGCGGCTTAGCGACGTTGGCGAGACGTTGCTGCTCTGGCGTTTTGGGTGCAGCCATCACGTTGTCGGTGGAGCTGGTTCCGCTAGCATGATCGCTGACACTAGTGTTTGCGCTGCCTTCTGCGCTGGTGCCCTCACTGGCAATTGCAGGCAGCTGAACACCTGCTACAAGAGAGGCAGCCTCTTCCATTGTGACACCAAGAGCAGCGGCGGCTGCCTTCAAGGTGCCCTCAGGATCACGAGCGAGCTGTTCTGTCGAGATGGTGATGCCGACTTCGTTGGTAGCTTGCTCGTCCGACGAGACAGGCGAACCTCCGGAGCCAGAATTTGAGAGCTTGCCGTTGGCGCTGGATTCAGATGTCGGGACTGCCTGAGCAGAGTGCGGCAAGGATGGGGAAGGCAAGGAGCTGGGAGCAGCCGGCGAAAGTCGACGCGATTTGGTAGCCATGGCTCTCGCGCGTCTCGCGTTGCGTCCGCCTCGAGGAGCCACAGAGCCTACCAGGAGTCGAGGATAGGGCATGTCTTCATCTGGAAGCTCATCTGTGGTATCACCATCGTCCTCAGGAGCTCCAAGCAGACCGCTGTGTCCAGCACCAGACCAAAGTCTGTTGCCACCTTGATCAAATTCCCAGTCAGCACTGTCATCATCGCTGTCGTCGAGGAATTCGAATTCACCATCGGAACCGAAGACAGCTTCGCCATCACCTGCCCTGGCATAGATGAGTCGACCATCGAGATCTTCGATGACGAGCAAGGGCATCTCAGGCTTGGGTTGTACGGTGCCATCAGCAGCTGCGTCAGTTGCGGCAGCGTTCTGATCGCCTTCGGTAGGCGCGGTGCCAATATGTGCAATGAGAGGAGCATCGAGAAGACCTCCCTCAAGATCGCTGATGTCACGGTCTTCGTCCGAGTCCGTGGTGAACTCGTCGTCATCGTCTCCGTTTTCGTTTTGAGTGTCTTGCACTCCCATTTCGCTGTCGGTGGAAGTCTCAAAGAAGTCGGTAAAGGAAGGCTCGGAGGAAGAGTTGAAGGCCTCCTGCTCTTCGAAAAGTTCGTCCTCGATGACGGGGAGGCCGTACATCCGGAGTGTGTCGGGGGACATGGAGAGAAGGTCGGCATCGCCATCGTCGTCATCATTATCATCAYCATCATCATCATCGTCTCCGTCATCCTCTGCATCGGCCTCGACCTCTTCGCCGGCGACACCATCACCTATTGCGATGGAACGAGCGCGATGTTGCAGATCACTTCTGCTTGCGGAATCACGATCGCCACCTGTGCGTCTGCGATCGGATGGGTCGCGATGTTGGAGACGGGCCTTAGCTTTGGACTGTCTGTCAAGGGCGTCCTGAATGATGAAACGTTCCTCCTCTTCTTCAGTGTCGTCACCAGAAGCACCGCTGCCAAGGAGGGACTCGCCATCGCCCGCCTCGGCAAGCTTGCGCTCCATCTCAGTATCGGAATCGGACTCTAGGTCATCGCTATCGATGCTCTTAGCCTTGCCCTTTTCACGGGCTGAGTAGGATGGGCCGGCGGTAGAGGCGGCGTCTTCGGCATCGTCATCAGAGGGAGGGTCGGTGAGATCAGAGTCGGTGTCGAGCTCCTCGAAGCGTTCCTTGCGAACGCTCGCTTTGCGCTCGGCACGAGGACGGTCCCTTTTGCTAGAGTAGACCTTGGTTGGCTTCTTGCCATTGATTGATCTTGACGTCTTTCGGGACGACATTGCGAGAGTGGGTACGGGCAATTTGATGCCAGGAATGTGCTTGGAACCAAGGTCGTCGTTATCTTCTCCAGAGCTGGAGAGATCGTCGTCGGATTGGAAAAAAGGTCGAGGTGAGCCTCCAACGCTCGAGGCTGAGCGCGAGGATGGAGGGCCGGATTTGAAGGAGCCGGCCCGATGATAAGGGCCTGAACGGGCTGGACTTGTTTGTAACTTGGCCTGGAGGCTCTTGCGATGGTTCAAATGGTGAACGGAGTCTGCTCTTCTAGCGGGACGGGCTGAAATTGCAACAAGCAGGGATGACCGAGGATGCGGCGAGCCGATAAGATTGCACGAGGATAAGGAACATGGTGATCAGTCAGGGGTCATGGATAGGCTTCGTGGTTGAGAGCGACCATTTGCGTTTCCGATGTGCAGATCGATATTTGGCACTCTGACAAGGAAGACTTACATTTGTCTGCACTGAGTTGTCGAGACATGAAGTGAGTATTGGTCGAGCGATGTATCGCCCGTGTGCGTTGAAGCAGGTGTTGTTGAAGACGACGGCTGAGACAGGAGTGTGTCCGGCGCTATCGTCGGTTGAGATTAAGTTGAGTACTCGGAGCGAGTTGAGTCAATCAGGACCGCGCTAACGCGCAGGAGGTTAGAAGAAAGGACGCTGTATGCGCTAGTTACGGTGCGCAGGTGGCACTATATGGATGATGCGAGAGCCTGGTATTGTGATAGAAGAATCCGAAAGTATGCGAAGAGTTGGGAAGAAGCGGAAGGGAGCGGTGGGCAGCACTGAACATGTTCTGATTGAGAGCTATGATCAGGTGGAAGATTGTCCACTCTCTAGCGCTTTTGCTTGACTTTTGATATCAAGCAGCCAAAAAGATCGGTACAATGGGCAGCTTCAGGCTTCTGAGAGCTTAACTGGTTGATGAGAGATGTAACTCGAAGGTGTGTAAGGAAGAAGCTGAAACTCGAATTGGAATTGATTTGCCTTGCTTTGGCGGTAAAGATAGTGTGCAGGTTGTGAACGGAGGATAGCTTCTGTCGAGCTAGGTTGAGCTGGTACCTGAGCTTTTGCTGTCGAGTGTAGGACGAAGAATGAGATCGAACGAGATCTGGCAGAAAACAGGATGGAGTTGGTGTTGGAAAGATAGCAATCAGGATGCTGGATGGTTTCTTCCACAGTAGGCGCAGTCTCTTGGAAATCTGTTCGAAATTGTCGACCTTGGAAGACACTTTTTTTGGTGGCTTGAAAGCGTGTGTGACTGCTGAAGTGACAGTCTCCTGAGGATTTTCTTTTTTTCTTTTTTGATAGGCGATTGTGCTGAGTTGCGGGCTGAATTTGAGAAGACGCTAAGACAGTGACACAGCGCCGCCTGCGCAGCAGAACACAAAAAAACACTCTCCTCAGAAAAAAAAATGTGTTTTTCGGCGCCAGCCGAGCACACTCACAAGAGCAGTGTCATGCAACCTGTTCCAGAAGAACCGAACTGGGATTTCCTCTCTCACTATTTCGTTTTGAGTTCGCACCATCTTCTGAAATTTTTCCCCCCTTTGTGTGGCAGTAAGTTCACGGTCAGGGTTCAATGCGAGTTGGTCCTCCGTTTTGACTGCTCAAGTGGCTTCACTGAATCTTGAGAATATTTCTCCGCATCTCTCTGCTCCGTCATTCTAGACTGGCGAATACTGATTTTGTGTTCTTTGCGCCCAAGAGCAGGGAAGTACAGGGTGGACCTCATCACGTTTCCAATGCGCAAGAGCTGCTCATCATGCTTTTCCTTCATCACGCATAATGCCTCGCGGAGCACAACACAAGTCGAGGCTTACGATGCTGTTGGCCATAGCTTCACCAATTCGTACAGATATCCACTTGGTGACATTGCGATGGACTTCTGCCTTCCCAAACGAACCTGACAGTTAGCTTTGCTTTCAGTACTCTGTTGGCGTGCCCGCATGAGATGGCCGATAGCCCGTGCAAAAGGTGGCCAGATAGAGAGTCTAGGTGGCAAACACGCGAGCAAAACTTTCTGACAGCCTTGAACGTAACTCGAATTCGCACGAGACGATGTGACTGTGTTAGCAACACTGACTGTTAGGTTCCGGTCAGCAACCCCGAAACCCGACAAGGGTCCAAATTCTCAGAATTTTTTTGGTTTCCTCGCAAATGCTTTTTGCCCATAAACAAGTTTTCTTTTTGGACTGGGCTTCTCTGCCATTTGCAACCGGAAAATTCTTGAGAAATTTTAGAATGCAAGCAGCAGACTTGCAGCTGGAAACCAAGACTGACCCTGAATCGTTTTTTTTTTCTTTCTTCTTTCTGCTGAGCCGGAGGCGAAGTTTAGACTTTCACTCGCTGTCGCCTCTCTGTTATCCGCCTCCTTCACCATCCTGACCCTGATCACCATCTTCTCCCAATCTCGATAGGCCGAGAATTGAAACAGAGGCCAATAAGGAGTTATAACGTTTCTCCTATCCTCCAGCTACTTCTACTTCTCCTTGACACTCTTCGAGACATCACGATAGGAAAGACTCTTCTCGTAAAACTGAAGGACAGACACTCACCGGCGCAGATTCTCCGCCTCCAACTATCAATTCAGTCCATCGCCGCAAGAAGGATCCTAACCAGTCGACTCGACCGCCTCAACGGCCACAACATTCAAGATGGCGACCCTCAAAGCACAGATCGCTCCGGTCCCCACCGCCAACGACTTCCTGGATATCGTTCTTTCCAAGACACAGCGCAAGACGCCCACTGTCGTTCACCCAGGATGGAAGATTACACGTATCCGTTCCTTCTACATGCGCAAGGTGATGTTCACCAAGGATGCTTTTGCTGAGAAGCTTGACGCGATTCTCAAGGAGTTCCCCATCATGGACAACCTTCATCCCTTCGTCTCTTCGCTTCTCAATGTTCTTTACGACAAGAACCATTACAAGCTTGCGCTCGGTCAGCTCAACACCGCCAAGCACCTTATCGAGCAGGTTTCCAAGGACTACATTCGTCTCATCAAGTTCGGCGACTCTCTCTACCGATGCAAGCAGCTCAAGCGTGCCGCTCTTGGTCGTATGGCCACCATCATGAAGCGCCAGAAGGACCCTCTCGCCTACCTTGAGCAGGTCCGACAGCACATGTCGCGTCTTCCACCCATTGATCCTAGCACAAGAACTCTCCTCATTTGCGGATACCCCAACGTCGGCAAGTCCAGTTTCATTAACAAGGTCACCCGTTCTGACGTCGATGTCAAGCCTTACGCTTTCACCACCAAGTCACTCTTCGTAGGTCACATGGACTACAAGTACCTCCGATGGCAGGTGATTGATACCCCAGGAATTCTCGACCACCCTCTCGAAGAGATGAACACCATCGAGATGCAGTCCATCACTGCTCTCGCCCATCTTCGAGCCGCTGTCCTCTACTTCATGGATCTCTCAGAGCAGTGCGGTTACACTGTCGAGGCTCAGGTTCAGCTCTTCAACAGTATCAAGCCTCTCTTTGCCAACAAGCCATGCATTCTTGCCATCAACAAGGTCGATGCCAAGCGTCTCTCTGATCTCGAACCCGAACGTGCCGCTTTGGTTCAGAGCATTATCGACGAGTCCGAGGGCAAAGTCAAGCTTGCTGAGCTCAGCACATATACGGACGAGGGTGTTATGGAGGCACGAAACCTTGCCTGCGACGTCTTGCTCGCATCGCGTGTCGAGACAAAGATGAAGGGCAGCAAGATCAACGCCGTCCTTAACCGACTTCACGTTGCTCAGCCCAAGTCGAGAGACGACGTCGAGCGCACTGCCTTCATTCCCGAGGCGATTGCCAATGGCTCCGTCAAGAAGTACGATGCTAAGGATCCTGAACGACGCAAGACGCTCCGTGATGAGCAAGAGGAGAATGGAGGTGCTGGTGTGTTCAACATTGATATCAAGCGTGATTACATGCTCGCCAACGATGACTGGAAGTACGACCACATTCCCGAGATCTACGAGGGTAAGAACATTGCCGACTTTGTCGACCCCGACATTCTCGACAAGCTCGATGCTCTGGAGCGCGAGGAGGAGAAGCTCGAAGCGGAGGGTTTCTACGACGACAGTGGCGACGAGTCCGTGCTTGACGAAGAGGAGCAGGCTATCCGCAGCGCTGCTGCTGCTATCCGTGAGCGTCAGCTCAAGGCTAAGCTCGCATCACAGGACCGAAGCATGGTGAAGAACCAGGCACGCGTGCCACGCAAGTTCCAGGAGCGTACTTTGTCACAGATGGCCGAACGTATGCGTGAGATCGGTGTCGACCCAAGCAGCGTCACCGCTCGTGCCGAGATGCTTGCCAAAGCCAAGGGTCTTACTGGTGGTAAGCGCAAGCGATCGGGTGATGGCGAGGACGAGGACGAGGACATGGACGAAGACGAAGACGACGAGGAGGCCGCCTGGGAAGATGACGAGGAGATGGACACTGAGGAGGCTGACACCAGCGTCTCAAGAAAGGCACGCAAGAGCAATGTCGGTGGCCGTCTGCTCTCGTCGACACAAGCGCCTGTCAATCGTGCCGGTGGTCACATCAGTGCACGTGCTGGACCAGCGCGTGTCGCCGCGTCCGACCGACAACTGGCTGGTCTCAAGAACTCGGAACAACTCGAGAAGGCAAGACAGCTGCGCGGATTGGCGATGCGAGAAGGCAACTGGCACTCCAAGGCCGGAGAGTCGGATCGTGCTGTCAAGGAGACCAAGCCCAAGTGGCTCTTTGCCGGCAAGCGTGGCAAGGGTACTTCCAGGTCGCGTTAAGCTATCGATCGATGCTGCATCCATCTCTTCTTTGTCAAATATATTACACACACCCACACACACACTTTCTCTACGCACTTACATGGTTTTCTAGTTTCACACATCTGCGACCGGTCTCAATGCATACTGTACGACTTCCCACATCACGCATTCCTGCCTCTTTGACCGAAGCTTGAGTATCATACTAAACAAAGCGACGCTTGCTGGCGATAGGATGGCGCGAACTGATGGTCAACAGCAGCGGGTCAGTGATTACAGCAAAGCTTTCTTGCTGCCGGCTGTTGCGAGGGCCACATGCTTTGGTTGCATAAATTGCGCTGTGGGGCTGATGGATTTTTCTTCTGCGCTGGCGAGAGGCTGTGTTCCAAGCCATCTTCTAGGCTGTGCTGTGCAGTTGTGCTTTAATTTTTGCTCAGCTCCAAAAATACTTCGCTTGACACGAGAGTGTTCAGCCCGCAATCCACTGTTCCCCTTTTGTGTCTCAGGCTCTCCACGCGGCTGCGCCGGTGAATTAAACTTTGTGATCTACTGTATGACGCGGAGAGTTGGAGCAGACCTGCCAAAAATATGCCGAGCCTGCCGAGGCTTGAGCAAGCATATCCGAAGTGTCTTGTGTGTGCCTTGGCGTAAGTCAGACGTCCTGACCATTACAACATGGTTTGGCCTCGCTAACAGCTCTTTCGACCTCCGCTGCTCTTGAGCCTAAGCATATTGTCGAGACACACATGTTCGCCCGTCGCAACTTCGGCGCAGAGCTGCTTGTATTACGATGCAGAAGGCCCCAAACGTGTAGCCGACTTGGGCCCAAGACTCAGAAGAAGCCAGATGCCGACGCCGGCGACTACGTCTACGACTAGGAGGTGAATGCCAGCGTCATCCCTCCAATGATGAAGTTCGGGCCATTGTCTTGTGTGCTTGGGTTACAGAAGGCAGGGTTCGTCTGAAGCGCATTCGAAGCGCACACGGTTCAGATGAAGCCCGGGCCGCCTCACTTCCACTGTAACATAGTAATTGTGTCGGCGCTCACAAGTCCTTCCCTTCACTTCCTACTATCATCGACCATCTGTCCTCTAATCTCAACCTACGACAAATCGCTCTCAGCGCAGAGCAGCATATCCGCACCATCTTATCGAATTCACATTATCATATCGAATACGATCCAAATTGCTCAACAATACTGAGCAGCACTCCAATACCCCGGACGTCATGTCGGAAGGGCAGCCACATGTGCGATTCGACAGCGTTCCGACAAGCGTCGGAGATGGGACCGATACGAGCGGATCCAACTCAGCTGAAAGCTTAGGAAGAGAGACACCCAGCACACCTCCGCAAGTCAGCCTGGATCCTGTCGTCATTTCAGGTGGTTCAGAGTTTAGCAGCTTCTTCCCTTGGATCCAGCATGGGAGCAGCCGTTCGCGGGGCAACTCGGTCTCAGCCTCAGCGAATTTTGAAGGGACCACCACAGGTGTAGGGCTGCATGATAACCAGGATGACTATCTTGCAGCTTTCCAGCGAAAGGCAACAATCCGTCTTCCAAGGTCATCTATTCCATTTGCGACCGCACAAGAAGTCGAGCAGCCCTCTGCGTCTGTCGAGATGGCGCCAGCACCGATTTTGAGCCACTCGGCGCCAGAGGATGATATCGCGGCATTCGGTGCAGACCAGCTTCTGTCTTCGAGCTCTGGGCACCCAGACTCAGGGGTCGGACGAACTTCCTTCAGCAGTGCCAATCACTATCCCATTGACCAGCCACAAAGGCATAGTTTTAGCGGAATGGATCAAGCGCCCGCCTCTTCTTCCAGCCATCAACCACTAGAGGCATTCTACAGCGTGCCAGGGCAGGCGACGATAGAAGGGCCTCACACGGATCAAGTGTATGCACCAGTCGGATCATACGGATCTTCACCGCGACCGTTGTCAGCCCTTTCACGTTCACCACCCGCACCAGTACACTCCGATCAAAATACCGCTGTTAACGTTCCTGGCCAGCCAGTCCCACCGCTCGTACCTGGTCTGATGGAGCTGGCCGAGGAGGAGTGGACTGGATATGGTGAAGTGTTAGACCTCTTCGAAGACGAACGCTTGCCAGGCTACCAAGTATGGAAACGCGGATCATCAAGTTCGTCGGCCATGGCGGTGCGAATTCCACGTCAGATGGTCGGGTGGAAGGCTGTGCTCATGGACGCCAATGGCTTCGACGCCGCGGCATTCAATGCTACAGAGTCTGTCAAGGACGCCAGAAGGGCCAGTAAGGTGCTTGGGAAACAAGGTTGGGAGGTGCGTCAGGAAGGGTTGAAGAACAGCTACGACTTCAGAAGAGGATCGGGCATTCTCGCAACCATGCATGCTGGCCACCGACTATTTAAACATGACTGGCACATCATGGTTAAAGATGGCTCACGATACATGTGGAGGATGGACAAGCAGGCATTGGCGCTTTACCGAGAGGACAGCGAGGTCAAGGTAGCCGAGTTCAGGAAAGCTTTGCCGCCTTCTGCCAGACGAGCGGAGCCAATGGGCACTGGGTCGGGATACATGCCAGAACCGGAGAAGCGCATTGGTACGTTGAAGTACGAAGCAAAGCTAGTGCAGCCAGGTATTCTGGACATCAACTTGGCGTTGATCAGTCTGATGGCCGTGTTCGGTGCTAGAGGCGGCCACGACAACGTCTATGCAGCATTTGAACCGTCATCGGACCCCCTTCGAAGGGTGTTGGAGCAGCAAAGGCAAGAAACACCGGATCGAGAAGAGGTGATGCTGGCGTTGCCTCGTCCTGGTTTCAGAAGAGACAACGAATCGGTTCTGTCGGATACGACTGATGAAGAGGCCGACGCTGACGAAAACGAGAGCGATCTTGTGGCCCGCTATGTCACTCCTGGCATGCAGACACAGCCTGGAACGTCGCTTCCTTACCCGGCCCCGAACACGCTCCCTCCTAGAACGCAACTAGTAGACAACAGCTTTGCGGATCCTGTCAACACAGCCAATCGCAAAGAAGCGGGTCGGAAGAGGTTCTCCTCATTCTTTGGCAGAGGAAGCAGTTCAGCGGATGGCCAAGTCGGGAGGGATCCGATGACGGACTTGCAGAAGATTGCTCGTCAATACCGGACCCAGAGCATGTTCTTCGGTCGTTCAGGTTGAAGATTGGATCTGCCCTCACCCTACACTCTTGTTTGCTGTTGAGATTCTGGCAATTACACCACTTTCCAGCGATTCGATTGTGACCAGAGACTTTTGCTCTCGTTCTTGTGCAACGTGTGCAGCAAACAGAGTGTGAGAATCCGACCTGGCTATACAATCGGCTCCGTTTTCCCCGCACGATTGATGGAAGATTCTCATAACGCAAGGCAGTGAAATGCACTGTTCTTTCTTGAGGTCTACTCACTCTGAGCGGATAAAGAGAAGGTTGAATCGCGACTCTGGCAACTTGACCGGCTTTTTTTGAACCGCTCGTTTTGATTTGCGAAATCGGGGTGACTAAACGCTTGCTTGTGATGAGCGGTGCCGCTTCGGATGGCTTTGACCCAGCTCTGTTGTCTTTCATTCCCGCAATGACTTCTCTAACACGATCGTGAAGACCAAAATATGGCAATTGATTCATTCTCGGACTCATCAGTGAGTGATAAGAAAAAGCGAGACAAGGATAGAGAGGCAAGGAAGAGTCCCGGTCAATTTTCGGTCTTCAGAATTCTAGGGACAGGCTTGGAATCAAAGCAGAATCATACTTAAGCCCCACAGCGCGGGAAACTTTTGAACAGCGTCGACACTCCGATAAACAAAAAAGGAGACAACTCTATAGACCAGAGGAAATTTTCGCTTTCTTCTTCTGACTCGAGTTGGGCGTCCACACAGCGCCTTTGCGAATCCAGCTAGAGTTAAGCCGCGCTCTGGCTTCGTGCGTCGATTTGACAGAATTCTCGGGTCTGGTGACCTGCTGACCCTGCTGCTTTGCCGACACTACTTCCAGCCAAGTTCTTCCGTTCTTCTGCTCAGTCACAAAGCCACGTCTTCCAATCAACACAGAGAATCGGCACCAGCTCTCGTCTGATTCGCTCCCGCTCTCTCAAGTTACATATATTGCTCCCTCATCGCATCCATCCTCCTTGCTTCTTGTCAACCATCTCCTGTTTTTTGTTCCCTCCCGCGCTCTCGTCTTGCTTCCTTGTTCCCCGTACTCGTCTCTTCTCGTGCTATCAGCTGCTACATTCAGCTCCATCACAAAACTATCTTCCTATTCCTTTCTTTCTTCCTGCCCTTCTCAGACACACATACATCAAAATGGCTTCCGTACCGCAGGCGCCGCAATTCGGCCTCTTCTCGTTGCCACCCATCAAGAATGAGCCTATGCGCAACTACGAGCCCAAGAGCGATGACCGTGTCAAGCTCCAGAAGGCTGTTGACGAGATGATCGCCGCTGGTCCTTTCGAGGTCCCCGTCGTCATCAACGGCGAGAAGATCAAGACTGGCAAGGTTGCGAAGCAGCCTAACCCTTCTAACCACGCTCACATTCTCTGCAACTACCACGAGGCTGACGAGTCGCTCGTTCAGAAGGCCATCGAGGGCTCCCTCAAGGCCAAGACTGCATGGGAGAACATGCCCTGGAACGACCGCGCTGCCATCTTCCTCAAGGCAGCTGACCTCATCGCTAACAAGTACCGATACAAGGTTCTCGCCGCTACCATGCTTGGTCAGGGCAAGAACGTCTGGCAAGCCGAGATCGACGCTGCTGCCGAGCTTTGCGACTTCTACCGCTTCAGCGCCAAGTATATCCAGGAGCTCTACTCTTCGCAGCCCCCTGAGTGCTCCCCCAACACCTGGAACCGAACCGAGTATCGTCCTCTCGAGGGCTTTGTGCTGGCCGTCTCTCCCTTCAACTTCCTTGCCATCGCCGCTGGTAACCTCATCTGCGCTCCTGCCATGACCGGTAACGTTGTTGTCTGGAAGCCCTCGCCTATGTCGATCTACTCCAACTACGTCGCTTACGAGATCTTGCTAGAGGCTGGTCTCCCCGCTGGTGTCATCCAGTTCGTCCCCGGTCCCGCCGAGGAGATCGTTGGTGCTGCCATCAACCACCGTGAGTTTGCTGGTCTTCACTTCACCGGCTCAACCCACGTCTTCCGTCACCTCTGGAAGCAGATCGGTAACAACCTTGACAAGTACCGAGGCTACCCCCGTATCGTCGGTGAGACCGGTGGTAAGAACTTCCACATGGTTCACAAGTCGGCCAACGTTGACGCTGCTGTCACCCAGTCCATCCGTGCCGCTTTCGAGTACCAGGGTCAGAAGTGCTCTGCTCTTTCGCGTCTCTACGTTCCCAAGTCCATGTGGGAGGGTGAATTCAAGCAGAAGTTGCTTGACCAGATCGCTTCCATCTCGGTCGGTCCCGTTGAACAGTTCAAGCACTTCATGGGCCCCGTCATCGCCAAGCACTCTTTCGAGAAGATCATGGGTCTTATCGAGGCTGCCAAGAAGGAGGGTGGTGAGGTCCTCTGCGGTGGTCAGGGTGACGACTCTAAGGGTTGGTACATTCAGCCCACCGTCATTGAGACCAAGAACCCCAAGTCGGTCACCATGGTCAACGAGATTTTCGGTCCCGTCATCACTGTCTACGCTTACCCCGACGAGGAGTTCGAGCAGACTTGCGAGCTTATCGACACCACCACCGAGTACGCTCTCACCGGTTCTATCTTCTCGGCTGACCGATACGCTCTCATCCGTGCCAGCAACTTGCTCCGCAACGCTTCTGGTATGATGTACTTCAACGACAAGTGCACTGGTGCCGTCGTCGGCCAGCAGCCCTTCGGTGGTGCTCGTGCTTCGGGTACCAACGACAAGGCTGGTTCCATCTCCATCTTCTACCGATTCGTCTCGGCCCGCACTATCAAGGAGACCACCATCGACCCCTCTACCCACATCTACCCCAGCAACCTTGAGTAAACATCTTGGACTGTCAGCATCTCAAAATTGAGGTGTTGGTCAAGGGCGTAGTCGGGGAAAGGTCAGTGTGTGGTTATTACAAAGAAACACCACAACATGCTTTGGCGACATTGCTAGGCGTCAAACATAATATACCCGCGTCGGGACCGTAGTCCTGGTGCTTTATCCGGCCCTTTCCTTCCCCTCACTGCCTTTGGTTGGCATCTCAACTGCTTTCTCTTTCCCCGTTTCTTGCATCTGCATCGACTCGCATTCTCGTCTTTTCTCTCACACTGTACTAATGCATCACTGCGCGTAGGGCCGCACTTAACACAGCCCCTCTATATCCCATCTTAGCATCTTTCCATCCACACTTGTACTAGCGCGCGGGGCCGCACTTAACACAGCCCCGAATCTCTTTCTCTCTTTTGGCATTGGTCACGGTTTCGGTCACCTTTTTAATATACCTGGATTTGATGTAGCGCGGCGAGGCGCCGTTAACACTCCTCGCAAACCTCACTTTGTACACTTAGGCATACACTTTTTCCTTTTCGACATCACTTTTGTCAAATCTATGGTTTATAACCCTCATTCTCGCGAAACGTTCGTGCTCGAGTGTGTGTGTTGCTCGCCGGCTCTCAGAAAAGGGCATCCAGGCATGAAAGGCACGCAGCATGCGGATGGAGTGAAACAGCACCGACACTGAAGAGGGTGTACATCCGCACACCGCGCAATCCTGGTTGGGGTCCATAAGCACGATCAACCCACCTGTACCGATTTCTTGGAGCAAATGGATACAAAGCCAGACTGATCGGAATGCTTTGAAAGAAATTTGATTGATAGTAATACAGGTGAACAGCAAAGAAGTGTTCTTTGACGAGCGTTGGCGGCGTGTGTGCGTATTTGTATGTGTATGGGTTGACGGGTATTGAGCATGCTTTTAAGTGCTGGATGGGGGTGAAACGAGGATCACACTGTCACCACGGACGAAGAGCATTTCGCTTTGTCGCTTGACCACCTGTGATCGCAGAGAGAATGTCAAAAAGGGAAGGGAAGGGTATACAAGTCAGTCGACTGAGGCTACTCTGTTGGGCAACGCCAGACTTTCTCTGAGTGACCGTGTGATGTATCCGGCACGGCAAAGATGTCTTCAAATGCCAAGAGAGTCGGGAAGATGCGATGTACTTACACGAACAGTCTCCTTTCCATTCTCCTCGTTAATGTCGACAACGTAGATAGTCTCCTCCACATCACCAAGAATCAAGTTCATGTGGCCATCATATGCCTACAATCCAGTCATCACCAAATCATTGAGCGTATGGAGAGAGTCAAGAATGTCAGTAATGCAGTCAAACGCTACAAAGAGGAAGAACGAGCAAGGATGTCTGGTGATGGGAGCTCTTTGTAGGAAACTTACGTGGAGTGTGCCTCTCAATTCGCGATCACCTCTTAGCTTGACATAGACACGTTCTGAGATGGACAAACGAATGAGATCGAAGGGTTCGGTGACGGATCCTACTGGTGCTGGCCCTGATGCGGCTGCTGCGGAGGATGTTCGTTCGACTTCGGCCATTGTGGTTGGTATAGTCCTTCTTCTGACTCGTTCTTTTTGCTTGCTTCGTTCAACTGGATGTGTAGCCTTAGTTTTCTCGCTATGCCTTCCGGTATTGTGTCCCAAAGTGTGTTCTTGAGCCGAACGAAGATGTCTGTATGTGAGTTTGGAGACGATGTTGGTGTCGAAAGTGGACCGAGCTTTTAGATGTCAAATGGATGGAGCAGCAGCGATCCTTTCGTGCGTGTGAGATCAGACGCTCATTGCACAGTGGGGAAGAAAATTGAAAAGCCAACGTCGCGCGAGCATCTTCGAATCGGCTGAAGAGGAAATCGGGAAAAAGAGCACTTTTTCTTCTTTTTCGGTTTTCGACGAGATGAGAAGAACTGACACCATCGTCTGTCTCTCTAAGCTCGTCATCACCTCCTACACTGTTCACCACCGCTAGGCCAGCAATCACCTCCCCAGAGTGTTCATGATGAACACAACAACAACAGTGACCACGGTCAACATGCTTCGTCAAGCTTCTCGCTCTTTTCGCGCTGCCGCACGAGCATCTGCACCTGCATCTGCTTCGGCTTCTTCCTCCTCCTCACCTTGCGCATCCTCGTCTCGTGCTCTGTCGACAGCAGCCAAGTCTGCACGAACCACGTTGCGACCTCTTCCCGTCGTTCTTGGTCCTACTCAGCTCAACCGATACCAAGAGCATTACCGTAACACACTCTCCACTGACCTCCTCTACATGACCTTCGACCCCGCAGTCAACCTTGACCCTGCACTTCCACCATCTTCCTCCGCCTCTCCTACTTCTTCCACCAACCCCGCTTCCTCAGGCGATGTCGAGGACCGGCAACGTTCGTGGGATACCACTGATCCATACACCACCAATCGTCCCCAACGTCCCGCCAGAGGAAACCGTCGTCTCCAACCTCTCACCAAACCTCTCTCCCCTACCAACACGATCAACGAAATCCCCAAACTCGAAAAGATCATCCTCACTTGCTTCTCAAAAGACGCCATCGCCAACAAACACAACCTTGTGCCGCTCATCGCTCAAATGCGTGCCATCACTGGCCTTTCCGTCGAAGGCAGTCTCTCCGACCCTGCCCTTCTCGCTGCATCTTCCCCTTCCTCTGCAGGAAGCCCTAACCGCGGCCACATCGAGATCATCCGTGCCAAATCCGGTGTTGCTTCTTTCAAGCTTCGACCAGGTATGCCCGTCGGTGTCAAGGCTGTTCTTCCCGGCCCTATCGCTCACGAATTCTTGGAAGTATTGACAACTTTTGTCTTGCCAAGGCTGAGGAGCTTCAGTGGATTCCCCTTGCCTCCTGCTTCGCAGCCTCCCGCATCACCGGCTGCTATGTCGGGCGTGGTGAGTTTGGGTATGCGTCCAGAGGCGATCCCGTTGTTCCCTCAGATTGAGATCAATTTGGATCAGTACCCAAACAGACCACTTGGTTTCCAGATCGACTGCATTACAAACCAGAGAGGAAGGAAGGCAACGGAGAAGGCGAGAGCATTGTTGTCTGGTATGGGCATTCCTTTCGTTCGCAGGGGTGATTTGTAAGATGAGTCTCATATAGTCAGTCAGAAGACCTCACAATTCGTGTAATGCAACAATCATATCAGACGAACAATTTGGGTGCAAGCTCTGATCTTTGCAACGTGATCCTGTTCAAAGTCTATGCTGAAGCGTTGCGATTTGTGATGACTTTCATTTGCCTAACATGCTCTGAAGTAGCGTGAAACTGCATCTAGCTTGTGTCCATACCATCAGAAGGCAAGTGTTCCTTCGCCCAGAGAACAAAGTCATCAATCACCGATGGCCATGCGGCTGTGAGTTCAACCAAAGCGATAAAGAGGTTAGCGAATGTGTTTCAAACCTACATCACACCAGAGAGCCGATAGTTGATTTGGCACTTACCATCGAAGTCATGATTGCTGAAATCAGAGTTGATCTCTTTGGTAAAGTCCAAGAACTGAATCCAAGTGTCTTTGCTCACGGCTCTACCACCGGTCTGTTCAGTCAAGAACTTCTTCCACAGCTCCAGCTGTTGTTGTGTGAACGTCCCTGAGCTACCCTCTCTCTGAAAGGTGGGTGATGCAGGCAGGATCAAGTCCCAGAAAGCCAAAGCGTTCTCGAGTGCCAGACTCTTTTGTCCTTCCTTCCTTGCGAAGCCGTATGTGTACTCGTACACTTTCTCGTATAGACCCTTGTTTGCTGATGAGGCGGTGGCAGGGTTTGATTTCTCTTCGGCGATGCGCTCGAGTCGTAGTGGTTTGTTCTCGAGTAGCTCTTGACGGAGTTTCTCCAATGTCTTTTGCTGCTTTTCAATCGTGTCAGAGAGATCTAGCATCTTCCACCCGTTGACATAGTCGTTGCGCGTAAAAGTACCGATAGACGGAGACTTGAGGTAGTACGAAAGCGGCAAGAACACTACGTCTTCTGGTGAGACTTGAAGAGCTTCACACATCTTGAGAGCTCCACCGATGCTCATTGTATCCGGATCCTCGGCTGCTGCTGGACCACTTTCCTCATCTTCGTCATCAGAATCTGCTGCATTACCACTATCGCGAAATCGATCAAAGAGCGCATTCAACCTTTCCTTGACCTCTCGCTCCGTCTTCTTGTCGAGAGTGGAGGAAGAAGCGGAAGCGTTGATTTGAGCTTGTTCGTCGTTGAAGAATGCATCGGTGGCAGGCTCGATGCGGTAGCCGTGTGCTTTGAGGATTCGGTGTGCATCTTGTGGAGTTGCGTTGGTGAGTTGGCGGAACTGACGGAGGATCGCCTCTTTCTTTGCTGCGCTCGACATTGTGACCACCTCAGTACTTGATGCTAAGGATTGCAAATGATGTGTTCGCTGCTTGTGATGCTGTGGGAGGTCCCAGGTGCGGAGCTCAGCGATGATCAAGGTGTGCGGAACGTTGTGAGAACAAGGTTGGAATAGCGAATTGACCAGTTCTTGCTCCACTTTGGCCGTCAGCAAATCGCTTTGGATCGTTCCCGATTCCAGAATTCAAGCAAATATTTCACGCACGAGTAGAAGAAATGTGGGACAGCTGAAAATGAAAGTGTTCCCACCGCCACCAAATTTCATGTCTCATTTTACACAGGGAGAGACACAGATAAAGCAACCAAGTCAGCCAAAGGGGCAAGCGATTAGATTTCGGACAGACTCGCGAAAAAGGCCGAGCCAACCAGAACACTGCTCTGTGCCTCTTCTCTCTCTGAGTCACGGACGGACCCACCAATTCTTCTCAAGTCGCAGAGCTCCACACGAAGCGACCCTACATCAAATACAGCGCACATGTAACCCTCTTCGTGCTCTTCTACCATCATCAAACATACATCACCCCTTTTCGTCAAAACATACTCCAAGATGAGCAAGCAGACCTACAACGTCGTCGTTCTCCCCGGTGACGGTATCGGACCCGAGGTCGTCGAACAAGCTACCCGTGTGCTCAACCTCGTATCGGACAAGAGCAGCTCTTTCTCCATCAACCTCAAGTCGTACGACTTTGGAGGTGCCGCTATCGATTCGGCTGGCAAGCCTCTGCCCGATGACACTCTCGAGGCTTGCAAGAATGCTGACGCAATTCTCATGGGCTCCGTCGGTGGTCCCAAATGGGGTGTAGGAAAAGTTCGACCCGAACAAGGTCTTCTCGCTCTCCGCAAAGAGCTTGATCTCTATGCCAACATTAGACCCTGTCTTTTCCCATCCGAATCTCTCCTCTCACACTCTCCTCTCAAGCCTGAAGTTGCCAAAGGAGTCTCCTTCATCGTCGTCCGCGAGCTCGTCAAAGGTCTCTACTTTGGTGATCGTCAAGAAGCCAACCTCGACGACCCCAACTCCGACGGGGCAGCATACGACACAATGGTTTACAACAAACACGACGTGCAACGTATCACCAAACTCGCCTCCTACCTCGCTCTTCAATCCAACCCTCCCGCTCCCCTTCATTCCATCGACAAAGCTAACGTTCTCGCCACCTCTCGTCTCTGGCGTAAAGTAGTCCAAGATACCGTCGACACCGAATTCGCCGATAAGGGTATCACCGTTGACCACTCCCTAGTAGACTCTGCTAGCATGGTCATGGTCTCCAACCCTCGCAAGCTCAACGGAATCGTCCTCACCGAAAATATGTTTGGTGACATTCTCTCTGACGAATCTTCCGTTATCCCTGGTGCTCTCGGTCTCCTCCCCTCTGCTTCTTTGTCTGGTTTGCCAGATGGAAAGGGCAAGTGCAATGGCTTGTACGAACCAATTCACGGTTCAGCCCCTGATATCGCAGGTAAAGGCATTGCCAACCCTGTCGGAACCATTCTTTCCGCCGCTATGCTGCTCAGATACTCCCTCAACCAGGGCGAAATCGCCGACAAAGTTGAGGCAGCCGTGAGAAAGGTGCTGGATGCAAAGGATATTGGAGGTCTCGAATTGAGAACCGCTGATTTGGGCGGTAAACACGGCTCAAAGGATGTCGGTGACCAAGTCGTTGCTGTACTTGAGACTCTCCTCTAAACCAACTTCCTTGTTGTGGTTTAATGTTGGTGGTGGCTCGAAATGAAAAGCTAGTCCTTGCTTTGCTGCTGGGTTGTGCTGTAGAGTTAGTTTTGTGATCTGAGTTCAATCTGTTTGTGAGGGAGAAATTCGGGCTGAGATAGAAACAGTCGTACGGGCAATCTGGTCAGACCCTCACGCTGAACTCTGTCCAAAAAAATCATGGATATGCAATGAAGAAGAGTGGAAAAGAATAGTATACAGTTGGGAACCGAAAAGAAAGTATGGCGAAACCTGGAGCGCAAGGTTATACCTGTCGACCATCTGATCGCTCCTCATTGTCATCGTGTGACAAGTGTTGAATGAGGTCCTGACTCACATCACCTGCCTCTTCCTGTGTCGTTGATGCTACTTCTCCAGCCTGCGCCACGCTTCCTCTAGCGCCCTCTGCCGCCGCCGTCGTTGCCGCCGATCCATTCGCTTCAGTAGTCACTGCGGTCGGCGAAGGCGCCGCAGAAGTAGAAACACCAACAGGAGGAGCAGGAGGAATAGGTACGGTGATATCCCTCTTACAGATTGGACACAATTTCTTGACCCTCACCAGCCAATCATCCACCTCCTGTCTATGGAAAATGTGACCACATGGCAAGATTCTGACACGATCACCATCGACAAAGTCGCAAAGGCAAATCGCACACTCGTCGGTGCTGAAGTACGTTCGTCCGGGTGGAAGGAAGGATGCAGGATTGACTGGCTTCGTGACGGGAGCAGCCTCTTCCGGGATCTTTACCGAGGTGTGGGCACGTTCAGATGGCCCGGCACCATTTTCGTCTTCGGCGAGGAGAGGAATGGTTTCTGCTGCTCGGCCTGACTCCAGATCGTCCGATGCAAAAGGTCCCGCTGGTGAGACGCCGTCCGGGGAGGAAGAGCCGTTGCCCGGTCCAGGGTCGACATCGGGACCCTCCACCTTTTCCCATGGTTGGCCGTTGCCCCTCCAGATGAGACAGGGTAGACCGAGAACCACGAGTTCAGGAGCACGCTCCTTGCGTCGTTGTCGGACCATACGGATGCGATGCACGATAATGGTGATCACGGTCATGAAGCTTGGCAAAAGCAAGAGCAAGATGCCAAAGTCAATCAGAGGCCACTCCCATACCAGATCGTCCTTACCGATTACAATCTCCAGACCACGTGAGGCGGGCGCACCATCACCGTTGTGATCAGAGGGATGCTGCTTCTGCCAATCTTCCTGGTCCTTCTCCGTTTCTTGAATGAGGCGCTCGAGATCCAGGTAGCTGGGACGTGTAACAAAAGTGGAAGGAATGTGAACATCACTTGTGTCACCAGGGGCAAACATGGTGATGAGGCGCTTGCCACTGAGACCAGGATCACCCTCTTCATTTGGATCACCAGAACGCCCGCCGTGCCATCCAGGGCTAGGTGCGTCTCCGACAACCACAGCAACAGCACCAAGGTCCTGAGCTACACGCACCTTGTCAGCGAAGCCACATCCGCCACCTCGTTCTACCAGTGCGATCCAATTGTGAGGAGGCTTAGGAGCAGCATGTCCATTGTGATCAGGCTCGTGAATCCAGACGAATGGAGCCTGTGTGGATTTGTCCTTGTTGAACGCAGAGTAGAGCCTTCGATCGTCCTCGTCGTCGTACTTGCTAAGTAATACTTCCCGTTTTGATCCAGGGCCACCCTTGTACGGGCAGGCATGGATAGCGTCGCCGCTAGCATCGGATGTGAAGAAGCTGGCATCCTTGGGTACCTTGTAGAAGTCCGAGATAGGCAGCAAGAAGCCTTTCAGGCCTTCGTCATCTGTGACACGGGGACCGAAAGCGGCGGAACGAGTAAGGAAGATAGCCTGCGAGCGGACAACCTCCAGCGTACTACCGCCCCAGTTCAGACCTGGTCCGTCAAGGACGCTGCCGGAGTCGAGGGGCAAGTCTTCCAAAGGTGGCAAGTGGTCATCGTCGAATTGGTCGAGGTCGTAAGAGAAATAACGTGGGTCGGGCAGAGCATGTGAGAGGAAACGAGAAACGGTGTCGAAGACGTGATCCTTTGCCGCAGCCAGCCAAGGTTTGTGTGTTCGCTGTACTGCCTGTGCGATTGAAGTGGTTGGATTGAGACTGAATTGAGGAGAGGTGGCAGCCTTAGTTTGGGTGGTTGTCGCATGTCCAGAAGGAATTGTAGCGGCCAAAGCAATGAGGGATAGGGTAGCAACGCGATGCAGAGAAACTACAGGACAACGATGTGGCCTTGTCCTGCGCGACATGATGAAGGTCTAGGAGATGTCCAAAGAGATGAGTGAACGGGATGTGATGGGAGAAAGGGTCGGTGACAGAGAGTGTTGAGGACAGTATGAGAGTGGCTAAAAAGTGTCTCACAGGTTCAGGGTGCTTGCTGTCCGTGTGGAGAAGTGAAAGCAACACTGCAGAAGTGCCTACGGCACTGCAGGCTCCACGAACACAGTCAAAAGTCAACCTGCATCTATTTTTGCCGCCAAAGCGCGCAGCAGAGTCACAGAAGTCTCAGCGTCACACAGCCTTCCACTTACTTTTTTCGAAACGACTCAGCCGCAACTTTCCACATCACGAGCCAAATACATTAAATTTGGATGGCTGTCATCTGCACAGGTCTAACACGGTCTCCAGCATTCTCCGCCCATCCTCTCGCAGCTCACAGACGGGTCATGTGGATAACAATCTGGCCTTGCAGACTTCATAGTAGTACTGAAGGTTGGTGTTCAGGATCTTCAAGCTTAAAAGGATGTGAAGAATCGTGGTTGGATGCCAATGCAAAGAAGGTACAAGTACAAGAGAAATTATAGGGTTGCACATGAGGCAGGTCGAGGGGCAATCATGCTGCAAAGTCACCTTCGTCCATATCCTTGGGCTCTTTTGGTTCTTCGTCTTCGCCGTACTGAACAGCGTTGTCGATATGCGAGAGAATGGTTCCGACAGAGTCCTCATCAGTGCTGTCCAAAGGCATGAACGATACCATGCTGAAATCGTCAATCTGTGCGAATGTCGAAAGAACATGACGAAGGTTAGTTGAAGCGTTTCGACACTGGTTGCTTCACTATGTGCTGTTACACTTACCAGTTGAACGAGTGCCTGATTTAGAGAGTGAAACTTGGGATTGGTGCGCGAGTTGACTTCGTCCATGAGTAGCAACGGATCTGGGTCGAGATATCGCTCCATCTCTCGTCTCCTGCCCTTTTTCGCTTCGGATCCAATTTCTCCCTTCTCTACGAGGTCCATTTTGCTGAGCAAGTTGATGTGCGGTACTTCGAGGTTGATCATGGCACTCATTGCACTCAGCACTCCGGCAAAGTACTTGGTCTTGTCGTCCATGAATTGTGACTCGAGCAAGTAGGTCGCACAGATGCGGAAGTGATACTGCTGTGAGAGGATGTTGACCAGCCGTGACATGATGGGAAAGTGTGTGTAGAGCTCGATTTGACCTGGGCAGTCGATGATAATGTAGTCGTCATTGTACTGTCCCAACTCGTCGTCGAGCCAATCGAGGTTGTCCAGAAGATATTCGAAGCAGTAGATGAGACCACCATTCGGACCAAGATTCATCTCTTCCATGACATCTTCTAGCGAGATGAGCTCCTTAATGTCGATGCTTGGCTGATACTCAAATCGTTCCGCAGCAGGATCGAGATTGAACAGGTGGACATTCCGGCCCAAGGACTGCGCATGCGCAATCAAGGCTGAGCAGAAGGTCGACTTGCCAGACCCTGCAGGTCCCGAAACAAGGATCGCGTATCGACCCATGATACTGTCTTGGCGCTCGTAATGGGACTCTTGGTGCGATGCGAAAGGAAGGACAGATAAGGCAAAGAGGAAGCGAGGAGGAGCATGTCAAGTGTGAGCCAAATTTGCTCTTCATCCATAGCCGAAATCCGAAGCCAAATTTCCAGAAGACTGCGAAAAAAGTGGAGCAGCAGCACCAGATCGTGTATCGTCAATCGAAACTGATTTCGACCCCGATCGCAAACCTAAATGAACGGAGCTGATTCGGTCATCTGTTGAGAGACTCCACAGAGGAAACGCCGCCGCCCAGACCACATACGAACCCCGCTTCTCTTCCATCCTTCTCGCTGCCACCACCATCATTGACAGGTCAACATATCGAACCCCAGCATCATTGTGATTGCACTCTGCACATCATGCTGGACCACTTCACCATTTTCACAAAGAGTAAGTCCAAACATTCACGTAGAGGCCGTGATCTCTGCGAAGGCTGCCGCTGACTGTTGTCTGACCATTATCTTCTTCCTCCCAGACGGCTTTGTCCTATGGTCCAAGACATTCAGTCCAGCACTCAACAGCGCGGACGCATCTGCGAATCCAGTCAACTCGCTTATCAAACAGGCCTTTCTTGAAGAACGCACCGCCGATCAGAAGTATGAAAAGGATGGCTACACACTCCGCTGGACCTTTGCAAACGAGCTCGATTTGACCTTTGTCGTCGTGTACCAGCGCATCCTACAACTCTCCTACATTGACGAGCTGCTCGAAACTGTACGATCTCTCTTCACAGACCTGTTTGCACCCTTTGTTCGAAAGCTGGCACTATCTTCCAAGAGCGCACTTGCTTCCGGTACATCCAAAGCTGCCACGCTCTCCGAAAGCGCGCGGCTCGAGTTCAGCGCAGCACTCAAGGAGTGGGACGACATTTTCACAAAGACGTTGCGGAACCTCGAAAAGGCAGCGGCTCAGTCAAAGCGCAAAGGTGTGCTTGGCGAAAAGAAGGGCATCACCAACCAGGCTCAGGCCACAGCAGGCTCCGACAAGGAAAGCGGTCAGAACACTCCCAACTCGATCAAGGAGGTCAAAGATTCTGCTGACATTGCCAAGAGTGTTGAAGCGCTCAAAACTCGACTCAAGCTTGAAGCAAGTCCTGGAGGCAGGCGAGTCGTGCGTGGCAAGAAGAGCACCCCAGGTCTCTCGGTTTCGAACGGTGGCAGCGCTCCAGGCACCCCAGGCCATGCAAGTGGGACGGAGTCACCGAGTGGAAAGAAGAGCAAGGCCGGCAAAGAGATGCGCAAGTGGGATGGCAGCCGCAGCGTCAGCGCACAACAGGTCGCGGCACTCGACTTTAGCGGTGCCACGGAGAAGGACGCAGAGGATGGTGCCGATCTCGACAGCTGGATCGACGAGAAGAGCATGGGTACCAAGCGATCTGATGGCGTCTACGAGATTGCCGACGTGCTGGAGGAGGATGAAGAGGATGAGGAAGAAGAGGACGACGAGAACGAAGACGGTGGCGCAGCAGCCGACGCCAAATCTGCTGGCTTTCTCTCACGCATCGGGTCTGCCTCCTCTTCCGGCGCATCCTTCTTTTCTCGACTCACTGGAGCCAAGACACTTACCAAGGAGGACCTTGCACCCGCGCTTTCTGCCATGGCTTCGCATCTTCAAAGCAAGAATGTCGCCGCAGATGTTGCACAGCGTCTTTGCGACAGTGTCGAACGCAACTTGGTAGGCAAGAACCTTGGAAGTTTTGGCTCAGTAAAGGTTGAGGTCAAGAAAGCACTCGAGGAGGCCATTACCCGCATCCTCACTCCCAAGTCCAGCACCGACATTCTACTGGAAATTGCCACCAAGCGTCAGCGCTCAGCGGCTGCCTCTTCCCTCGCGCTTGCCACTAGTGCAAAGGACAAAGAGCTCGCCAGCAAACCCGACCCTTACTCGATCTGCTTTGTCGGCGTCAACGGCGTGGGCAAGTCCACAAACCTCGCTAAGGTCTGTTTCTGGCTGCTTCAGAACCGTTTGCGCGTCCTCATTGCAGCTTGTGACACTTTCCGTGCCGGTGCCGTCGAACAGCTTCGCGTTCATGTGCGCAACCTGGGTCAACTCCGCGTCGACGGTGTTGCCCTTGATGAACAGAAAGGCCGTATTGAGCTTTACGAGCGCGGCTACGGCAAGGATGCTGCCGGTATCGCCAAAGATGCCCTCTCATACGCCAAAGCTGAGGGATTCGACGTCGTTTTGATCGACACCGCTGGTCGAATGCAGGACAACGAGCCACTCATGCGCGCCCTCGCCAAGCTTGTCTCAGTCAACCGCCCGGACAAGATCATATTTGTGGGCGAAGCTTTGGTGGGTAATGAGGCAGTAGACCAAATCACAAAGTTCGATGGAGCTATGAAGGATTTCAGTGGAGTCAGCAACCCACGTGGCCTCGACGGCAGTCTGTTGACCAAGTGGGACACTGTTGACGACAAGGTGGGAACGGCTCTCACCACTACCTCGGCCACCGGCTTGCCCATTTACTTTCTCGGTACTGGACAGACCTATACCGACCTTCGACAGCTTCGTGTTCATCACGTCGTCAATGCATTGCTCAAGAACTGATTCGGTGGTACTCAAATGTCAGTTGTCTCTTTCTTCATTGTATTCTATTGGGTTGCCGTCAGTAACTTGTGGGTTTCTTCTCTTCATGTGTCTGCTTGCGACGTATCGAGACTGTTGCAGCGTGCCGACGACTCCTTTGAACTCATGCCACGACCCAGGCCCGTGAGATTCAAGAGCGGACCACAATCCATGGGCCCGAGACAGGGCTTATGGGATGCTGCGTGAGTTCCTGTGGCGATTCATATGTCGCGACAGTGGGTCTACCGCTGAAGGTCTGGCGCGAGCATCGGATCCAACGACGCCCACAAACTGCCAAGCCCTTCATTTGTGATGCGAGTGTGGTTCCAAATAACAATGGTGACAGGTATCTCAGCAGCGATACCATTGCTGCAATAACTGCATCGAATCTGCTCCGACACGCCGGTCCTGTTGGAGCAGATGCTACAGTATAAAGATGTTCTTTCGCGGTCGCATTTCCTTGCCATTGGTTCGTTACTACTTCGGTAAAACAGCATCTAGGTCCGATTCCACGACACTCGCCAAGATGATCTTCTCTCGAGCTCTCCTCTTCGCCATTATCTCTTCCTTCTTCAGCCTCGCTGTGGCTGCGAAAAGCAGAGGAGGTCGCTCCAGCTCTGGTGCTTTCTTTGACGGCTTTTTCGGTGCATATGCATACGATCAATTGACCACCAAGTGGCCGAAGACGCCCATGTCCATGGAGCAATTCGGCATTAATAACGTCGCCACAATGTGGCAGAATCGGCCTGCTCACGCCCAAGCAGCTGTTTGCATCAACAGTCCATGGAACGTCAAGAATTACGACGGTGTCAGTCGCTCGATGACAGTTGTCTACTTTAAGAGAACCTTTTGGAAGAAAAAAATGATGATGTGGGACTGTATGTATATTTGGGGTCCTGGTCAACAATTTTACAGCTATGACGACGTCAAGACGGACCGAATGGCTTGGGCTCTTGATGAGTCCAAGTGCTCGATGGATAACACAACCATGGATATCTCCTGCCGATAAGCTTCTCTACCTCTCCCATGCACGTCTGCTGTCGTTTGTCAAGGTACTTGCGTAGATCGAATCAAGTGAGCTGTGACTCTTAGTTTTGCTACAAAACGGACTCGTGCAGGCGATTGTCCCCATTCCCTGCCTGGTCCTTGTAATATAGCTTGCACAGCATTTGATCTTTTTCTTGTTTTGCTTGTGTTGGCGGAAAGCACTACCTTGAGCTCGCCCATCCTGAACAATTTGGCCAAAGGAGTATAGTTAACGCCGAGAAGGAACACGTTGAATGAAGCGTGACGGGAGTTGATGCTAGACTTGAACAACACCCACACATGGCGTGTGATTCGCAAGTATTGTTGTCGGACTCACAAGCAGCCACACAGGCTCAAATTGGTACTTATAGAAGAAGAGCCTCGCCTGAGCACGCCACTCACCATCATCTTCCCCACTTCCTCCTCATGCCTGACATGAGCAAGCTCTTTGCGTTCACTGTTTCACTCTTGTGTGTCGTACATAATGCACGTGCATCCCCACTGGGCCGTTCCTTTGTGGAGGCAATTGACACTGTTCGCAAGACCGACCCTGCAACAGTTTCGACAGAGTTGACGCTCGGTCTGCATCCGATCTCTCACGAGCGATCGGATGGGGAAGCTCGAGCCGCATCAAGCAACTTCGTACGGCAGACTACGTATTTGGGTCATCCTACTTCGTCGTCTCATTCCGGCCAGGCATCTCTGCCTGAACTTGAGCCATCATCGTCGCAACCCGAATGGGCCTCCCAGAAAGCTTCAATACCATCAACGTCGAATGCTTTGCCACCTTTTGAGCCTCGACATGCCCATATAGGGTCCACAATTGGGATCAGGATCGCAAACTCTGTAAAGCACTCTGCTCCGACCCTGGAAAAGGCGCACTTGGTTCCCTTGCCAGTTCACCTAGACAACCAGTTCTCTCACTTGATTCAAGTCCCGGGACACCATGATTGGATGCAGCTTCCTGGCTCCTTGATCTATGTCCGATCACCTTGGCTCTCAACTATACATACGGAGCTTGTCAAAGCTGGAGCCCCGCCCAGATCTAAACTTCAACGTCAGCCGGAAGTTGATATATCGCAAGACATGCTCAAGCGGATCTTGAGCTGGGAAAAGAGGCTCATCATGACAAGCGTTCCAGGGAGCATGTATAGAATTCGTTTTCGAAAACAAGGCTCGTCTGATTCAATCGAGCTTCTTTTCAGATATCATCGCACGCTAGAATGGGACGACAGTAGAACTCTGGGAAGTACCATGTCTTACTGGAGTACTGTCGATGGTGGCTCCCGTCTCGCGTTCCTTGGGCTGTACAGCGTTGGTGTAGCTGCTTTCGACGGTATCGTGCGCTTGCAAGGGGTCGAAGAATTCGCTGTGAGACCGGTCTATGGAGATAATCCAAAGACGTGGCTCGTTCCAAAGTCGCAGTAGCGAAAAGTATTCTCGAATCTTCACCAAGTCTGGTACTGAACTCTCGTCCTCTTCTTCCATTGTTACACATCACTTTCAATCATCATCTCACATTGAATTTGCTTTGTTTCCGCCGAATGACAGAGTTTCGTATACCTTGATCGCGGATATGGCTGAACTGTAACGTCAGCATATAGACTTTCCGTTACCCATAGAATTTCCCTGTCGTCCAGCATTTAATGCGAGAAAATCATGTCCTGAGGTGCACCAACGCTGGCTGACTGCAGTTCATGAAGACGATGTCGACTACCGAACGAAGTTCCGCCACATGAAACAGGTAGGTGTCTCGGTGGGACACTTGATCTCAGCAGCGGTCTTTTGCCGTTCATCTTGGCCTTCATTCGATCAAGATGTCATCAGATGGGAAAATTTATAAGCCCCGAGGTGCAATATATGAGCAGCGAATCATACTCACATCTTCTTGTTCTCAGAATCCGATCTGCGTTCTCACGACTCCGAACGAAGCAAGAGATGAGGGGCCTTCCACAACTATGCCTGACTATCTGGTCAATGGCTAGCATTACGAATGGTTTCCCACTAATCCGACCATTTGGGCAAATTGATGACGCTATCCGCGTAGCTCGGCAAGATGCATCTGGAGCAGTTCAGCCAGGGGAGGTCTCCACTGAACTGACACTTGGACGGCAATGGGACACCGCTTCTGAACAGACTTCTCTTCTTCCTAGGCAGCCGGTGACACCAGCTGGCTCGTCCCTCCCCGCAGACGTCGACCAGATCTGGCGCACCGAGTCGGAGGCAGAAGGCCCTCGTACGCCAGCTCATCCATCCATTTCGAGTCATGTCACTCCTCACAGAACGACACCGCAACAACCGACAGCAGAAATCTCGAATCAACAGTCTCCGAGTTCCGAAGCGGCTCTTGATCATCAAACAAGGTTGCCTCTAACAACGACGAATGTTGATACGCTCTTCTCCAACTTCCTTCGGGGACCGAGCGATTCCACAACACTCCGAATTCCCAGCCACATTACTTACATTGACTCCCCTTGGATGGACACTATCTACTTCCGCATGGCGACACTACTGTATAGGAGAAGTATCCCTGCAAGGTTCAAAGTGGACTCGGCAGATGTTCTCGCCGGGTTGCAGGCCTCCCGCAAGATGTTTCCTTTGACAAAAGGTGCTGTCTACAAGATCCACATCCGGCAAAACGAGCTTGGCTCGGAAACGGATAGGGAGTTGCTTTTCAAGTTTCATCGCGAGAATCGCTGGGCTCAACATGTTAGTGACCAGCTTATCTCATTTTGGAGCACCCTTGATCGCGGGAACCGCCTAGCGTTAGTTGGGCTTTACAGAATCGGAAGGGCCAAGTTCGATTCACTACTAGGCTTTCCGGGCGTGGAAGAATTTGAGGCACACTCGATCCAGAGATTTGGAGGCGGGGCTTATTTGACACCGGTGAAAGATTGATGCCTGGACAGTCGGTGAGCCCTTCCGTCGCTAAGAGTCTTTCCCAGCTCATGCTTCAAGCTATTGCGCATCGCAGGTCTGGTTCACGTTGAGCATGTGCAATTATGATCCACCAGATGTATCGTTTTGTTGATGTCTGAATACACGTTCGTTCTTACTTCAAAGCCAACTAGCCGGTCCGAGAAGGCCCGGAGATCCTATGAGAACAAAATGAAAGCATAAATGAACTTTGGCTTGATCTTCGAACGCTCGGTTGACAGCTCCTGAAAATTCGAGCGCTCGAGGCTTGAACCGCCGTCTCATAGTAGAAGATGGCGTTTTGTGACGAGTAAGAATGTAGCCGAGTCCTATAAGTTACCAATCTTCTATGAGACTTGCTCTGAGTCTTCTCCGTATCATAGTTACCAACGAAGACATGCCGACGTTCTGCATGGCAACAGTGGCTCTCGTTGCAACCTTTTTGGCTACTTTTTCACTTGCTCTACCGCCGATTGAGCCAGCACTCGAGTTTGCCGATGCCCGTCTCGGTCTGGAACCGGAGGTCAGCACCGACCTAGCTCTTGGGATTCCAGCTTCTTCCATCAATGGCGACACTCGTGTAGAGTCCACGATTCCCCTTGCCCGTGCGGCTCCTTTTGATTTCGTCAGCCTCATTGAAGGATCAAGCCAGCCTCGCTTCAGCAGCGGAACAGAACATGCTGAAGCCTCGACGAGCCTCTACAGAGAACAAGCTCACAACAGAGAGACGACAACATTCCCCACACGGAGGCTGTCTTCCTCTGCACCGAGCCTGAGCATGGAAGAGGTCCGTGCAATCCAAAGAACACCTCGAGGCTTTGTTGCATCGACGATCACGCTCGATGCGCACGTTGGTCCTGCACACGATGCACTCAAAGGAGGATTTTGGCGTCTACCCGAAGTAATGGATTACGTTCCTCATTCTCGCTTCAACTTGATCTATGGCGAGCTCGTTGACAAGTGGCCTCGCAATTCGGAATGGAAAGGTGGCCCAAGGCCTCATATCCCATTAGGAAAGCTGGGTGACATCCTGGACCAGGAACACAGGCTTTTCCTCTCCGGCATAACTTTCTACAAGACCGTTGTCAACTCGGAGAGATTCGGAGCCGTTGAAGTGCTTATCCATAGGCACGCTAGATCAGGCTGGTTGAGTGACAGCGGGCAACAACAGTACATGTCAGTCTGGAAAACGGCAAATAGTGGAAACCGTCTCGTTTTCTTGGGCATGCACCGAACAACCTGGGCCTTCTTCAGGGAGAACTTCCTCAAATATCCGAACGTAGAAGCCTATCGCGTTCTCGATCTAGGCTTCAAAGGGCCCACCTTTCTGCAGCCGGAAATGCCCGGCACTGCTGCGGTAGACATCCAACGGTTGAACGAGCAGCATCATCGTACCACCCGCAGTTAAATGCGTAGAGGCTAGTGAACCTCGTCACTTTCGCGCAGAGCTGCTGATGACACGTACCATGATCACAACTTTCTTTGATTGTTAATGCGACGTCAAAGACTTGCTCAGAATGATTCTCCGCAGCAACGTGCACACGAGTCGTTACAGCACTTTGAAAGCCACAAGATCAGATTGCGTGCAGAGAGGAATGTGTTTGAATGTGTTTGATTCGTGAACAGCGCTGTGCTAGTCCGACGCTTGCGGTTTTCCCTTCGAGCCTCCTGATCAGGTTGACGCCAGGCAGTAATAAATGAAGCGAGGTCCGAACCGATCATGACTGTACACGGCGGTCTGCAGCAAATCTCATTGAGTCTGTGGTGGAGCCGATCATCAGCTTGGCGAGTGCGAACGCACGCTGAGACACCGCCCATATCACATTGATTGTACATGAGACACCGACTTCGGATAGATGAAGGACGACCAACCTAATTCGTGGCCTCGTTCCTCCCTGAATAATAAGAGTACGTGAATGCTGCTTTGAACCTTACATCTCTATTTCACTGCACTTTGCGTTCTCCGCCGACTAGAGCCCAGCTTAAACAGACATGCTAAAGCCAGCTTTGACTGTTGTTGTGTTCTGGTTGGTCGCGACCTTCGCAGACGCTGCGCCGTCGCCGCCTTTCCAGGACCTTACTCAACTCGGAAAGGAATCCGAACTAGCCTTGATGGGTCACTCCCACTCCACAGGTCTGGACCTCAACCAGGAGCCACATTACATTTCCTCGTATCCAGAAGCTGGCACCTTTTCGCATTCAGCTGCCTCTCCATTCCAGCCTTTGGATCAGCGACGTATGATGACTTCGCAATCTGTTCAGCCACAATATTCAGCACGTCCCTCTATATTCGAGGGATCAAAGAAGGACTTAGGACCGGCCGAAAGCGTGTCATACGGCCGCGCTCCCTCAGAACAGTTTGGATCTCGACAGTTGCGACAGCATCACAACGTCAATCCGCATACACGGATTCCAATCACACCGGGGCTTCCTGAAGATCTGGAAGGCAAATTGAAATCGCAGGGCAGCGATGGCACCATGTTACTCCCAGAGAGGATCAGGTACGTTCCATCATCTTGGTTCGATGAATTCCATCTTGATGTCGGCACTAGAATGACAAATCTCAAGTGGCAGCATCCGCACAAGATGGAGCTAAGTGAAGAAGAACTTCGAGATATCCTTTCGAAGCGGCTGGATCTACTTGCGCTGGGCCGTTTCGTGTATATCATGCCGATCCGGCCACGGCTTTCCACCAAAGTCGAGCCCGGAGAAGTGCTCATTAGGTATCACCGCCGCTTAGAGACGAGGAGCAGAGGTATAGTGCAGACCAAAATGTCGGCTTGGAGTGTAACAGACGAGGGACGAGTTCTGGCATTCCTTGGAATGTACCATGCACCCGACACCTTCTTCAAGAACCTTATGCTTAGAGCCGGAGCTAAAAAGTACCGTCTCGAAGCGTGGCTCCATGGGCGCAACACGGTGTACCTCAAACCCGTCCCGTTCGATCTTCCGGAACGTTCTTGAAGATGCTGCCTATCTTCCTCGCACGCTTACGTCGCGTTTCCTCCATCTCTTCCCCTCCGCCCCTTTTTTCCATCCCTGCCCCAAAGTAAGCCAGGTCTGTTTCATCTTGCCTGTCGCTCTGTCATCAATCTCGCGCAAAATCGAAGTCTTACCCGATCCTTGTCTATGACTTGCATTCTGTGGAACCACTATCGCGTGGCGTGTTGCTCATCAAACGTTGAAGCACAGAATCCGGTGTGTATCGTGTTTGCTATCATGACGGTGGGACGCAGAGCGCCTCGTTGTCAGAGAACGAGAGGAGGCGTTATGAGTCGGCGGGACAGCTACTTCTGTACACACTGTACTGTACTGTACTGTGCGGCATGGTACCCACTGTGAATACTGAGCTTGCATTCAGGAGTTTCAGCCATCGAGCTGCAATAAAGTGAGATTCATGGGCGGCAAAGGTATATTACCATGCCGGCACAAACGATCTCCATGTTGTGTCTCAATTGCCACCGAAGTGACTGATGGTAGTACCTAAGCAATCATGCGTTGCTGCTTTTGATACCCACGCCTCCCATGCTCCTCCCACGCAACTATGCATTACCGGTCCAACATGAAGAGCCCTTCCCACCATATCCAAGTGAGCGTTCGATAGCGTGATTTGCATCCATGGTATGAGTCTACTGCTGCCGCAATTCCGCTGAGAGACGGCATATAAGCTTGCGGAATCTGTAGCCATGTCAATTCCTGAAAGGTATCGAACACCTGCCCCGAATCCTTTCCAAGATGCGTGTCCATCTTTGGCTCGTCTGTCTAGTGACGGTCCGAGGAGCTCCTCTGCCGGAGCCCATGTGGCCAGAATCCGGATGGAGAGGAGCGGCAGAAAGCCTTGACGATGTTGTGAACCAGGCGATATCGCGACCTGGAGGATCCACGCAGCTTGCTCCTCTGCCGGAGTCGCTGCAATGGCCTGACAGCGTCCAGATACTTCAACAAGGCAACGACATGAACATGGCTCCAACTCATGTGCACATGACCCAAACTTTGTCAGAGCCTTACACTTCCGTTCAGACAAGACTTTCATTCGGTCGAGAAAGCCAAAACCTCCTTGCGAGTAGCGATGTTACTTCTGCTCATACGGGAGTTTGGGGAGTCTCTGAATCACACGCTGTGCTCAATGATGATAGGCCTCATTTCCCTTTGCAGATGGATCACGTACAGAATCCAGCAGCTTCGATACGAGTCGGCCATCAAGACTTGCCATCGATGTTTCCAAGCTTCACTCCTCACTCAAATCCTGTCTCTTCTGTCGTCACTCATGCGCAGCTTCCTCGTCGGCCAGAGCCCGCTACTCAGCCGCAGCTTGCTGCTCAGCCAGAGCTTCCTACTCAACGACAGCTTGCTACTCAGCCACAACTTGTAACTCAGCCACAGATTAGTACTCAGCCGCAACCTGCACATGTAGAGGCTCAACATGTTCTTCGGGGTCAGACCCTCGGCCTTAGGCTTGACACTTCAAAGTTTCGACCTATACTACCCAAGCCCCCCGAGGTCCCAGTTGGCTCTCCCTCACCATTGGACATGGTTTCGATAGAATCGCACTCTCTTCGGGCTAATCAAGCATCTATCTCCGCCTTCACCGGACAGACGGAAGATCATACTTCCTCTTCTTCCACGCTGGGTAGTCAAGTTGCGACTAGGCACGGTCCTGGAACGAGCTCGATGGCATTGGACGAAGACATCCCACAGCGGGCGCATACGTCGGAAACCTCTCTCCCACGGACGTTCACCTTTCCAGCCTTTTACGAGGTAAATCCTGCTCCCGAGCTGGCGAAGGAACTTTTCGATCATCTGGACCTTGAATACGGGCTTAAGGAACAATCCTTTGCGGATATTACCCAAGAGTTCAAGGAGACGTATCATAACGGCCTTTTGAGAGTCGCTGAGCTCTTCCGACCCAACAGTCAGGTCTTTGCAGTTGTGCTACCATCACGTCCAGTCATGGTTAGGTTTCATACTCATACGATTTTCGATATGTCGGAACGTTATCCGCGCTACATGACAATTTGGACCGGAGAGCGGGACTCAAAGGGTGCTCCAGTACTGTCTCTTCGAGTTATTCGCGGGGTTTCGAAGCGGTTTGCCGAAAGCGTACGCGATTCACGCATACCTGTTTACAGTGTCTTGTCTCCTGGGCCTCATAGCCTTGAAAGGATGTTGATCCGCACCGACACCTTGTAGCTTCAACTTGCTCAAGGGATTGAGTTCATGATGGTTCCGCTCAAGTCATATGTACTAGCAACCATTCTCTTTTGTGCGAGATCTGCTCCCTCTCAACGGTCATCCGACATTATTGCAATCATGAACGCAGTCAAATTTGGCCTGATTGTTCAGCTTGTTGCACGTCCTTTTGAAGTGTGCTGATGACTAGTGTGATCAGGCACTTTCCTTTGACGTTGACGTTTTCCCCTCGATTCGGTACAAAACGAGGGCTCGAGAGTGATCCCACCTCATTCTGAGTCTACAGGAGCCCAGCAACTTTGATCATCATAGTTTAGGTTGTGGAGACGATGTCGAGGTGTTCGTTGCCTTCATCGCTTAACATTCATCACTTGGCATGCCGCATGTGCGGCTAATGGACCGAAAGCCCGACACAGATGCGGAGTCGCAATCCTTGCCGCATGTTATGGTTATTCGTCTGCTACAGCTTGTGCGCACCGGGACGTTCAGTAATTGTGCTTCTCAGGGCAGGGTCTCAATATAAGGTGAAGCTTCCGAAGCTTCACCTGCTCCTGTTACGTGCTTCGAGTATTCGACAACTTCTTCAAGCTTCTTTTATGAGATCAGAACGCCTGCAACATGTCGACCCGCTGCCTCGCTACACTGCTCTTGACCATTGTCCTGACGGTCCTCGCCCATATTGTGGGCGCACCTGATCCTCCGGCCATTCCGCACGACTGGCTTGAGAGCTTCCTGGCTTCTGACTGGAAGAAGGCAAGCGAACTAGCACAACATTTGGCTGATTCCCCCGGCTCTCAGCTCCCTCCCATCTCGCCACTGGAAGAAGTGCTGTATGGCCCTGTCCGAAACCAGCATAATCCAGAAAGTTCGACAGCTCCTGTCCCGGCACCAATAACACATTCGCAGTCATCAAGCTCTAGTCCAGGAGAGCACGCGAGTGCTGCATCCTCTTCGAGCAATTTCATTGCAAGTCCATTCCACCTGCCTGATGCAAGTAGCTCCATCGCAGGTCAATCAGAAGTTCACAACGAGCCTTCCGAGCAAAATTACCAGGCTGAGTCTGGAGTGGCACCAGAAACTTCGCCACTGCTCGATCCTGCCTCTCTCCATGCTCTCAATAGCAGAAGATTTGTTCGAATCGAGTCATCGGTGAGGAATAGCATTTCGTCACTGGAGTTCGTGGTCTCCAGGTATACTCCGATCAACCTTCCTCCGTCTTTCATGCTGCCGATGTCTTTCACGTGGGTACCATCCACTCAGCTCATGCTCGAAACGATGGGGTTTGTCCAACAGGTCCGCCGGGATCTGGTTCGACCCGAGAATTTGGAGAGTATATCCACAAGATACGTCCCAATTGGGGTCACGATGAGCGCGAAAGAGTTTTTCAAGCCACGCAACAAGGTCTATGTCGCACAATTGCCCTCGCGAATGGTTATGCTCAAATTCTATAGCCGGACCAAAATCGATCCGGATAACCCTCTCGGCCTCACCATGACAGTGTGGACTTTGGACACTTCTGAAAAAGGGGAGCCGATGCTCGCTATGCGCGGAGCTTGGGGAGTAAAGGAAAAGACACAGTACATCATCAAGACCACATTAGCTGCGGCAGCATACGATATCACAAATGCCCTAGCTTTCAACGGCAGGTATGTCGTTCTTCTGGAGCGGACTTTCTCTGATCTTTCCTCGGCGCGAAATGGGAACGTCCAGCCGGGGCCGGTTGTGTAACATCAATTCGTCCTCTCCCGCCGCGGTCGAGTCCTTTTTCCATTTGCTTTTGGATTGTACGACTCGACCGCCTCCGTCAGAAAGCTCTCCGTCGTTATCGTGCGCAGGTGCTTGTACCCCTGTTCTTCGGCATTTTTCCAATGCAGTCATGAGGCCGCGACGTGCCAGGATCTATATTGTAAAGCTCATGTCGCCTTTCATGAACCAAAGCGGGTGTTGATCATGGGTGGGGAATGTAAGCAAGGTATCATAGTCAATAAGAATGACTCAATCAAAGCGAAGGTCGTCTGGGTCGCCAGCAAACTGATCATGTGTGTGTGTGTGTGGGCCTCAAAACAAGTGAAAGTCGATGTCGATTTGCAGAGCCTCATGTCTCATCATCTCTCTTCACACCGCACCGCTGACAAGGGCAGATGAAGCCACACAGAGCCTATTTGCGATAGTTGCGATAGTTGAGGGAAACGTCTCGTGTGAATACGGTCGAACTCGGCCCGATGCGAGAAGATGGAGTGCGAAACCTCTTTCCGTACGGATTCCATATCTTCTCAACTCAGGACTTCGAGGCTACATCTTGACCTTTCTTGCAGCTACAGTGTCTCTTATTCTGAACCGTGCCTCAAAGAGCAGTGCGCTGTTCCACTTCAGAAGCTCATAATCTAGCCGCGTGAGCAACGTCTCAATGCTGAGGGTTTATCGAAGATGACAAAGTCGCTTGTTCAGTGAGATGAAAGCTGATATGAGACAGCCACCAACACTCGCCTGACCAGCAAGCGCCAACGTGATGTCTTCGGAATGCCACCCGAAGCAGCGCTGGACCGGATACACGCTCCGCACATTGGTTTTGGCGTATTCTTGGCGCCGCCAGCAAAGCTCGTGGTTCCGGGCTGCGTGCTTCGAGAGACCACATATTGAGTGGCAAAGTGATCTCTACGTCACTGCATTTGTGGACGTAGACACATCCGTGCCTTGGCATATCAATTTGAATGTCATCTCAGCCAGGTCGCACCATTATGGGCTAGCACAATGCATCCCGGGCTTCGTAACAAGCATGTTGAGCATTATGTGCAACGCTCATGTGGTGGAAACCGTTCGTCGACACACTCTTTCGAGCTGCCTGTGTTTGGTGAGGCGACCATCGATACACCGTGGACAATTGAACTTTCCTCATATTTGATGGAGGGTTCGCAGTCTGAGTACCAGAGCATAAAAGTTGAAGGATAAAGGTTGACTCTCATGTTCAGACCAAAACGTTCCGATGCGCAAGAGACAGCTCAGTGCTCGGTTATCTCAGGACCAGTCTTTCCATCATGCTGCTTGTATCAGGTCGAAGGGACAGAGGCTTAGTCCTGCTCGTAGCTACCATCATCTTCCTCCAAAGCGGAGCGTGCATTCCTGTTCCTCCTGCTAACACTTTGGAAGAATTCGAACGAGCTCTCGCGGCTTTCGCATCCCGCACGAACAACGGTCAACATCAACTTGAAGGATACGGCAGTTCCTTCACGAACGTTGGAGCCGGCTCCCGCGCCATCACGCCAAACCTTTGGCCGGTCAGTCATCCCAACTGGGGCTGGCACGGTGAAACTGGTTCGGGATATCTTTTCCCATCTACTTATCCGCCTGAGCTACACTATCATCCGACTTTGACTCAGCATGGCTTCACTTTCAACCAGCCTATGTCGCATCCAATTCAGCAGCAAGACTTACAGCACTTGCAACAAGTGACCCCAGAGCCTGTACCTCATACCCACTCTACTCTCTATGTGGCACCTCACGACGATCACAGGCTCCAAGCTGACACTGTACTTATGAATGAAGCCCCGGTTCAGGAAGAACCGCAATTCAACCAGTACTCTTCAACTCAGCCAAGTCCTGAACACCTTCCAGCACCAATTCAAGAACGTCCTGAATCTTCCGTGCCTACTACCTTACCAGACAACGAGCAAGCTTTACGTTCTTTGCAGGTCGCAAAGGAATCGAGGCTCAGCAGAGCACCGTACACTACGATCCTGCAGCCAGATGATTCAGTCAACCACTTTATTTCCAGGCTTAGGGTCAGAGCGGCCGGGTTTGATCCCGAACAAGGGCTCGAACCTCTTCCTCTGCAATTTCCCGTAGAGTTGAAGCCCTCTAACTTGGCAGATCCAGATGCAATGGTAGTCCGTATGCTGTGGCATCGCACTCGAGCCAAGGAAGTCGTTTTTCTCAGCCACGATAGGATCACCCACTTGTTGCTTACGCATGTTGTGCATCCTGATTTCACCAAGACCCTGAACGGATATGGATACGTTGGAGCTTGGGAGCTTGGTCCACCTCAGCCCGACGGAATGGCTAATCTGTACTTGCGAGGCTTCTTTGACTTCCCTGAAGAAGCATATCGCCTTATTGATTCGCAGCCCGAAGCTACCGGTCGGCAGTTTTGGCTCACTGCTCGTCGTAGGCAGGAGACCCCTGAGCCCCAACCTGGCTTGATGCTTTCCAAAACGCGCTTATCAGCAAGACAGATCACAGCGGAAGACGAAGGTGATTCGCAGATCTTGTCTCCACGTGCTCGAACGCATATCGTTCAACGAGTCAGAGCTGCGAGAACACGACTCGATGCACCTGAACTTGGTGGCCATCGTTTCGTCCTCCGAGAATCGCCCGAAATCGTGCAACTGACACAAGAATGGACGAGAGAAGCCAATCTGAGATCCGATGCACTGGTACCGATCGAGCTTTCAGGAGAACAGAAGCAACGTTTCAGTGGTAGAATTGCTTTGTCTTTCCGATTGTCAAGACCGGTCAAGATGATTGAGTTGCCCTCCGGGGAGAAACTCATGCTGACTTACCATGAACGGCTCGTTTGGATCCCTCAGCATAGAACCAATATCATGATTGTTTGGAAATTCGGACCGTTAGATCAAGGGATCAGGACGATGTATGCCGCGGGTGTCTTTCATTTGACACCAGCAGGCTGGAAGAAGATAAATGAGGTGAGCATCCGAGGCCTCAGACAGACGAGCTTTGTTCATTGGAAGACAGACATACCGTAGAGGACACGTAGCCGCAAGACGCCTTGTTCTGAACTTCTCCGCGTTCATCCTAAATAGCATGACTTGATGAATCTGAGGCTCGTCAATTGCACAAATATCTCACACTCTTAGCTCACAGACTTCGATGTTCACTCAACACAGCATTGACGACAGATGTTGAGAAGATCTCTCTGTATTCAAAAGATGTTTTCTAAATTGATCATATAAGTAGGTCAAAATAATCCGTTCAGTCAACGTTGTGAACATTGTTGAGCGAAGGAGCATCGAATAAGCGAATGTTGCTCTCTCTAGCCCAAGAGCGTAGTACATGACGGTTGTGAGCAGCTTGGATCGAAATCGGTCCTTGGAAGGAGGTCAAAATGTTGATACCTCGGACTTGGTCGAGGAACGCCCTGATCGAATCAAAGATCCTCGTTGCTAGCATTACGTGGTGACCTGCTATCTGTGGCCTAGACGAAGTCTGATACGACGGCATGCAGTACAAGAGGATCTCGATATCTCTCATTCCGCTTCTGTCCTCTCTTCCGACCAGCTCAGCCACAAAGAAAGAGACTGGACCAGCAACGTTGTCGTAGAGTCCGTCCGACGACAAGGCTTCTTCATCCCCGCTGATATCAATCGTGATTTTTCGCAGGTTGGGAAGCTGGAGACGAGAGTTGTAGAAGAGCGAGCGTCTTCCGGTGAACAACAGAGCGTCCTGTGCACGGAACGCAAAATGCCGAATACGTTCTTGACGAAAGTACAGGATCTGTCTGAGAAGAATCTCGCTGACAGTGTCGAGTTGTTCGACCTTAATCTCTCTGATATGGGTTCGAGAGATTTGTGCCAGCTCAGGACAGAGACGAACAGCCTCGTCCTGCGAGATCGGAAGGATATCCGTCGGTCCGGGATTGAGCTTTACTTTGATGATGACATCGGAATGACGGATGAGGACCTGAAGACGCTCAGCAATGAGTCGCCAGTAAGCCATTCTTGGCCTGAGGGCGAGGTAGTGAGTTGACCAGAAGGCTGTGCGGAGGGCTAGGTTCCAGCTTCGGGAGACCAAGCGAGCCTCTGCGATGGCACTTTCCCCAGGGTTACGGGCGGCGCGAGCAACGCTAGCTAGAATACTAAGTTCTTGTCGCTCGGGAAGTCGCGGCCTGCTTCCGAAAGGCGGACCAGAGATAACGGAAAGGACCTTGGAGGCGCTCTGCAACATTTCGAGCGCTTTGATGACCGGCCAGAATGGAGGACGTTCCCAACGCCATCCGATATGTACTTGAGCATTGCGGTTACGCAGAAGATTAGGCACGCGGCGTTGCAAGAGTGTAGAGTCTGTACCTTGAGGCTCTGCCTGGAGCTGCAATTGGGGAGATCTCGATGCTCTACTAGGGCTGGGAGCATGGGATTGCTTGACAACAGTTCGGGTTGTGAAGCTGAGAGTGTTGAAAAGATCAGAAGAACGTGGTGGATGCTGAGGGCCGGACTGACCGTTCAGCAGTTGAGACCGAGGAGCTTGACCTGAGCTGCTAGCCAGCCTCGAGATAGCCCAAAGGCAGGGTATCCATTTGAAAAGACGAGCAATGCCGCTCATGGTGAAGGACAAGGGAGGGTGGTCAAAGAGTGGTGGTGGTGAGCTGATGGGATGGTCGTAGACGAAAGCTAGAGGGGTTGGTCTTGTTCTCCTTGCAAGGACAGTCGTTGAAGCCTCACTCGAAGTAGGAAAATTTGGACGGTGTCACAAACCTCATCAATCGCTATTGTTTCATGGCAGACCAAGGACCAAATTTGGCACTGCCATCGTGCCCACTTTGTTGGCTGCATGAAGCAACGCTCGGATCCCTCCTGGACACAATGATAACCTACACTGTACCCACTTCTGTATCCTTATCGTGTGCGTCCTGAGCGTCCCAGATTTCTCACCCTTCTACCGCCGGACTTGTCCGTCTTTGATTCACGGGGACGTTCGTCTGCAGTTTCAGCTTAGCCCGGTGGTGATCAGCCATCTGACATGGTCCTAGGCACAACTTGACAGGACGTGATTTTTTAGCCCGTGTTAGGTTAGAGACAAGATCGCGATCATTTCATAGTCAGTGAGTAGATCGGTGATGCCAAAACAAAAGGTTTTCAGGCAAAAATGAATAAGGCGTGATTGCGCAAGAACTGCAGAACGTGCATGAGACAGGCCAAGCAGCTCGAGTCATTTTTTGACTGACTTTACTTGAATCAACTGCTCTTCTTCATTTCCGTTCTCTGTCGGATCTCCGTCCGTCACTTGGCACTTTCTTACCTTCTGGTTGTATAACCAACGGAAGCTTGTTAGAGGTGACGTTGTGAGAGAGTGTGCGATGCTGAGCAGGCAAGACAGCCGAATGACAACCTTAAGAGACTCTGTTGTGTTAATCTCCGAGCTTTGACACGGCGACATGGTAAGTTTCCCGCATCCCGAACAGAAAAAATGTATTCTTTTTTTTTGCGGATTTTGGAAGAATTGATCAGGAGTCACACAGAACTGTGCAACACAGCGGCAAAGATGGCGGGGCGTGAGAGAGATTGTGATAGCAGATCTCAACAGCAAGTCAAGCGAGTGTGTGTGACTGATTGAACGGTGGCTGGAATGCATCACTGATCAAAGCGCTCGAGCTCTGTCCTGTTGAGTGACCCTGGCGTGCACTTCTTCCAGTCGAGGTCGGCATACAATACCTGCTGCGCTTTCCTCTCCACCTTGTTCTCATCTCGCCATCATCCTCACATACCCCTGACATCCTTATTCACACTTCACGGAGATCATCACATCCGCCAACATGACTGAGACACATGGACAGGCTTTCCACCGTGCTGGCTTCTCGCCTCCCGCCAATGCCGGCTCCTTCTCCGCCATGATGGCAGCACAGCAAGGTACTCAGATTCTCGCCAATGGTACCGGCATCCATCCTTCCACTTCGCCTCCCACCTCGTTCTCGCCACCTCGCGCTCGAGCTGCTTCGCAATCCGTCCCTCTCTCGGCGCCACGTCTCTTGACACCCTTCGACACCGGTGACATCAAGATCCTCTTGCTCGAAAACGTCTCCCAAGGTGCTGTCAAGATGCTCAAGGAGCAAGGATATCAGGTCGATTTCCACACCAAGGCTTGGAGCGAAGATGAGCTCATTCAAAACATCGGCAACTATCACGCTATCGGTATTCGCAGCAAGACCAAGCTCACCTCCAAGGTCTTCCGTGCTGCTCACAAGTTGCTCGTCGTTGGTTGCTTCTGTATCGGTACTAACCAGGTCGACCTTGAGGCTGCTGCCAAGGCCGGTGTCGCGGTTTTCAACTCTCCCTTTGCCAACTCGCGTTCCGTCGCTGAATTGGTCATTGGTGAGATGATCAGCTTGTCGCGTCAACTTGGCGATCGTGTCAATGAGATGCGTGCTGGAACCTGGAACAAGGTTTCCAAGGGATGCTACGAGGTGCGAGGCAAGGTTCTTGGTATTGTAGGCTATGGACACATTGGATCGCAGCTTTCGGTTTTGGCCGAGGCGATGGGTATGCACGTTATCTACTACGACGTTGTTCCTCTCATGCCTCTTGGTTCCGCCAGGCAGGTGCCCACTCTCAACGAGCTCCTTGGATCTGCCGACTTCGTCTCGCTTCACGTCCCCGAACTTCCCGAGACCAAGAACATGATCCGCGCCGAACAGATCAAAGCCATGAAGAAGGGTGCCTACCTCATCAACAACGCACGTGGTTCCGTCGTCGACATTCCCGCCCTTGTCGAAGGTCTCAAATCCGGCCACCTTGCTGGTGCAGCCGTGGATGTTTTCCCCAAAGAACCTGCCGCTTCCGGACCCGGAACCTTCTCCAACGAGCTCAATGACTGGGCCTCCGAACTCTGCTCTCTCCCCAACGTCATGCTCACACCTCACATTGGTGGTTCGACCGAAGAAGCACAACGCATGATTGGTATCGAAGTCTCCGATGCTCTCATTCGATACATCAACGTCGGTGGATCGATTGGTGCCGTCAACTTCCCAGAAGTCGATCTTCGTGCTATCACCGAAGCCGATTCCAGAGTCATTCGTATCTGCTACGTTCATCAGAATCAACCCGGTTCGTTGCGTGCAGTTAACGAGATCTTGGGCTCGTTCAACGTCGATAAACAGCATTCGGATTCGCACAAGGATGTGGCTTACTTGATGGCAGATATCTCCGGTGTTTCGGAGAATGACGTTCGTGAGATCTACGACAGGATCTCAAAGACAAATGCTAACATTCTCACTCGTTTGCTGTCCTAATTTCAGCAGTGGTGTAGTATGTCTACCCTTCAACGGGGTAGTCTTAATCTCTGTATATATATCGCATTTTTCAACCTTTTTGCATCACACTCAGAACTCCTTGGTGTCAATTGTTGCGACGACTGTGTCGAGCCTTCTACTTGCAAGTGACAAGATTACATCGAGTGGTAGGTCCGAGCATAGATTTCGGTATGGTTTACTTTGGGCGATACTTCACCATCCCGTAATGCTGTGCTGGTCTTCATACGCTACTACCTCTTGCTTCATGTCGGTGTCGGAGCCCAACTCAGCATGTAATGGCGCCATCAAGGTCTAAGCCATATCAATCTTCATTTGAAGGCGTCAATCAAGGAATCAATTGCAAAATTTGATAGAATGAAGCTTCGCAATTCTTCCCAAGAGGAACGATTTCTCGCCTGTGAGTCCGTGCTGATCATGTGCAATAAACAATCAGAGTGTCCCTATCGTAATGGCAATTGGGGCTCAACCACATGGCAATGTTTTCATCTCCAGCATCATCGTGTCCCTGCCACTTGTTAGGACCTTTGATCCAGAAACAGTCCAAATGGACACCGGAACACTTGGTTTTCCAAAGATAGCCGTATTTATCAGCACTTTTGTCCGTAAAGGGATCGTCTGGAGCGATAGAGCTGTCGCCATGGTAGCAGATGGTGGCACCGGCAGCATCGTAGTTCTCTCGAGCTCGGTCTGCTTCGGATTTGAAACAGGCGGATCGCTTGCTTCGTTTTTCTAGAAGAGGATTGGCATAGACGGAGGTGAGAACAAGTAGGGAGAGGGTGAGTTGCTTGAGGCAAATCATGTTGAAAAGGAGATGGGATGCGAGTGAGATGGGAAGGCAGAGTGAGTGGATGTGAGAGGTTCTCGAGGTAGATATCGGTTCCTTTAAATGCGTTTACCACGGTCTGGGATTGCGAGCTTCAGACGAATGTTTCTCGTTGGCTGGGTAAAGGTGGGCTGGTGATTTGTTGTACAACCCCCCACCTTGTTGCTCCTGACCCCGCTGATGAAGCGTGGAGCTTTGCAATCCACTGAGACTAAGCTTTGCGGAGCTTCATATGCTTCCGTTTCCAAATGGTGGAGATTGAAAGCACGTGTTAGCACATCTGAGCTCTTCCCAACGACCTCATCACTCATGTGGGCTGATCGAAGCCAGTGAGAAGCGTCGCCACCGTAGCCTTTCCACCGTTGGATCACGATAAATTTAAAGAGTGCGGCAAAACGCGTCGGTCTAACAAGATGAAAATTCGAGCGCGCGCTGCTCGCTGATCTTCAGGGTCCAGCTCATCAAAAAATCACAGATTGGCCTCTTTCATGCAAATGCGGCTCAAACTCACGACGCTCTTGTGACTGTGGAGGCCGCGCACTGTTCTGTCTGGAGATTTGATCGTGTGAGTCGCAGCGCTGAATTACCGAAAGCGGAGCGCGACTCATGACCTGCTTATCAGTTGGTTACTGCAAAGGTGTCCATTTTTCCATCGAGTCCGCGGATTCAAGCTTTTTTGGCATCGGTTCAAGCCCTTCCGAGTCCATACCGCGCATAAGGGAAGGCTGCTACTGTGCATTGAATGGCTGTGGTGGTGATTGGGTAGTCATCCGGCTCATGCAGAGAGGTTGACCGATGCTTTGTGTGCCGCCGCTTCGACCGTCGATGTGTGTGAATGTCCCGGTTTGTTCACCGGTGAGATAGGGCGTCATTGTGCGAGGATTGCGTGGCTGATACCCTAGCACAGCGCTGAAAGCAAGGGCAGGTCATTCCCCGCATTTCATTCGTCCCTTATCTCGCACAAGTGTCCTCGAAAGCGTGACTCGGTTGAAGCTCCCATCATCTGCGTAAGCGCGTGCACGGCTTGTCGTACAAATACAAAGCCGGTCTTCCTCCGCCTCCTCTTCCCCATCTTCCCCTTTCACCACACGCCGTCCCACCATCCACCTAGATACAAACACAAACTCCAGACAAACAAGCCATCATGGGCTCCGCCGCATCCAAGCCAGTCGCCGACAAGGCTGACTACCGTTCCACCTCTGCCTCCTCCTCGGAGCATTACAACGAGAAAGCCAAGTACACAGTCGAGATCAATTCCTCCACTACCCTCGCCTCCACCTCTAACAAAGATGGTACGATCAACCACCACGCTGCCGATCGTCTTGCCCGCATTCAAGCTGAAACCCTCAGCCGCAACCCCAACTCGACCTCGGAACGAAGTGCCGGGATCTCTCTCTCCTCTCTTCCCTCATGGCAAGACTCTGCGCTCTCCACCACAGCCTCTCGCTTGGCGCAAATGACACTCCACAATGCTCCAATCGCCAACTCTCTCCACCGTCGAGATGTTGAAGTGTCATGCGAGCACATCTTCTCCCACGCCCTCCCCTACGAAGTCAAACCCGTTGTTAACCAACACAACTCAGGTCGTTGCTGGTTGTTCGCAACTTGCAACGTCATCCGTCATCAAGCTGCCAAAGTCCTCCAATTGGACGAGTTCGAACTCTCCCAAAGCTATCTATCTTTCTACGACAAGCTCGAAAAGAGTAACTATTTCCTCGAAAACATGATCGAACTCGCCGACGAGAAACTCGACCAACGTGTGGTAGGGTTCCTCAAAACCGCACCTACCAACGACGGTGGTCAGTGGGATATGGTAGCCAATCTGTTGGAGAAGTACGGTGTGGTTCCCAAATCGGTTTTCCCGGAAAGCTACAATTCGAGCTATTCGAGAGAAATTAACTGGCTCGTCACGGTTAAGTTGAGGGAATACACGCTGGAGTTGAGACAGATTAAGGACGATGTGACTAGCAAGCTTACTAGTCTTTATGCTCGGGAAGGTAAGCGCGTGAGTGCTGAGGAGATTGCTAGGGCGGTGCGTCAGGCTCAGAGGGTAAGGAAGGAGGAGCAGATGGCAGAAGTTTATCGTCTATTGGTTATCTCGTTGGGTACTCCTCCTCAACCTGATACCGAGTTCACGTACAACTATCGCAATCGTGACGGAAAATTCGTTTCGATAAAAAGCACACCTAAGAAGTTCCTTGCAGAATACACAGGTGTCTTTGACCACCGAACTCGTTGCTCGCTTATTCACGATCCTCGTCATGCCCCCGATCAACTCATCACCGTCGATCGCCTCGGTAACGTCTGGGAAGGAACCCCTATCAGCTACGTCAACACCACAGTTGACGTTATGCGTCAAGCCGTAGTCAAGTCCATCAAAGCCGGCCATCCCGTTTTCTTCGGCTGTGACGTGGCCCAGTTTTCAAACAAAGACAGCGGTATAATGAACCAAGACCTCTTCGGCTACACCGAAGCTTTCAACATTACCCTCGGTCTCACCAAAGCTCAACGTATCGAGTTAGGCGAATCCTCCATGACACATGCAATGGTCATCACCGCAGTCCACATCAATGAAACCACCGGCAAGGTCGAGAGGTATAGAGTCGAGAACAGTTGGGGAGAGGAAGGTGTGGGCAATGGAAAAGGCTTCATGGTGATGAGTGATAAATGGTTCGAAGAGTTTAATTATCAGGTGGTGGTTAGTAAGGAGTTTGTTCCAAAGCATTTGTGGACTTTGTTCAAGAAGGGGGTGGATGAGAAGACCGTAAGGTTGCCTCCTTATGATCCGTTGGGTGCTCTTGCTTGAGAGCGAGGCAAAGGTAGATGCAATGATATCGTTCAAATTCTTTTGATGTGTGGTCGAGTGTCACACTTGAGTTCGAACAAGCAACACTTTGGATTGCGTACTTGAATCGCTTCAATCGGCCAGCTAAAGTTTTCGCTCCGCAAGATGACGGGTGCGCACTTTGAGTCTCGACGACGAGCTCCGTTGGATAACGGAGCAAGGCAAGGCCAACTCGAACAGTTGACAGTCGTTCCGTGTAGAAACGGACGTCCAACAAGCACAGTCACGGACCTTCGACAGTCAGATCCGCTCACAGACGGAACAACCAACAGCGACGTTTCCTTGTTTCAAACATCGACGTTGCCGAAAACACTTTCTGCTGGCTCGATTCGCCTCACGTCACAAAAAGTAGCTCGACCGGCAACCAGCCCGCACACTCATACCACATATCACATCAGCAAACAATCGTATTTCTCTCCAACAACAATGCTGCTCTATAGTGCAGCTGGAGGATTCTTCCATCTCCCCAACCCATAGTTCGCCCTGATAACAATCAGATCCAATGCCATTCTAATACTATCCCTCACTAGATCGATCTTGCTTCCGCCGACTTCCTTCCAATCCACCGCCACCTCTGCTATTGGTATCGGCAAACCTTTCAACCCCTCCTCTCCCTCTTTGTCCTCCTTCTTTTTCTCACCTAGGGCAGGGGAGGGGGGCATGCGTTGTTGCAGCGCAAGTTGCGAACTAGTCTGAACCAGGATGAGCAATTCAACATCAAAGATCCAACCATCTATATGACTAACTGGGAAAACAAGTCTTGCTGTTGGACGTGTGAATAACTTAAACCCACATTGAGTGTCTTTGATCTCGGGTTGAACCGGTAATGATACTCTTTTTTCACCCTTAGTTTCTTTCGCCTTCCTGCCACCGAGTTTGCGTAGAAGGCTGGAGAGGGTGGGTGGACGGAGTAGAAGGGTTAGGAAGATGTGGAAGGAGTGCATGAGGAAGTTTCGAATCCAAGATCGTTTTACCACCGCATCACTTTTCACCATGTGAGCTCGGCTGCCCACCGCAACTCCATGCCCATTTGATGTAAGGACTCGAGAAAGAGTTCGAGAGAGTTTGGATAAATCTTGGAAGGATGTAGCACCATCTGCATCGGCAAAGAGGATGAGAGAACCACGAGAATGCAGTACTCCATGTCGAACTGCTCCTCCCTTCCCCCTATTCTTCACCAGCCTAACGACACGGATTGCGGAGGGAGTAGGGGAAGAACGAGCGAAATCAAGAGCGATCTGATGCGTGTTGTCTTTACTACCATCGTCGACGATGATGATTTCGTAGCTGGTGAGTGGGGTGGTAAGTGCTGAATGTACTGCTTCTCCCCCTCTACAATGTCCATTGGTAAGGTGACCATTACCAGTGCCATTCTGCAATCCTTGTACTAAAGTTCGTCCATCCTTTCGTAAACCCTCCAAGTACTCCACGGTCTCTTTCAGCATCACCGGCAACCGATCCTTCTCGTTATACGCTGGTACAACAACACTTAGTTGCACCTCTGCTTCATCTTCAATCCCGGGCAAACGTTGAGGCTCTTCACTCTCCGTCGAAAGGAACGTCACTTCGGAAGAAGAGCTCTGCTTCGTATCGGGAGTGAGTAGGATGAGCAGAAGATAGAAAGAGCTGGCGAGTAGGACGAGTAAGGTGACTAGAACGAGGGTGATTTGGGGATAGTAATGGTAAAGAGCGATAGGAATGGCAGAGAGAAAGCCATATATTGTTCCGTCGACAAGAGATGATGGACCGGCTGAAGCAGCGTTACCTGCCATCGCCGCTCCTGCGCAACACGCTGCTCCCATAGTGAAGACGGTGAAGAGTCAAGGTGCAACAAGGTGGATATGCTATTGTGCTTCGATGCGGTGGAGATCGCTTCCTGAGCAACAATGTAGGACCGTAAACCTGTCGTATATGATCGTGAAGGTTCGGCACAGTACTCGTCAACTTTCAAGCCTCGAATGATGGAGGTCGAAGCAGAAGTGCGATAATATGTGGAACACCGTGTAACGTCAAGAAGCAAAGAACCAAGCTTGGCACGCCGAGAAGCAAAGCGAGGCACGGATCACCGGTGGCAGCTTTGCATTTGCATCGGACCCTTCTTAATTTGGATTTCGGCACGACTCCCCACATCACAGCCCGCGTCGACGTGTCAGCTAAAGCTGCAGATCCGATCTTCAACGCTCTAACTTCGAGTCGGTCAATTTTGAAGAGGAGAAAAAGGCAACAGAAAAGATGAAGAAATTGAGGTCGAAAAAATCATAGTCACGCTCAAGGACAGATACTGTAACCATGGCTCTTCACGGAGACTCGCTCTCACTGCCAACTCACACTCCATTGACATATACAAAGACAACAAGCGACAAAGCACGGGAAACTCAGAAGTATTAATTAGCCTGCAACAAGTGAACAGTGTTTAAGAGAGGATACGATCTAAATGCTATTCCTCCTCGCACTGACACCACCACCTCTCCTCCTCATCCTCCTTCCACCCTTACCTCCAACTTCCTCCTCTCCCTCATACTCCTCCTCATCCCTCTCCACACCACTCGGAAGCTTTCCTTCCTCATCCCAACCATCAAGCAATTCCACTGCTGCCTTGTATCCCTTTTCATAGATAGTATCAAATCTTCCAAACGCCAACGTCCCAAATTCCTCCACCGGCATCCGCATATAGAAGCAGCCTTTCACCTTCTTCGCCTCCTCCAGCGTTTTCACTGAACTGACGTACGTCAGCCTTCCCTGAATATCAGGAATAGACGGAATCTTACCAGCGTCAGACCAAGGGTTCCAACGATTGAGCAGAACCCACCAACCCGAAAGTGTATCACCATACGCACGTGGGCTTGTATCGTCAATCGAACCAACGTCCACTGCGAACACCGATCGAGCACCCATCGCTAGCATCACCGTTACAGGAAGATTGTCGACATATCCACCATCGACAAGCATGTTTCCTTCATCGACCAGAGGTGGGATGAGACCAGCGAGAGTCATCGAACCTCGAATGTAACGCCAAGCATAACCCGAAGTGTGCACTTCCATACGAGACCAGGTGATGTTGGTCGTGTTACAGAAGAAAGGAATCCACATATCTTCGATGTGAGTTTCTTGAATGGCTTTGAACACTCCACGGTTGAACTCGTGTCCTGTGGTGTACGAGACGACAGGATAGGTGAGATCGGAGGCAAAGCGCCACAAAGAAGCCATACGACCAGCAAACCGCTTCGCACGACCAAAAGTCGAAACCATCTCTGCTTCCCTCGCATACAATCCTCCCACCAACGATCCGATCGAAGTACCACCAACCATATCAATCGGAATCCCTCTCTCCTCCAAAGCTCTGATCACACCCAAATGAGCACAACCTCTAGCACCACCGCCTCCAAGCACCAGCCCGATACTCATTCCGCAAAGTCGCCTGGCCAATCTCGCGAAATCAGAAGCATGATGCGGTCTCCCCGATGCAGAGAGTGGAGTCTTAGTCTTGCGATAGCGCTGCAACGAAGTTTCCAATTTCTGCTTTAGGTTGCGTAGAGCTTTGACCGCTTTCGGATCACCACCGTGCGACATAGCCGCAGCGACTCCATGCGATCCACTCAAACCCTGCATTTCCACATGATGGTGTGCATGCACCCAAGGTCTGTTCTTCAACCATTCTCTAGTCGAACCAGGCGGAACACTACGCTCGGGATGCAAAAGCACCAACTCCTTCCTCGCGGTTGTCTTGACGCTCATCAACAAGCGTTCGTACTCACCCATCGCTGGCTCATCCCCATAGCCAACCATAAGGACACAATCCGCTTGTCGAATCGAGGTCTGCGACCAGGCTGAAGAAACAGGCGTGTCTACCACATACACCACCATCCGGTACTTCTGCTCCAAATCAGCTAGCCAACCAGCCAACTTCAACTTGCCCATCCGACTGAAAGCGTGTCGACCTAGCACGCCCATCACACTGCTCTGGTCGAGGAAGATGGCTCGACCACCAATCGTGTCGTCAAATGCCGCTTGAAGTTTGGCTGCAAAGTCAATAACAGGCACCTGCCGTGTGACGGGCACGATTGCAACCGTCTTGAGGTTGAGATTGTTCCTTCCGAGATCGGGTAGACCAGGAATAGGCGCGCCTAGCGCAGCTCCTTCCTGCTTGCTTCTGACCAACTCTGCGCGAACTCTCCTCGCAATGATACGGGAGATCTGAATCGTAATAGCAGGATGTCGCACCGAAATAGCATTGAAAAGCGTCGAAGGCATCTTTGCCAACTCCGAGTCTCGAATAGCATGCAACGTAGTCCTCCTCCTCGAGTTGGTGATCACGTCCAGCTCGCCCACACTATCGCCTTGACCATACTCATTATGCACCTCGATCCCATTACTCTTCTCTGTAATCGCTCTCAATCGCCCATTAATAACAATAAAGAAGCTGTCCGACGGATCGTCTTCTCTGTAGATCACCTGACCTGCATTCACCTGCTGCCAATCAAGCGATGAGTCGATGTGCAGGATCAAAGGTGGCAACAGACTCAACAAACGCTTGCAAAGCGTCAAAAGCACGATCGGACGACGCTCCATGATCCGCTCAAGAGCGTGTGCTGGTAGGAAACCGACATAGACATCGGTCTTGGCTGTAATGTCGACGTAACTAGCTGTGCCGAGTAGACTCGAGAGGTAGCCAGCAATGCCTCCGCGACCGACGGTGAAGATGGAGCGCTTGCCCTCTTTCGAGCGGTGATTGGTCTGCTGTGCATTGGTGGCACGTGGGATCTGGTTCAGAGGTGGTCGCGTAGCCGGCTTGGTCGAAGCAGGTGTCTGTGTGGCGGTTGCGTTCGAAGGGCGCTGGGACGAGAGGCCAGCAGTACCATTCGAGGTGGTACTCGGCTTACGCGAGCCAGGCTTGCCAGAACCTCCGGTGCCGTCGAGCGCATTGCCGACCTTGGCCGATTCGGTCGGACGTCTACGCACTTGACCGCCAAGGGTGCCAAATGACGTCGACGAAGAAGAGCCTTCGCGGACTGGAGGTCGGTGCAAGGATGACGCTTTGCTGTCATCTACGTTAACAGCGCGTTCCGCGTCTGTGCTTTTGCGCGAAGGTCGAATCGGAGTAGCGTCCCAAGACGTGGCTTCCTCACTGTTGCCCGTGCGCAAGGACGCAGTGGAACCAGCCTTGCGATGCGAGCTAGTCTTATCCGGATGCGGGGTCAGCCGGGCACCACGCTTCTTCGCATTGCTTTTACTGTTCGGCACCTTGCGCTCTTCCTCCTCGAGCTCATTCGAATCAGCAGGTAGCAGAACATCCAAGAAACCATCAATGACGTAGAACAAGCCAGCCCTGCTCTCACCTGCCTTGACGAGCGTGCTGCCGGCAGGGTAGAATTTGATCTCGACCTCATTCTCAAAATCGGACAGGTGGAAGCCAGAAGGACCGTGTCCAGCCATAGAGCTGTTGGTTCCCGTCATGCTTTCCTCTTCCGCCATTGCAGCGTCGAGCATACTGAGCGAGCTGAAGGCCGACTTGAATACTGATCGCTGCAGCAGCGAGTCCTGTGCACTGATGTGTGGACTCGCCTGATAGCTTGTGGCGATGGGCGATGTGGCAGCTTGAGCAAGACCAATACTCTTCGCGATGCAGTCCATGACCTCGTTCTTGATGTCAAAGTGCGCAAGACCGATGTGCGAGAAAGGGGATTCGCTGTCCATGCCATCGCTGCCGGCTGTTCCGTTGCGTCTGGGAACGGGCGAAACACCCGAACGAGGACTGGACCCGCTCGTAGAGTCGTCCATTGGGTGCGGCAGAGGACCGTGGAACGGTTCGAGCTTAGAGACAGAGCGTGGTTTGGCACGCGGTGTAGGCTGTGCCGAATGGATGTCAAACCCGCTGTTGTGCCAGCCATCTCCGCTCAAGCTGGCCATGCTGAGCAAATCACCTGGTCCAACCATATTGCGCGCAGTCGGTGTTTTGAGAGGAGGGTCAGGATGTCCCCATGGCGTCTTGGCAGTAGAGATGCGTGCGGGTGGTGCGGCCCTCTTGTTGGTCTGTTTGGGGCTGGTGGTGAGGCTTGGCTGCTCTGTGACGATTCTTACTTTAGAAGGACTGCTAGTGTTGTCGGTGTCCCGTACAGCACTTGGCATGGGAGTATTGCTGCGCTGCGTTGTCGAAGTCCATTCTTGAAAGTTGCGGAAGTAGTCGTCATCGCCGTAGATGGAGGTCGAGTCGCGCTTGGATGTGGGCTGAGGCAGGAAACGATGACGAAGCTTGTCCATGCCGCCCTTTTCATAGAATTCGGATGGGAGAGGAAAGCAAGCGAGATCATTGATCGACTTTTCAGTGCGCATGACTTCCTTGGTGAGACCGAGGTACTTGTGTGCAGTGTGGAACGTGACTCGGGAGAGACGCGCGAGAATGACCTGAACGATATGAGCAGCGGCATTGGGGAACTTCTTTGTGAGTCGCTTGAATGCCTCTGCAGGAATGACTGCCAGTGTGGTGTCGACAGTGGCACGTGCTACCGTTCCCGCCCCTTGTCGATGAACGGGGTCATTCGTGCGCGTATAATGACCATGGGCGCTGTAGCTCATGTTGCTGAGAACAGAGCCGGGCGTGCTGGGACCACCAAGGCCTTCGTGCAAGGCGTGAATGGACGTGGCGCGTCCAGGGAAGTGAGGCGACTGAGACGAGCTTGGGACGTTGGACATGGGTGTGCCTGCTGTAGAAGCGTTGTATCCCGGTGCAAAGTGAGAGAAAGGAGCCGAAGCCTGTGCTGGAGGCATCTGAAGATCGGGAGCATGACCGAGGGAGTTTGTGCCGCTGTCATCGAAATTCTCATGAGGATCCATGATGGTACTCGTGTCGCCATCTTGAACCGTCATCGAGCCCGTGCCAGAGGATGCGGTACGGGAATGAGAGGTTCTCGACCCAGCACGTACTGCGGATCCGCCCAGTCGTTCAACGGCACCTTCTGTCGACATGGCCGCAGGGACGTTACGCAAAGCCGCAGCGTTGAGCTGAAGCTGAGCTGCTGTCTGCGATGGTGCATTGAAGGCAGAAGCGTACGGCGAGGTTGGAGCCGTCAAGTTCTCTGCACCTGGAGTGCCTCTGTTGCCATTTCGTGATTGGTATGCTGATGTATTTGAGCCAAATTGACGGTCCATATTAGATGCCTGATGTGGTGCGAGATAGGAGTCGTCATCACCGAAGGAGAGTTTAACGTCTTCGGTGAAGAGGCTGAGAATGGTAAAGAGACTGCTAAGTGTGCCTCCACTTTCGACCTCGTTGAGCAACTGGTAGCCGTTGTCGTCTTCATCCTCTACCGAGTCTTGACCGACGGCACTAGCTGTACCGGCAGGCAAAGGAGCAAATACCTGAACGTGACCGTCGATGACAATGTAAAAAGAGCAATCAGTGTCAAGCGAAAGGCTGTCGCCGGCTACAAGTCTGCGTGTCTGAAGATGTCTAGCAAGCTCGTGAAAGACGGGTTTTTCGAGGAAACCAAAGATACGGATGGCTTGGAGGAAGTCGTCGAGATAGTTGTGGAAGCTACCACGATCATTGTCGCCGCCTGCGGATGCAACGTCGGGATTGAGGTTGAAACCTTCATCTCGGGTAAGTGGCACCTCACGCAGACGTTCGTACTTGTTGAGATGACGGTACCGAAGCCAGATGAAAGCCGAGACGAGCGATGTGAGGAAGAGAAGCGCTAGAGATGGAAAGTTGAGCTGGAGCGTGAGACTGTAGTGCAAGATCGTGTAGACTAGGCTGGGAACAGTGATGGTGGAGAAGGTTGCCAAGATGCGTATGAGGTTGAGTGAGGCCAATACCACGCGAAGAAGGCCATCGATGAGCGCAATGATGGGGTTACGATCATCGGTGTACGAGGCAGCTGTTGTTGCTGCCGTTGCAGTATCGGCAGCTGCAGTTGCACTGGCTTTGACGGCGGTCGCGGCCGTTGTGACCGCAGCATCAGCGGCGGAGAGCGTAGACAAGGCGGATGAGGCTATGGAGGACCATGACGCCGAAGAGGCCGCCGGGACCTGTGACATGAGGGCCTAGTTTGGCTGGAACCTGGAGCGCAGACCAGCTCAGAAATGTCTTGACCGGGCGAGCGATATTGTTAGAGGTCGTAGTTGTAATGAAGGCATGGGATCGACTCAGCCATTTAGATTGAGGATAGAACGGGATTGGAGTACAGTATTGACACGAGAGTCAAGGGTCTAAGCTCGGTACTGTCAAAGGGTCGAACAGCGCTGATGAGTAACTGCAATGCGCAATGCCTCGCAGTACAAGCATTGTGCTGGCTCTTTGCCTGGTCCGAGCCCCTTTCCTTCGGCTCAACTCTTTTTTTTTTTCGGTTTTTCTTTTCTTTTTCTCCACGTTTTCCAGTCTTTTCTATGCAAAAGGAATTTCAAGGCTGCAGAGCGCTCTTTCACGTCGGCAAGTTGAAAATTCTCAGATGGAAAATAGCGTATGATGCTCAACTGCGTAGACGTGCATAGCTCACACACGCTATCCTAATGCCCACTTGCACCAATACGATGTGTCTGTCTCTACTATCCAGACCTCACCTGGTCGCCTCTCGCTTCGGGACTCTTCTGAGCTGAAATGTGAAGCTCTCCCTTTCGGATTGACAAGTCATGGCCATTGAAGTTGTTGAGCATGATCAGAGACGTCCTAAGAGGTGTTTTGCAGCGACATTGGAGGCGATGGTTGGTCCGTAGAAGTCGACTCGCTCTACCATTTCTGGCTTCAGATCGGCAATGCTAGATGCACCAAGCAGCCTCATACCTGTCAAGATCTCTTCTTCCAAAACTAGCAAGGCGAAAAAAGCGAGGAAGAGATTGGATTGAGGGTCAGCAAGTCTAGCTTTGAAAGGAACTCTTGGTGTGGTGAATGACTTACTTCTAATTGTCTTGACGACACCAAGGTGACGATACGCTGCCTCCGCAAAGACGAGTGGACGACCCAAAGACACAGCCTTTGCACCCAGACAGAGAGCTTTCAGAATGTCTGTTCCGCGTCGAATGCCTCCGTCGATGAATACATCGATGTGATCAAATACCTCGGGATGACGGTGACGCAGATCAAAAAGCAGGTCCATTGGCGGTCTTGCATAGTCGAGCTGACGACCACCATGGTTGGAAAGAACGATGCCTTGCACACCCGCTTCTACTGCTAGCAAGGCGTCTTGCAGACTCTGTATTCCTTTTAGGATGACAGGCTTGCCTCCTGCTGCTTCTTTGATCCATGCGAGATCATCCCAGTTTAGATCGCGATCCATACCAGCAGTGGATGTCGCAGCTGAGCCTCTCGCGCTCACACCTGTCTCTTCCAGGCCATCCTTGTCAACAACAATAGCTGCTGATGCCTCGCTTCCGTCGATCCATCTCGATTCGTCTTCGGGCCATTTCGGAGTTGACTGAGCCTCGGCACGCACTTTACGATCTTTCTCGCGATTGCCGATCTGAGCAACGTCGACTGTGACAAAAACTGCGTGCGCGCCTTCTTTGACCGCTTGCCTGACGAGATGAGCAGAAGTGGCATGATCGCGCTGGACATAAAGCTGAAGGAAGTGGTCCGCGACTACCTTTTCCGCCCTTGACCGTTTTTGCAGATCGTTGATGGAAGTAGCAGCGAAAGTCGATACCATATGTGGAAGCTGACACTGAGCCAAGCCTTTGGTAAGGTGCCAGTCACAGTCAGCTCCGGCCATGTGAGTGTTGCCTACAGCTGAACCTATGATAGGAAGCAGATATCGCTTGCCGAAAAGTGTGACAGATGTATCGACGACATCCACACGTCGTAGCACGCGTGGGTTGAAATAGTAGCGAGAGAAAGCGAGGCGATTGGCCTGCATACTGGACTCAGTGTCCGAGCCACCGGCATAAAAGGCAGCTGCTAGAGGAGGCAAGACAGTGAGAGCAGCGGCCTCCATATCGTCCAGATTGGTGATGTCCTTGAGTCGTGGCAATCGTCGTCTGGCCAATGCTACTTGTTCGCTTTGGCGTTGCTGAGACTCCTGCATTTTTGTGTCCGAGTCTGAGACGAGAAGTTTGGATATTTGGTCGTCTTGATGGGTGAGTCGACCTTTATAGGCATGCCGAGGCAGCTGAAATAGCACAGACGTCGAATGTGCTTGCTTAAACGCATTGGTTGCATCCCTGCCAGCGTACTTGAGGAGCATCGTCTTGCCTCCAGGATGACTATCGAGGTATGAGGTGACATCGTAGACGCCGCCTTCGATTACGAGCCATGCATCGCTTGAATGTGAATGCTGTTGAACTTCTTGCGCACTGATTTCCGGCATGGTCTTTGGTACAACCTTGGCCTCTCGATGGTGTTGCTGTCTCTCCCGTCAATTGCTCCAGGGTGTCTACTGTAACTGTCTGTGTAACAAGTGCGGGGTAACCGGCGACCATTCGGTGGTAAGGTCGGTCAATTGGCCAAAGCGTTCGTATGTTACACCGTATGCGCACACAAGGACAGAGTTACTCTTTGTTGGAAGATCAAGTCCAGAAGACACCGTGAGGCCTTACTGTCTTACGCCCTCGATCAGAAACGGAGGCTGGACTGGACAGCGCTGCTGCAATGCAAATCAGTTCGAAACCGGACGAATAGATCGAGAGATCGACATTGCACAGCGCTTGTGCCTGGAGAATGATAGACATGGACCTCGGCAACTTTGGGGTTCTGGTTTAGTGTCGTCGACACACAGTAGTAGTGACGCTGTCCGGAAGGGAAAATTTTAAAACGCCGACTGCAAACAAGCAGAAGCGAGACAAAAAGCAGCATGCACAACTTGCACAAACGAGGTTGTTTCCTGTTCGTTTGCCTTGCTTGCTTCTGTTTGCTGTGTGCGATGCTCGAAACTTGCGTCTTCGAGGTGCAACAAGTGTGAAATGCATTGCTTCGAGATTGCTGTTTGACTGGTCAAAACACAAGCACAAGGTGCCGCCGGCGGCTGCAGGGACAGTTTGTTGAAAACTCCCAAGCTTGTGGATCATCCTGACGAGAGCGTCTTCATGCGAGTTCCTGCTTGTCTCGGCCCTGCTGCTGTATGGACATGTTTGACCTCTTTCACTTCAATCTCTGTATGATGCATCTGTGAGATGGCAGTCGGGACCTTGATGGTCTCATAACCTGAGAGAGATTGACAGGCTATAGTATAGGGTTGTGCTCAGTCGACCCCTTTTCTAGTTTTTGTTTTCGGATAGAAAAAGCAGTGACGCGCGTGGCTCAGGAGTATTTCACTTGTGTGTTTTTGAGCGTGTGATTTGATTTTAACCGATATTATTTTGGCTGCTTGTCTTCCCCACGCAGCATTACACTGTAATTATTCGCTTTGCTCACTCACTCACTCACTCAGTGAACACACCCTCATTCACTTTCACAGTTGTCTTCCACATGTCACTCTATTAACAACCATCATCATCATCATCTCGAAGGTCACGGCGCTTGACAATGTGCTAGCCACACGCGCATTTGCACACAGTCGTTCAGTCAAGAAGCCTCCCAAGTTTTGCTTAGCTTGATATCCTCGCTACGCCAATCTCATGCTTGTCTCGTCAGAAACAAGCTAAGGAGCATGTCTTCAGCCGAGCATGGCACCATTACCACCCTCAACGCCTCCTCGGCCAACCATGGCGAGTCCAGCGCCTTCATCTACCTCAGTCACAAATCATAACGATTCTCAATCACCACATCAAGCACATCAACACCCTCCCTTGCGTGCACGACTTCACGCGCTTCTTCAGCATTCCGATTCGCACTCGGGCTCCAGTCCTGCTTTATCTCCCTCTTCCGACACTCCAAGCCATCATCGTAATAATGCAGAGGCGCTCTCCAGCTCAACTTCACTCGACAGTGTCGATCATGCTTCGTCCTCATCTCAAAAGCTCACCTATTCACCACTGAAACCGAAAGCACCGAGAGGCGCCATCAATGTCTTGCACAATGCGACTCAGACCTCGTCGTTGTCTGCTTCCACATCCGCAGCCGCTATCGCTTCTTCGCCTCCAATGAAGCCAGCAGCGCTCCCTCGTTCGGTCACAACCTCCAATCTTGACCGTGTCGGTGACCGTAGCCCGCGTTCCAGTTCACATTCTTCGGGTCCGTCCCGTGCTTCCAGTCTCGATCCTTCGCACTTCTCAGCTAATGCCAACATCCCACCAGCGTCAAAACAGCATGTACGAGAGGAGGAGTTCTCTACCAAGCAGAAACGGCAACGCCCGTCCATCAAGGTGCGCATCATCACTTGGAATATGCACGACAGTGTGCCCAAAGGTGATCTCGAAGTGCTACTTGGCAAAGCTGGTCAATACGTTGCACCAGACCCAGATTGGGATATAAGCTATGACAGCGCTGACGAGGGCAACGAAATGGATGGGATGCAACAGCCTCGCAAGGGCGCACACGTTGTTGGGCAGGAGCACGTGCCAAGGGCCGATCGCATCCCTCCTCTGCCACATGATGATGCGCATCCATATCACCTTCTCGTCATTGCTGGTCAGGAGTGTCCATGGGGAGACGGCAAGCGACTAGCAACATCAGTCGGTATGGCCGGAGAGCTTGGCGACTTTGGCAAGCAAAAGAATCGAACGCCCAAGGATAAGGACAAGGACAAGGATGCAAGCAAAGACAAGAACAAGCCTTCCAAAGTCAAAGAAAAGCAAAGGTCCGGTGATAGCGACACTCTTCCCGATGCTACGACAGAAGGTAGCAAGACTGCACATTCCACAGTCGATGAGACACCGGCCAGAGAAGGTCAAAATCCTGCTTCCGACGACAACAGCTTCCCATTCCTCTCTGCACCATTCTCCATGGCGCTACCCGGTCAACCACTCGCATCGCCCATGATCGGTGGCAGCTCCATGCCGGGCTTCAGCACACCTCTCAACGAAGCCGGAGCTGATGACAAGGCGGCTGTGTGGCCCAACATCGGCGGCAAAGGTTGGAGCGACTTGTGCGAGGACTGGCTCTGTCGCAATCAGGCTGCGAAGAAGGACAAGGACCACAAAGAAAAGTCTTTTATTAGTGGCGCCCGTCTCGCTCGCGCACTATCCCAGTCCACCAGCAGGAGAGACTTTGCACCATCGAGGGAATCGCTCGCGGATCATCAACATAATATGCCGATGCAGTCCTTCTCGGCTGGTGTCACGCCCGAGCTTTCGCGCGCCGCAAGTCCCATTGGTATTCCTATGAGCGCCAGTGTACCAGGTACACCCAATCAGAGCACCTTTGAGGGCTTCAACGCTTTTCTAGATGCTCCGAACCAAATGCCTTCCGAACAGTCTGCCAGCTCTGCAAGTGCTGAGAAGCGCAAGCGCCTTGTGCCCAGACTCAACCTCAATCCGGTCGAGCTGGTCAAGAAATCAGCAGCCTCAGGCCGATTCAGTCCGGTCACGTTCACGGATTCCGATTGTGTCGCCTCTCCCGTTCTGCTTTCACCCACTGCCATTCTACCAAAGAACGGCCAGCAATTCTTCCCTGCAACACAGCCTCCTGCACCATCAGCTTCTCAGATCCACTCCAGCGAACATGCTGGTCTGCCTACCTCCACCAGCTCCGGAGGTCTGCTTGCTGTTCCGGGTACGCCGGCAATGAGTCGTGTGAGCTCATCCCACAGTCTCTCAAAGGATGCAGCAGCTGCCGACCCGACGTCTCGCTCTGTCTCTCCTGCAGCAACCGAGGTCCACGTCGAACCACCAACACCATCCCGAACGCCTTCTCCCTACCCAAGCGTTATCAACGGCAGCTCGATACCCCGTGACTCGGTCTCTCCCGCTCCTTCAGCTACGGCAATCACAGCCAACGAGGCAGGCAACGGTCAGAAAGGTGCTGAGAGAGCATTCGCGGATGCGATTCCAAAAGCTCTGGGTCCATACGAGCTCGTCATCAAGGAGCGCATGATGGGTTGCTACATGGCGGTCTACGTCTGGCGCGGATGCAAAGATCGAGTGCGAGGTGCTTCTCGATCCCATGTCAAGTCCGGTCTGCTTGCCGGTCGAGTTGGAAACAAGGGCGGTGTGGGCATCTCGCTCAAGCTTGGCACCACCAGGCTACTCTTTGTCAACGCGCACCTTGCAGCTCATGAGGATAAGGTCGCTCTGCGATTGGCAAACGTAGCCAAGATCAAAGCCGCACTCAAGGTCGATTCCTTCCTGCCAGCAGACGACCCAAGATCTCGGCTCGAGGACATCACAGAGCAATTCGATCACACCTTTTGGTTTGGCGATCTCAACTTCCGCATCGACATCTCGCGTCAGCATGCTGACTGGCTTATGATGAACAAGAAGTACGACCAGGCGCTTGCTTTCGACCAGCTTGGTAAGGTGCTCAAGGAAGGGAACGCCTTCAAAGGATTCAAGGAGGCCCCAATCAACTTCCCACCCACCTACAAATATGACGTTCTCAAGACCTTGAAGATCAAGAGGAACAAGACGTTGACCTCGATTCGGAACGCTGTTGATATTCCTGGCGTCAATGGTGGCAATGCTGCTCCAAGTCGACCTGTCACTGCTGATCTAGCAACCACCCCTCTTGGTGAGAGTGTCATCCCGGAAGAGGGCACAGTCAGCTTCGAAGGCCAACCAGGAGATGCCAGCATGTCTTATCTTGGCCCAAGTGAGCTTGATGTCGAAGACGTCTCTTCGCGTAGCCGAGCACCGCATGGCATCTCACCCAACACAGTGGTCAGCAAAGTCGAGTCCAGCGAGGGTCAGGATGCTGATCGCTCGGATGAAGATCGTTATTCGATGTCTTCCTCTTCTGCGTTTGGCTCGGTCGCCTCCTCCTCCGGCTTTGCGAACCCCTTCCACCAGGTGCAAGAGGCTCGCTTGTCGCAAGGCGTCGATCCAGCCTTGGTGCGCGAGCGCGAGCTTGAACTTCAACGACAGCGTCAACTCGCCGAGAACACAAGTGCTGCTCAAGGGCCTCGATTCTTCTCACAAGGCGCTGCTATCAAAGCCAAATTCAAGATTATGGACATAGTCCGTAGTGCCACCAACTCGAATCTCAAGGAGAAGCTCGGCAATGCTGTCTCGTCTGATCACCAGCATGGCGGCAAGAAGAAGTGGCTCAATGTGTTGACCGATTCGCCTAGAAAAGCAACCATGCCAGCTTCCTTCTCTAGTGACAACACTTCGATGGTCGAGTCAGTCAGCTCGATGCCTTCGCCCGCAGTGGATCACGCTCCCACGCCATATGCTGAGGAGCCCTCTTTCACATCGGGCGGAGGTCGAAGAGCAAGTCTGTTGTCCAATGACGGTGCGTTGAGCAGTGCGAGCCATGGCGAGACGGCTGGCTACCGTAGCGGCTGGAGCGTCGATGGTCATGCCTCATCGACGGATCACGAGAGCGGTAGCAACGCTGCCGCCGCACCTGTGCTTGCAGGACCTCGTCGATCCTCGCTGCAATTTGCCAAAGCCACAGCCCTGGCAGTTGCAAAAGCACAAAGAGACGCCAAGTATCCTCATTTGACTGGAGCTACTGCCGAGCAGATTGACTTCCTAGAGGCACAACCATACGATACGAGCGCCAAGCAGAGAGTGCCTTCGTGGTGTGATCGCGTTCTTTTCCGCTCAACAGTGCCGCTCGACCCTGAGGATGACGATGACAGCGATGAGCTTAAGGCAGGAAAAACAGGAGCTCACGAGAACGGTCTGGGCTCCAGAGTTGGCAGCGCTCTATCGAACGCCCTCATCACGCCTTTGCGTCACGCAGCAGAGCGCCGACACCACATGCAGGCGCAAAGAAGCACATCGAGTGGCCTCATCGCTGCCGTCGCTGGAAGCTCTAGCATTGCTTTTGCGCACGAGCAACAAGTGCCAGCAGAAGCAAGTCTGGTTGATCCAGTCGCTCGCAAAGCTAGCACCGCAAGACGGGAGAAACCTGCTGCCACCACCACCACGGCTCTAGGGCCCGCCATGTCAAGCGCGAAAGCCGAGACGCGAACATTGGCAGGTGTGGAACGAACGCGTCCACCTCACCTTCTGCACCGATTCCTGCATGCCGGACGTCATCGTCATCAAGGTAAAGCTCTGAGTCCGAGTCTGACATTCTCAGACCTCACACATCAGCCAAATCAGGACACGAGCTGGGCAATGAAGAATGGAAGTTTCGATGTGCTTCCTACTTCAGCAAGCCTCGGGCTTGGATTAGGTACAGGTTTGGGCTTAGCAGGACTCGAGAACAAGGCGATCAGCACTGTAGACCTACCGAGTCAGGTAGAGGAGAGAGATAACAGGTTTGATGGAGCCGCAAAAAAGCTCGGCGTCTCTCCTGTAGCGGGTGAGGTCCAGTCGCGAGTAGTCATCCCCCCTCGCCAATCATCTGCAGCCTCGTCACCGGTGAAGCTGAGCAGCAACGAGCCAAAGCCTCCGATTCGATCGGCGTCGTTCGCAGCAGCATTGCATAGTGACAAGACCAGTCCGATGCCAACTGCTCCACCACCACCATCAAGATCTGTTCCAGCCTTACCTGGTGGTCCTCGTCGTACGCTCTCTTCTGCTTCGACTCACAGCGCTCAACACAGTGCAGACGCCAAAGGTGGATGGATGGATAGTCTTTCCTCCCATCTTCCATCTTTCTTCGGCCCTGCTATCTCTGCACTTCGCTCCCATCGTCATCCTTCCACTTCTCACACCCCTCTTGATATCGAGAAGAAGGAAGAAGAGCAGAAGTTGGAGGAGGAGGAGGAAATCATCGGTCCAAAGAAGGGCAAAATTGAATGCCTGTTGTACAAAAGTTTGGATGATCGAGAAATGAGGATCTTAGAAGGAAGATCAGATCATAGACCAGTGATTTTTGTTGGTGCTATTGGCATTTAGAACCTTCGTAACTGCATACCCTATTAGTTTTTGTTATTGTAATGTATCTTTGTCACCAAGTTTTTGACTTTAGCATGGTGAGAACGGCTGAGATATATGATGCTGGCCGATAGAAAGACTTTATCGTCGCTTCATTGAGGAGATCTAAGCCAGAAACGCAATTCATGAGAAGTATGGTTCGACAAAGCTTGAAAGCTGACAAGAACAGACCGGGAAGGAACGATTTATATTTACTGTTTTTGATATGAACGTGAGGAAGATGGGGGAAATTTGGCTTTTTATGAGATAGCGAAGATGTAAGGGTGTAGTTTAGGCAGCTAGGGGTTGTTTAGCGCCCCAAACGCCGGCAGTCTTTGCGGCGGCTGTTTTTGGAGGTTGTCTAAATCCAGCCTTGTTACCTGCAGGCCAAGGTTTCTTCTTCTCCTTCACCTCCTCTGCTTTTTCATCCTGTACTTCCTTACTCACAATAGGCAACGGTTTACTCTGAATGTTCGCAAGCACATCATGCATCCGCGTCCCGTTTCGCAAAAACCAATCACCATACCTACGCCCCACCCTCGATTCAGCAATATGAACCATGTTCGTATCAATAACAAAATCCAAATCGCTAGTATTCACCACTTCACCTTGCAGGAGGGAGCCAGAAGACCATTTGAGTGAACGAGTAGAGTTCTTCATAACCATCATCATCTCCACCAACTCCTCCTCTTCAATCTCAAGGAAGGATGCGAGCTTGTCGGTACCCAAAGTGGTGTAGAGACGGAGGAAAGAGCGAACGTTGGAGTTGGAAAGTTGAGTTTTAACGTCGGAGAGGAAGACACGAAGTTGGTGGGAGGTAGGATCGGGGAAGATGGTTTTGGAGGATTTGAACTCGAGGAGGGAATCGGAGTCGTGGTAGGGGGGAGAGTTGGCGGTGATGAATTTAGGACAAGCGTAGAGGAATAGTTCTTCGAATGCGGCTAGACCTTCTGTGCCTGGTTTGGTCATTTTGTTGAATTGGTCTCCGTATTTTTCCCGCATTTGGGTTTGGATGTTTTCGTCCAATCGGGTAGGGCAGAGAGCGCAAGCGGTGGAAAGGAGGGCGTACATTCGATCCGCGGTTTTGTTAATCTGATCGTACTGGTACGAACGTGTATGGTACTGACGCAACCTCATGATGAACACCAGGATGTGGGTGAAACTCTTAATCGCATCCGGATAGCGACGGAGCATGAGGTAGGCGAAACCAACGTAGTAGTAGGCTGTAACGTGACAAGCAGTCACTCGGTTGATGAGACCCGATTTCTTGTTCAGTTCAATATGGTCGAGCATCTTCAAAGCCAGAGTGTAGTCTCCGAGGAGGACGTGGACGCGGAGAAGACCGATGATGGAAAAGTATCCAAGCATGCGGTAGAGAGGTTTGCTACCGAACTCGCCTGCAACCTCATCGGGGTCTTCACCTTTGCTAGCTGCAACGAGCTGTTCGGTGATGCGCGATTTTTGGATCAGAGAGTATAGCACGTTGAGAACAGAGTAACTGCTCCAGACGCCTCCATCCTGCAAGAGTGCGATTTCGTCTTCGGACTTGTTACCGACCTTGTTCCTCCACTGAGAGAAGCTTTGGAACTGGTAGATGAACTCGTCAATGATATCCCAAAGCCACTGAGCAGGCAACTCGAGTGCGACCGGACCATCGCTGTTGAGTACAAAGTTGAAAAAGTCGCAATAGTTGTCATACGAATGGAACCTATCCTCTCCATCCGGGCTCAACCTCGAATACACATGTCGGTACCAAAGCTCTCGGTACAGGGTCAAGAACTTCTGATCATCATTGACCAACGGAGCGATGGTTTCGGCTTCGGGCCATTCGGAACGAGCGTAGAATTTGTCGGTAAGACGGTTCCATGTGCCTTCGTAAGCGTTCGAAATGTCCTGAACATTGTTGTTCTGAACCGCCTGGTTGAAGAGAACGATGTACTTGCGAATTTGGTCGGGAACCGCGGCGAGGGCAGCTTGTTGAGCCTGTTGCTGAGCTTGAGCGTGGGCAGCGGCAAGAGCAGCAGCTTGGGCTTCATCTACCTCTGCACCTGCTTCACCGGCAAATGGAGCAGAGTAATCGCCTACAACCAGATCGACATCATCTCCAAGCTCCTCTTCGTCACCGAACTCTTCTTCACCACCAAAGAGTTGACGCTGCTGTTGCTGGACGGCGGCGGGATTGAATGCAGAACCGTTCTGAGCGGCCTGCTGAGATGGGTCGGCTACCATTGTCGTTGAAAAGGATGTATGTGAGCAGAGCTTCTTCGGGGATCAAAAGAAGCTGTGCTAAGTAGGTTCGAGAATGTAGAGGGGTTGATGGTGATCAAGGCAAAGAAAATCACAGAAGCTGCGAAGGGTCTTCTCAAGGTGAGCCAGCAGACGTTCTGCATGCCAAAAAAGCAAGAAGAACGAAGAAAGTCACTTTCTCTCCCTGTCTCTCTCGCGCACACACACACACACCCCCCTCAGCCGACG